>CAUJNA010000225.1:1314250-1316750 GCA_963377175.1 Effrenium voratum | reverse complement strand
TACCGCATGCAGCGCGCAGGCCGCATGATAACAACACCCACTTAACTCCGCCGCCCACTCCTGCGCGCGTGCCAAGTGGAAGCGCCCGCTCGGCTGCGCCCGCTCATGCCTGCACACACGCCACTTAAACACCCGGTTATTCCTACACGCGCGGCAGTCAGATGATAAGAACACCCACTCGACTGTGCACGTGATAAGAACTTGCTAAATCATAAGGGCACCCGCTTAACTGGCCCGCTTTTCCGTGCGTCTGCTCGACTGCGCCCGCGACACTCCTGCGCGTACACCAGCTTTCACTGCGCAGCTCATGTCATCAAAGTCCGCTCGCACGTGTGATGTTTGGACCTAGTTCAGTTTAAGAATCATGACCCTGACCCGCCAAAGACATGAGGCTTCATGTGTTGCATGTTTGAAGTTGCGTGAACCAGCCAATGGCAATGCCCATTTCTAAAGTGCCCATCAGTAGAAACACAGGGTTTGTAGCGTACGCGTCGGGTCGGGGTTAATAAAGGTCCCATCTTCTGGCTCGCTGTGTTTTTCTTGTTGAGCAGTTATCAGCCACACCTGCTTTTTGGGTTAGCCCCCCCCGGTCCGGTAAGTGCACGCGCCTCGTGCATGGACGATCGGATCTTTGTGCCCGCGGACAACGGGGCGGTTGGGTCCATCGGCGTCGTACCTACTACGAGATCCTGAACCGGTGGGCGTGGCGGCATTTTCAGATTGAAGTGGGTATGCGAATCAAGTCCTAATGGCCATCAGTCAACTTCAAAGGTCACGAAGGTGATAAAGTCTACTTGCGCGCCCAGTTACATACACTAGTTCCGAAGCAGAACTAAAGGCAGCTTTGCTCTTCCCACGCACAACCCATGAAATTGCCGCGAAGCTTTTGAAAACTTGCCGCAAAGATAGGGTTCGTGCCGTAGTTCCAAAATATGATGGAGTTGGAGCGCGCCCTCACTGGAAGTATGCCCAACGGGCGGGTGAAGCGCTTTCAGTTGGAGCGTGATCGGATTGGTGCCCGTGGTGAATGCAATGTCCTTGGTTTGAAACTGGCCGGTCATTCGGTAGCCGGCTTAGAGGCGATTCGGCCCAGAGGACACCATGAGGGGAGAAGTACTTTCACATCCTGCGAGCGACCCCTCTTGACGAGCGCCGCAAGGAACGTCACTTGTTCAATCATTTGCTTGATGAGTTCGAGAAATGTTCTGCCCTCAAGCATCACGTTGAGAAAGCCCGCAAATCCGCCCACAATAGCCACCGTCGCACGACTCAATGGCTCTGGGCGAAAGCCGACCTTGCCATTGAACTCGCTCAGCACAAGCGCGTTGCCGACGGAAGCCGAAAAGCAGCAGAAGGCCAAGAAGTCCAAGAAGGACAAGAACGGGCAGATCCTGCGCCTAAGAGCAAGAATCCTTCCCTCAAGCCTCCTGCGGCAAAGAATCAAGGTGCCGCTAAGAATCAAGGTGCCGCTCCAAAGGGAAACAGCCCCAAAGGCAAGAGTTCCGTGCATGTTTGACGCGTTTGATTGTTGTAGGGCTAAGACATGTTCCTTCCTTTACTCGCCAACCGAGAAGCACGCTGGACCGCTGCCAAGAGCGCTCAATAAGGCCTCGGCCGCTGCCGCAGCCGGCGTTCCAGCAGTCCCAAGTGTTCCCGCCAGTGACAACACCATCAGTTGGTTGTGGGACACCGCTGCAGGCCGCCATCTTATCGGTAAGCAAGCGCTGAACAGCACGATGATGCCTTGTGTCCGCAAGACCAATACACCGGTCGGTTTTGCCACGGGCGGGGGTGCTCAACAGGGCGACAAGTCCCTTCGTTTCGCAAACTCCCGTGTGATCCCGTCTGACAAGCAGGTTTATGTCTTGAATGATTGGACGCCCGATCAGTCGATCGGTGAGACCGTGATCGATCGCGGTGACCTTTTCGTGTGGGATCCTAGAGAGAACGTTCCTTATCTTGTTTGGGTTCCGCGTCGCTCAAGGATAAACGCCTCCAGGGTTGTTGAATATGTCCCGCAGTATGATGAGGTTGTCAAGCCACAGGTCGTTGGTCAAGTTGCACATCTTCAGCCAATCAATGTCGTTGGTTCCCCATGGCCCAAGTACGGTTGAGGATGTCGTGTCCTTGTCTGACGAGGGTTTATTCTCCGTCGGATGCCCTAAGCTGAGGATCCTTTGCCCTCATCCGAAGTGCCAGCGCAAGTGCAGGAGCGGCTCAACGCGCTCATTGATGACATGGCGCCAAGATGTGAAGGTTGCTAGCTTTGAGGCGCCTCCACAACCGGATGATGAACGTAGGCTGGTTGATTTTGCAGAAGGGGGCGCCGAACTCACTTTCCAAAGAACGCCAAGAACACCGCAATGCGAGTTTCCCAAAAAGCAGGGGGGTGGAGTGATGACATACTTGACGCACCCACCGCATCCAACGACTCGCAACCGATAGCGTGATCTTAGCGAAAGGCGATGAGCGCACAGGCATTGGCGCCGCCGGAACCAAA
>CAUJNA010000225.1:1294250-1309250 GCA_963377175.1 Effrenium voratum | reverse complement strand
CTGCCGGCTGGAGAGAACGCACCACCATACTTGTGTTCGCAGCTCTTAGGTGCGAGCCCTTGGAGTTTCCAGCCCAAACGGCCTTGCGCAAAATCGGCGGCTCTCCGGTCAGGTATCGTCTCTTGTCCGTTCTCTTTCACGACTGGAATGCCGGGGAAAGCAGCAATGTGGCGTTGCTTGTTGGAGGCCGCGCGGCAGTCTCCAACACCCTTCACTACACCACAAAGACTCTTCCTTCTGAATCCTTTCGGCGTTTGATGGCTGACGGGCGCGCCAGTTTTGATTGCAAGCAAAGAAGGGCATTGTTGTGGCGCGGCGCATGTGTCGACCTTAGAGGTGTGATTAAGTTGCGTAGGAGCAGCTTCAAAAGCTGCCTTAAACACCAGGCGCATGAAGGCCGATTGCTGCCAGATCTCTTGCGTCAGGTGCGTTACGCAGCAGCGTTTTGGCTTACGTCAGGTCTGTGCCAATTGCCGCACACAGAGCTTTCATATGCTTTAGCTCAGGTGCCAGACTGAACGAGGTTTTTATTTTGTTTGGTCATTGCCAATTGCACTTCTAGGCTTTTCTTTTGCAATGTCTGCCTGGGGCACACGTCAGTCTACACTCGCTTTGCATAAGCAGCCAGCATTGACGACGACGAGCATCTTCAACTCTGCTCAACATTTTGGTGCCTTCTTGCCCTCTTGCAAGACCACCGCCCCGTGTGAAGGGCGCTTCAAATTCTGAAGGACCCTGAAGGCAAAGGTCAGCCAGCTGGTCCGCGCGCCATTGGCTTCGGCCTTCGCGCTGAGCGCCATGGACCCTCAGCTTGTCAGGTGTTTGGTTTTGCCTTCCTCTTCCCAGACTTGCAGAGACTTCCAAATCCACATGTTGAAGGGCTTTCCGGGACCTCTTAAGCCTGCAAGTTCAATTTGGATAGCTTGACCAGATGACCTGTGGATGCACCATGTTGGCAGAGCAAGGCCTTTCCTTTTGCCGCTTGGCCAAAGGCTGAGGCTGCTGAGAACACCATGGCAGAGGAGCCGATGGCTGACGCCCGATTGCAAGGGTTGATGGCTGAAGTAGGAGTGCCGTTTCACGCAAGTTGGAAGGTCGCCGTAGCGCTAGCTAAGATGCTCGTGTCTTCTTCGCTACTTTGTTTGAAGCAAATTGTGCTGCTTAGATATTGCACGTTTTGCCTGCTTGGCTTGCAGCCTTGCCTGCCCGCCTGCTTGCCTGCTTGCTGGTTTTGTTTCTCGTCCGCCCGCCCGCCTACTTGCAGCTTTTCGCTTGGCACGGCTTCAAACGCAAGAAAGCCATCAGCCACTTTATACCATTATGAACCCCGAGGCAGCTTGAACGCCAGTACCATTTGGAACTCGGGCTCCAACCCTCCCTTCCCAAAAAACCAGTAGAATTGCAACGTAACTCAAACTCAGCAACTCCAAGACTCGATCTGTGGCTGCCGGAACCCGAGCTCGAACTACAACTGCAGGCGCCCGAGCTCAAACCCGAACCCCGGCTACAACTCGAACTCGGACTGCAACCTCTCCCGCCGCTGCCCCCTGAGGTTGTAAATACGGGGGTAATACGAAGTCTTCCAGGAGTTCTACTCCGACGCAGGGGAAATGACCACTGTGTGAAATATAAGGCAGTGTTTGGCCCAATAAGGATCAAATAGCGCAAGTCCCACAATCAGCAAAGTGATGGCTCCTTCTTCTACTGCTGCTACAGTTAAGGAGCTAAGCACCAGGCCTTGAGCCAATGCGTGCGTGAGATTATTTCATGAGTGCATCATGTGGCACAAGCACAAAACAAAACAAGACACCGACAGACACAAATATCTTTCCACTCATGGCGTCTCGGATTTTAAAGAATATGCATTGAGCGATTTGATCACTCAGCTCTTACGCCTGGATGTATACGGAGTTTGTGCAACAGCAGCGCATTCGGTTACTGTACCGTAGCCCGCGAAGTAGCACGTATCTATTGACAGGCTCAAGGTGAAAATGTCCGGATTTGCGCACGGCGTCTACGGAAAAGACAGTGACTGTACCAAGAATCATGGTGAGAAATTCCGGCAAGCCGGAGCAAACAGATATTGAAGTGCCATCTGAACACAGGAAACGGAGATTCATCATCATCTGTCATTGAGTGTGGGACGCTGCGGGGGCTGCGTTTCTCAGTGAAAGTTGTGCTTTTCCACAAATCAAAGTTTTTCCTTTTATGGCAAAGCATTTCTACGTTCCATTGTTCTCTTGCTTCTCTAAGATCAAACTGTTTATAGTTTTGATTAAGGGGTCTACAGATCCGAAATTTTGTTGATGATATGGAAGGTGCAAGTAGAATAAGTTATTCTCTTGCCTCCTCTCGTACCATGTGCTGCATGCCACCAGTAAGCATAGGAGCCAGAGATCCTATCTGCAATGATGCAGACATTAGTGTTGCCCACTTCCACTTGCCAGGGCCTCGCCTCTATCTACTGGCAAATTGACTTGTGACCTGTTTGTAGTTGATTCATTTCCAGGCCGAAACAAGCTTCTCTCCCCAAGCTCACATAGCAGCTTGGTAGCCTACTGCGAGTGCAATTTACGGAAGTGGGCAAGGACTCTCATCACCATAACATGCTGAGGCCTGCGTTCCACCCCCTTTGCGGGCTTCATGCGCGCCAAGTGGAAATGCAAGATGCTGGTTCCAGCAAACACTGGTCCCAGCAAACAAGGATTTGACCAACCGCCCCGCATCCACTTCGCACGCCTGTAGCTCACAAGAGGTTAGGTGACCTCTGCCAGTTGTGGTGATGAGGCTCCTTCCCTCACACTGTTGAAAGAAATGCACATGCTATAGGCCACCAAGCTGCTACCTGAGCTTGGGGGATTGAGCCTTTCCATTGGCCATGGATTGCTGGCAGATCATGTGGGGAGGGTGTTTTGCCTTCTTGATATGCTGAGCGGAGGAAAAGATCACTAATCATATTTCCAAGGGAGGAGGTAAAAGAGTAACTGATTTATACTTTCACCTTCCATAGGTCAGCAACACAATTTCTGATCAGTAGGCTTCCTGTGGTCAGCCCTCAAAAACGTTTGTTCAGAAACACAAGAAACAATGGCATACGGAAATGCTTTGAGCTACATAGAAAACACAGATTTCATTGACCGAGGTATTCATTTCTGATGCTAGTTAAACTGTCTATGTTAGCCAATAGCAAGCTAGCAGCCTGATGACGCTGCTGCAGATTGGCCTGACCTATGGCAAATGTAGCTGTATGCCAAAGCCACGTACACATAGATATGTTTTTCTAGCACTAGCCCCTGTGCAACCAAGCCCTTCTTGCCACAAGTGTTTGTTCATTAACGGTGAGGCGAAGCAGCGATGGAGGTCCGTGCCAGTTGCACAGTTTCTTGCAGCTAAAACTGCTTTTAGCGACCACTTCCAGTCCTGCATCACGAGTTGGACAAGAGGCTGGCCAGTATGGTGCTATTCTTGCAAATGCTCAAGCAGCAAACACTAGATAAGCGTATAAGCTACCAAGTTGCAAAGCTCAACTCAGAAATATAGTGACCCATTGAGTTCAAATCTAGGCAACTAAATCACATGCAACTTCAAGGAAGTTTTTTCAAGCTAACAAGGCATCCTGGAACTTTGCAAATAGGGGCGAGGAACTGGTAGGGGAAGCGCAGACTAAAGAGCGATCCAAGTCCTGGCCTACAAACTGGGACCCCCACTGGTCGAAAAAAACAAAAAAGAAACACGGATTTGACATGTTCAAGTTCCCCCCCCCCCCCGCCCTTTTGATGCTACACATGAGGAATGCAACGCCTGCCTGGGGTTCGACAAACCGCCTCACTGCATTTCATGCTTGTTTCTTGAGCCTATGCCGACAAATTAAAGGAGGACACTTGTGAAGGCCGCTGCTGAAAGAACAAAAACTCAAAAAGCAACACAAATTACAATCACTGAATAAAGCAGGCCTTCACAATGTCCCCTTCTGCTGTCATTAGGATGACATTGTCGCATCTTGCTGGTTGCTCCTTAGCTGGAGTATCCGCGTTCTCTGTCCTTCTCTCTCTTCTTCTTCAACGCTGCCTCGGAGATGTTGCTGTTTTCATGCGTGACATCGATGTTCACCAGGAGAGGATGGTTCAAATCGGAGTCGCTTGGCCCGACCAGAAATCAGGGACTACGTTCCCCAAGAGTTGATTCTCATGTGGCTTCAGATCGTCGGATGTGCTCCGCGCCCGAAGATCTCTTATTCGGCTTGTCTTGGCCCAACGGAAGACATGGGTTACTAGGAATCCAGGATTCCGTAGAATCCATCATGCTCCAAAGTGGATGCTGCGCCATATGCAAGAGCGCGTGCCAAAATTGTACAACTTGGGCGCGTTGCACTCATACTGGAACACTCCCACCGTTAGGAACGGTAATGCGCATGGGTTCTGCAGAATTCACTCTGGTTTCGTCAGTTAAGACTGCGTCGGGTGTGTAATGCTCTCGGTCGCACTCGCTGAATACTTTCTACTTCGGGTATGAGATGCAGGAATTGGCACTCCTGAGCTGGTTCTGTTTTTCGGCGCTGACAAAAGTCCATATGAAACTTTGAAGTATGCTCCAGACATCGTCCAAGTTGTTGGTTACAACATAACGGTTGGTAAGTTCAACCCTGACTGGACAAAGCAGCCAAGTGCCTTACTTCCTCCTTGGGTATATCCGGTCTGAATGAAGGGTTCTCTGACCGTGGAATTAAGAATTCTGTCGCGTTCCTGGAGACAAAGCGCATGTCCAGAGTTGTTTCGGAGAAGTCAAGAATGACAGACTCCTCGAGATCGCCCTTCTTCCGGCTCTCTGTCGTTTCAAGTTTTCAATTTTCAAGGTGAGGACATTCAACCGCGGTGTGCTAGTCTGAGTCCGTTCCATCTGGTCGTCGGCTCTGGTCTTTTTCGTTCTTGTGGACTGCAACAAGTGCTTGAGGATACTCAGGTATGAATTCCTCTTCTTCAGAGCATCGTGTGAAGAAAGTCCCGATTCCTCTTGGGATTCTGATTGGTTACCCGCTGTCTTGTTGCTGTTCGCAAAATTCAGACCAGGTGGGCTTGTTCTTGTCCCTCTCATCGTAGAAGAGGGAATCAGTGTCCAGTTCTCTTGCAAGGGTGCAACGCTGGCAAGCTGAAGATTTGTGAACCTGGTTGGCGGTGTGAATCTTGGATCTACCAGTTCTTCTTTTGTCAGGTTTGAGTCCTGAATCTGACAGCTTGTTCATGAGCTCGAATGGGCTTCATGGGGCTCTTGGGCCATCTTCTTCCAATCGGTGTAGTTGAAATGTATGGTGTTCACGTATGCGGGTTGTAGTCCTGGGAACTAAGAAGATTTGTCTTCTTGCGGGCCTGTCCATAGGGAACTGTTTCTCTTTCACGCCGGCCCTGACTCGCTGGATTTTTCATTTTGGGTTCAGGGGTGCTGTTTATTGCCGTCCCCCAGTTGCATTCCAGTTCCAGGCGGCTTATCACTATCCGGGTCCTTTTCGGAAAGTGAGCTGAATCTGAATCTCCCTATTTCATCGAGGTTCTTTCTTGTTCCTCCTTGCAGGCATGATTGCAAAATGCCTGACACAATTCCAGAAGATTGGTTCCTCTGGTGCTGACCTCTGGGACGTCCTTGCCATACTTCACAGCATTCGCGACCTGCGCAGCCCAGGCAAGTCAGGATCAAAGAGTACTTTCATTCCCTTGTCGGAGATGTGCTCGTCGATGTCGACATACATGATCATCTTGGAGACCGGAACTTTTGCGGTCGTGGTTAATGTGTGACCATTGGCGGTGTCGAGCTTTTACTTGTCATCGTCTTCCTCGTCATCGTCTTTAGGGACAGCGCAAAACGCGGGAGATATTGTCCAGAAAGAACACAAGCTGTCATGTCGACGAAATTGTTCTGGTTTCTTCCTTTCTGTTCTCTGTGAATTCCGGGAATAACCTGTTGGTCATGAAGAATTCCCTTCATGCCTTCCCTAGTGGTGACACGGGCAAGCGCCACTAAATCTAGTGTCTGATAGTTATTCGCTGCGTCCGTTTGCATCTTTTGCAGACACATTCATTTCGGAGACTTCTTGGTTTGATCAGAGATGCCATTTCATCAATGACATCAGGCCAATGTTGCAGTATCTCCTGCAGAGCCAGCGCGATTACCAGAACGAATCCTATGGCTTGCAATTCTTCAAGGTTTGGGACCATGTTGGAGATCGCTATGACGACCTCAGGAACTACCCATCGTACGCTCAGCATATTAGCAGAAGCCTTTGTGCTTCAAAGATTCGCCACTTACTTGGCACATGCAGGTTGTGCCTAATATCCAATTACCAAGGATACGTTGACATTTCTGCCACACATCGTGCTGTGAAGGCACTGGCGAAACTTCTTAGAACCGAGGAGAAGAAACTATGGTGGACGGCAAGTGAAAAGATATCCAGAGTCATCACTGCAGTTTCGCGGCATGAAACCAGAACCTGGTACCACACAGAATGCTCTCGAAAAAAAGGGATGGAAGTATTCGTTTGGACACCATCTTCCCAAAGCTCTGCTCCTATTGGGGAAACACTGGATTGCTACTTATAGCATCCCTCTTTGGTGTCTCCAAGAGCAGATGCTGTATGGAAGTCCAGTACTTACACCTATGTCCCTTGACAGGCAGGCAACATTCAGGGCAGCTCCGTGGAAGTTCATTCGGAGGAAGTTCATCTGGTTCTTCTTCTTCCTGATCGTTGTCACTCAGAGAAGTTTGCTTACCGTCTGAATCGTCTTGTCCTCCATAATCTGGGTTATCGTCAGTGCGATGTAGAGATTCTTGAGGTCCTTCGGGTTCTTCATCCTCAAGATCTGAGTCTCTCTCCTCAAGCTTGGTAGGGTCCTCTTGCTGCTCTTCCTCGCTTTCTTTTCCATTTTCGGCTTCTTAGGAGAAGCTGGTTTCTCATCTCTGCGTCCGGCTCGGTGACGGACTTCACCGACTTTTCCTCCTCTTCTTGTCTCTTCCAACGATGGACCCCGGTCTGGTTCTGGACCGGGACGTCTGGAAAGCTGTGCCCGAAGGCTTCCGAAATTTGGCCACATGGCAAAAGGGTTGTAACTCAAAGGGTCAAGCGGGCTTGAAAGTAAATGGCTGTGGCAGCAGACGCAAATTTCTTTAGTCAATGCTTCTGACAAGTTTCTTACCACTACCAAGAAGACAAAACGGTTCATGGTTCCTCAAAGGAATCTTCAATGGATGTCTGCCGTGGTGAATGCCCAGAAGCGGTTAACCTGATATGACATGGTCTCTGCTAAGATGTAGGCCAGCCATTCAACCAGGAAAGCATTGTTCTGAAGCATTGTCCTAAAAAGGTGGATGCGTATCAACATTTGCGAGAATACCAGTCATAGCGGATTAGATGAGGTCAAACAGTCTGCGAGACAATACTCTGAAAGTACATGAGCAAGATCATGCATCTGTCCACTATTGCCATCCTTACGGAGCATTCGGATAAGGTGCATGGTTTCGGGAAGGTTATGCATGAGGCTTGTCGGTTTCAAACTTCTAACTTAAGAGCCCGTATCTTGGATGTCGATTCTCTATGATGAAATAGCGTCCTAGGTTCTGTTGGTATCTTGCGATCGAGGCTACAAAGATGATCATAGGCAAGTGCCTACCTCTCTTTTCTGCCACACTTTTCGGATCATTGATGTTCTGCAGCATGGGCCAAGGTCCACGAACTTGTGCAAGCCAAACAACATCTGGTTGTTGCTCATGGACCATACCCAGTAGTCTTTTAGACGCCATGATGTCAAAGACAACCTGGATGCCGATCGGCCTGCCGACCTCTCAGCCAGTCAATGCACAGCATTGACCCATTCATTCGAGCGCTTCCAGCGAATGCCTCCAAGACATGGATCTTACCTTTCGTCACGCAGTTCCCATTTGCAAACAGAGCTTCGCAACTGGAATCCTTGGTATATCGACCTGAGGAGGCTTGTTCCATGAGATCTTTGTGAAGATCATCATCGAAGCATGGCAGGTCAAATCCGGGCTGGGATGAAGGCCTTGTTTCATCTTTTCTCAGCTTGGTGATGTTAGCCTTTCGAAGTCTAGTTCCAAGGCATGGTGGCATCTGCTGATATTGCCTCGCCCTTTAGCCACATTCCTCCGCACTCCAATAAAATACTCTTTCGCAAATTACGCTTGGCTTTGAACTAAGGCGCAGGTGTTGCGCGAGGTCTCGGTAGACATCTGCAGATTGTCGAGCCTCTTGATAAGATTGTTGTGCAACTATTTGAATCTGTCCAGCAGGCAACTCTTCTTCCGTTTGAGGAATTGTGAGTTGTGGTGGTGTAGCTGTGTCCAGTAGGAAAAGCTCTGCTGGCCTGTGTCCAAATGCTGGCTCAGGCGGAGTGACTCCTTTGTATGTGACGGAGAGGTTTCTTGCGGTTGCTGCTGCCTTCGCAAGGGACCTATAGGGAGACAGGTCTTATGTCAAGACTGTTGTAAAAGGTCTCCCAGTTCTCTGTCATGAATGCTTGGTCTCCAACGACACATTTTGGCTGAAGATGAGATTGACCAAAATAGTTGCGTAACAAAGGCATATTGGTGACATCAGTTGTTCTCTCTACCACTTCTCTGGCTAGAATTGTTGTGGCTCCGCCAACGATCACGAGAACAGTGGCGTGTTCACCTGTTCCTACGGAGCTTGGCAGTGATCAATGAATGTCAACTCACCAAATGTTTCTGCGCTGAGGCCACTAGTCTTGATACGTGAAGGTGCTATGGCAGCCTTCTGAAAAGGTTCACATTCTGACAGGAGTAGAGATCGTAGGTTTTGTTGGCAAGTGCAACGCACAAGTTCTGAATCTGAGCTGTTCTGCTGACATGTGGTGATGTCGCAGGTGAAGTGTTCTTATCTCTTCTGGTTGCAAAGATGTGTGTGTACGCGTCTCAGCGCAAGTGCAAGTGTAACTTTTGCTTCTGTGGGAGCATCTGGTGATGCCTCCGGTTGTGCTGCAGCAGGATCTTCTGGCTCAGCAGCATGCCGGCCTGGTGCTGGAATGATCTTGTCTGCTGGTTTGTCAATTTGAGTTTGCTCTGCTGTAAGTGGTTTGTCAGAGAACTTGAAGATTGTGGATCCTGTCCACAATTCTGTAGTTGTTCTCGGCGATGTTGCTTGATTCGCCAATTATCTTCTATGGAAGATATTGGTTCCTTTGTCTCTGGCTGGAATCTTTTAGTTGCTCTTTGGTTGTAGATTTGTGTGTGGAATACTGGGCAAGCTTTGCTTGTGTCAGGTGCGAACAGCACTCTCCTCGTAGACACATGTGGTGTGATTGATTATCCAGTGGCCGTTGTTGACCTGACCGATTGTTTCGGTCGTCTCTGCCGCCGGTGCTGGTGCAGGAACTATTGGTGCCTTTGATGCTGCTTCAGCTGGATGTGCGGCGGCGAGAGGTGATGGAAGACCAAAGCTTGTCGTCATCGGCGGCCTTATTGCCGTCCTGGCGTCATGTTGCTTGCAGAAAGTTGCAAGATCAATCATTGCGTGGCCGCTACTGGATACCGGTATGGGTTGTCGAATCATACCGAATGCCTCGCATGTGATCTTGTCATATTGAGGAGTGTACTCAATCGTCATGTGGAGGTTCCGCGTCTGATCAATGCTAAGCAAAGCCGGAGCTTGTCCTTGCTCTAGAACACCAATGAAAGTCACCATAGGCGGCGAAGTATCGGAAAACAGTCGGAGGGTTGAGTCGACCTTTGAGGTCTGACCGTTCGCAAATGTGAACCTATTGTTGCTCGGGATATACTCATACTTCATCCGGCGCGGATATGGTTCTATTGCCTTGCTGAATGTCTCCACCGCATACCAACTGCCCATGGGCTTTGCGCAACCATTGCCAATGACATGGGTTGGATTCTCGGCCTGCTTGATGATGGGCGCCATGACCTGGAGGCGTGATCACATTTTAGGAGGTCATACCACTCGCGACCTTGAAAAAATGTGTCCTTGACATTGCCCGTTTTCACGGCCAAATGGTTGCAGCGCTGTGTTTTCACGTTTTCCATGTTTTTTCACGGCCACTTGGCGTTTTTTCACGGCTTTTTCACGCTTTTTCACGGCCATGTGGCCCTTGTCGGATTTTCACGGCCAAATGCCTGTTCGGCCTTTGACCACCTAAAATGCGATCAAACGCACCTCTAGGGAATTTACTGGCCAGAGCGTGCGGAATCATGTCGCAGGTCAGGCCATTTCAGGTGACCGTACTCCTACTAGCATCAACTTCTACGGTTGGTTCTGCTTCTCGTGGCAATCAGATGGATCAAGTGGATTAATAACGGGAAATACAAATACAATTAATTCAATAATTACAAATGATAGCGCACAGGATGTATCAATAAGTCAAAAATTAGACAAAGTTAACACAACTGCGCAAACAGTAAACTCTCCATTAATACTTAGTTTAACAGATAATACTAATCCAATTTTTAGAATCCAGGACGCAGTTAGTAACCAAAGACTCGAGTTTAAACGAGGATGTCAGTTAGACTCTTATCAAGGGTTAGAAGGTGCTACTCCTTATAGATTATGGTTAGGATGGAATACAGGAGATGTTATTATTGGAAGACCTAATAATGCTTCAAGAATTACAATTAATGGTAATGTTCATACTTTGTATAATTTTGCTCAAGCACACGGAACATCATATTTCGAAGGTGCTGTTTATATGAAAGGAAATTTATTTACGAATAATGATTTTTCAACAGATATTAAAACAAAAATAGATCATATCAATACTTCAATAAATGGATTAGAACCATACTTAGAAACATATACACCAGATGCAATAGAAGGTTTTTATATACATCATCCTAATTTTGTAGCGTGTAGTTTAGGAGATATAACTAATGCTTCTAACCAATACTTCATGGCAGATGGGCTTGTAGGAAAAACAATTTTTAGTAAACCTATAGATGTGTTAGGAAATATTTATACGAATGCTGATGTTAATTGTGATAATGTTAATATTGATACCGATGGTAAATTAACAATTGATACAAATTGTGAATTATATAGATATGTTAGTGCTTTTTCATCTTTTGATATGAGGAATAGTGATGCTAATTCTTCAGTTAGGTTCATTTGTGGAGACCCTGCTGTTCAATCTAATATAGTTGGAGCAGTTAATATTACTACCGGATGGACTTTTAATACTGCTACTGCTGATTTTATGGGTAATTTATTTGCTGATGATGTTTATATTCAAACTGGTGGAGCATTAAGAAGCAATCATATAGCGCCTAACGGAGGGACATTAGTAACCGTTGATACTAACTTAGCAGTTCAAAATGCATATTTAGCAACTAATACCATTCAATCATTTGATTTAACAACAGTTTCATTTTTGAATAATATTTCAATGACAACAGGAACAGATATAAAGCTTGGTACTAGCGAAATATCAACTTATTATGATGGAACTAATTTATCTACAATTGATGTAATATTCAGAACATCAAGCACTGCGTTTAGAGTTTCAGATGCTTCAAGTACGCCTTCGGTTGTATTATCTATTGATAAGACATTTGGAACTACAGTAAATTCTGGAAGTTTTGCAAATAATGCTCCATCGACTTTTACTGAAAATGTAACGGTTGTTAATACAAAAACATTATTCGTTAATGATATTCAAGATGCTTCAGGTGATGCTATTGATATTACTGCTGGAACTGTAACCATAAATGGAAGTTTAATAGACAACTCTGATGCAAGATTAAAATATGATGTAGATTTACTTAAAAGCAATTGTATTAGTATGATTAAGAAATTCAAACCTAAAAAATTCAAAAGAAAAGATAGAGACGATAAGGATGCAATCCATATAGGTTATATTGCTGATGATTTATTAAAAGCAGTTCCAAAAGAAATTAGTAATGTAGTTCATAGCAGTCGTGAATATTTAGGTATTGAATATACAAAAGGACCAATAGTATTACATAAAGCTTTACTGGAAGTAATAGATAAAGTTGAAAAAATGGCAAAAGAAATTAAGGAATTTAAAAAAGAAAAATCTAAATAATCAAGTATAAATATATAAATATTTCAATAAATAAGTAAATAAACAAATAATTATTAGATATAGATATATATATATGGACATTGACAGAAAAGTTAAGATAAAAGTATTATTTCAAAATGATAGTATGAGAGAGAAAATTTGTTACTGTGGTTGTAGAATTACTAAGTTAAATAAAGATGAGTTTACATTAGATAAATGTAATAATAAAGAATGCAATTTTAGTCATTCTAAATTTGGTGAATATATTAAAGAATTAAAAAAACAAAGAAGAGAAGAGGAATTCGACAGACGAACAAGTAAGTGTTGTATTCTATTAACTCCTATTATGTGGGGTTTTTGTTGGCCTATTCTAATTCCTTTGAATATTTATTATTGTATTGTATACCTTTGAATATTTTATTATTGTATTATATTATAATCTAAAATAATAATATTTAATGGGTATTGGTCAAAGTAAAGACGATGAAAATAACAGTATGGAAGACATTAAGAATTTAAGAGTAGATGAAAAAACAAGAGCAGATACTTTAATCATTAAATCTATTCAAGAATGTGTATCAAGAATAGAAAAATTAGAAAAAGAAAAATCAGACAAACTAATATGTAAATTACCAAATTTACAGTTTTGCAACGCTTCATTAATTTAAATTAATAACATTAAACAAAAAAATATTGTTATTGATTAGTTATTTTCAAATATTGTGAAAACTTTTTCATAAACATTTTATCAGGGTTCTTTTCTAAAAGGTTAATATACAAAAAGCTATGAGGTTCATCAGTTGCAGTCTCATATATTTTATAAATTAATTTCTTGCTTTCGTGTAAATTATCGCTTCTAACAATTGCTGATAATTCATCTTGTAATATTTCTATCTCTTTAAAGTTTCTAACTTTATAATAAAAAAAATGACTTATATTTACTCTAATAATTGGCGGCACTGTTGATGATTTCTGAAGACTGACAAGCGTTGATATTCCACTATGACGTCCCCTACAGAATAAAGAATTTAGCAATTTGTTATTTCTTGTTATTGCTGGATTATCAGATACATCATCTAAAACTATCAAAATATTAAATAACTTCTTCATTCCTTGTTTTTTCTGGTATTCAATTATTTTATTTTGAGTTTCTATAACTCTTTCTAAATCTTCAACATTGAACTCATCCCACCAACACGATTCTTTATCATTATCAACTTTTAAACCTTCTTTAATGTATTTTTTAACAGGCAACCAAATGCTATCCAAATTTACTGATGGGGACCAGATAAAAAATTCTTTCAAATGCTCCTCTGTAAATATCAAGTATCATTGATACAAGTAGTGTCGATTTTCCAGAACCAGAAGGGCCTACAATCATCGCTCTCATCGGCAATTTAGGGACGACCTCGTGCTTGCTTTGCTTAAAGTCATATTTGATTTCATCAATTGGTTTTACATCAGGCATAATAAAAATAATATTAAAGATATTTAGAAAATAAACTATATTTATTATTTGAATGGAACATCATTATGTTATGAGTGGCGGTGAATAACATAATGGAACAGGTTTTTCATTTCTTCAATCAATAAGCATTGAAGATAATTAGTTTGAATTAGTTTGAACCTCGCTTGCGTTGTCCAGTGCAATGAAAACTCCAAGTGCTGTGCCCCATCAATATTCTATTATGCATGAAATAATAAGATTAGTTGTAAATAATTTATCTTATTATTTATATGACTATTATCCATTGCAGTTGTGGTAAAACTTATGATGACAAATTGTGATCCAGGGCAAAGGTTTTGGTTTTTCGTCCTTGCCTGGATGGTTGGTTTTGTCCTTGGATTTGTTGAAGGGTTTTCCTGTTCCCTTTTTGTACCAAGGTTGCTTCCCTTTCTCACCCCAATAGGATTGATCGGTGGTGGTCTCCTCGACCATGGTTGGCCTTGCCGCCTGATTTGGGTCTAAAGGGCCTTTCTTTCCTTTTCGCCACTTGCCAGACTTAAGAGTCTGATGTGGAAATCTTTTGAGAACAAAAGCATCATGGTCTTCCAACTGCCAAGAGGCTTCTTCGTCGTCAAATGGACAAAAGCCCTCTTCGCCTTCAGACCTTGGATCTGCCTCCGCCACTCGGACGGATATTTGGATCCTGAAGAGATGCGCTGGAAACAATGAAAAGGTCATAAAACTGGGCTGTGACGGTCTCATAGGTAAACTGTAAGGGTCAATGAAGATACCAATCGCTCTCGTTGGCCTTCTGAAAGCCCACTCTGTGTAATGAAGAATGTCACAAGGTTGTCTGACAGTCGAAAAGCCTGCGAATGCTCTTGTTTCTTACCTCTCACAAGCCTCTCAAAGTTCTCTGGGTGCTGCGGCTCCTTGCGGCAGACCCTGCGTCACCCCTGCGATCTCAGCAGCTCTCTGGTTGTGCTGTTCGCGCATTGTCTGATTTGCATTATTGATTGCTTGAATATACTCAGGACTGGTCTCTCTGGCGCTGTGTCTTCCCAAGATGCTCGCAGTCTTCGCAGGAGAACCTCGAACCTGCTGATAAAGGTTCGAAGCGCCCTTCAGGAAATATCGCGAAGGAAACGGAGAAAATTATCCACGCCATTGTCCGGGTCTGTGAGTTGCTCATTGTCCAATATTATGCGGTATATTGCTGCGCCCTTGACCAAACGATTCTTGAGTTGAGGAGCGGGCCTTGTCTAACGGGTTCTATAACCGTGAATGTCATCCAAGCCCTTACCAGCCCTTCATACCGAAACCAACTAACACGGCTGTCATACGATGGAGGCGATTTTGCGTTCATTGAAAGTTTGATGGTTTCTTCATGGGAACTCGCGCCGTTATGACGGCTTCCTAAGAAAGCCGCTGCAGGTGGTTCTGCTCCATAAAAGTCCTCTTCACTTGACATCTTGCGTTCGGAGAAAATGCTCCGCTACCACAGTT
>CAUJNA010000225.1:1286750-1289250 GCA_963377175.1 Effrenium voratum | reverse complement strand
GTTTGGTATTCCGATGGCACAAACAAGTAACAGGTATACCGAATCACAGAAGGAGAGGCAGTATGTGAAGCAGCCTTGCTAAAGTGTAGTTAAGCTGTTCTGGCAACCATCAGGAAGGATGTGTGCTTGCAGCTACTTGGTCTGCAGCAATTTTGCGACCAGGCCATCGCAATGAAGCCTGGCGTCTAGTAAAACCAATCTACCCAAACGCCAGGGTTGAGTGTCGAGCTAAAATGATAGTACACATACTATGTAGCAGCAAAGAGCGAGGACAAAAGCAGAGCATGTTTCACACATATTGGCTTTCGCACGTTCTTGCTTACTTCGCCCTGCGTTCCGCGTGGTAATGGTTTAGTGTGTACCCTTAGCAGTGACTCGTTACAAACCTCGGACCCGCTGGCTCGTTACACACCCCTCGTTACACATCCTCGTTACACACCTCAGACGAACAAACCGCTTGGCTGGTTGGGCGCCCCTTGTTACATGCCCTGCTGCACGCACAGGCTCTCAGTTGTTGTCCACTAGTGCCTGCTGACCAGATTTTTTCCGAGGATGCTTTTGCTGAAGAGGCAACTTGCAGAGAGCTTGCCATCCAGATGAAGATTTGGAACAGGGCCGCTATACCTCCTTACACACCTCGTTACATGGCCGTTACACGCCTTCCCACACAGACCCAACCCCAGCCCGGGCCAGCGACCCCCTCTTTGCTGCAGCTTGGCTTGTGTTGAATAGCTGCAATCAAGCTGGAGCTGCGGAGGCGCTTTGCATATTGCGCTTTGCCTTGCCTCGTTTCAGACCTCGTTACGTAGCCGTGACATACCTCGTTACAGGCTCAACCCCGCCCTCCCACCCCTTTTTGCCGCAGCTTGGCTTGCGTCGCAAAGCTGCAATCCAGCTGGAGCGTGCTTCGCGTACTGCGTTTGCTATTCGTCGTTGCGCGCCTCGTTACATTTGGAGCTGCGGAGGCGTGCTTTGCGCGTTGCGCTTGTACTGAACAGTTGCGGCTTTCGAGCGCGAGCTGCTGCTCTGCGTTGTTCTGCGCCACATTTTGCTACTGATGCTGAAATTGTCAAGAAACGTTTTCCCGCTACAGGCCTGCGTAACAAGGACCTCCGTTACAGACCTCCGTGACAAGATTCTTTGCCCGCCCCGTGTTACACACCCTCATAAAAGTTCATAGCGCACACAGGAGCAACCTCTACTTGATCGCGTTCTTGGAGCATTGTTGCCTGAGTAATTTATGGGGTGAGTGCGTTCGTGTTGTTTCAATCTGCCCACTTTACCCGTGAGGGCGGGTCAGTTGAGCCAGGCGTGGCGGGCTCCACGGCAAAGGCGGCCCCGCCAGTGCCACCTTCCGCGGCGACCGGGGTGGAGGTGCTGCGGGGGTCCTTTGCGCCGGGAGAAGCGTACATTGGAAGCCCAGCAAAGCTAGCCGTTGAATAGTCGCTTAAGCAGCTGCGCCCTTTTGACGCCTTTTATTGCAAACGCTTCGCGCTGCCCGCCTGGCTTTCAGGACTGCGGGCGCCTTGGTTCCGCAGCAATGTCAAGCCCATTGCGCGCAAAGCCTTCGGCGCAGCGTCACGCGCAGCATCATTGGCAACATCATGCGCAGCGTCACGCGCGGCCCCACGCACCGCTTCGCGCAACAGAAACTGACTCGAGAGATTGCGAAGCATGATGCTAAGCTTGCTCATCAGAACTTGCAGAAGCTAGGCTTGACGTGTTTACGCTTTGTTTCTCAAAAGATGGGGGAGGCGTCAGAGTTGATTTAACGTGTTTCTTTGCTTCCGGGCCACCCGTCGCCTAGTTTTTTTGAAACGCCAGTCAAGCTTGAGTTGGAACACCATTAGACAGCAAAAAAGCATACTTTCTGGCAGTGAGCGCCCGATCTTGGTGGGAGCACAATGTAGTTTAGTCAATAATACCGCTTTCAAACTTGTAAAGCTCCAGACGCACCCCTTGAGAAAGGGATAGGTTGAGACTCAAAGGTTTGACGCTGTCTGTGGGCCCAACCCAAACTACACATTACACCAACCTTTGGGGATTTCTCAACAGCCAAAGGAAGAATGTGGAACAACCTCAAACCCCGTAGTCTCAACTAAACATTTTGGGCCTAAATGACCAAGCTTCTCAACAAGTGGGGAGGGGGCTCGTCAGAACCCTTGAGAAAACGGGGCCATGGGCCCAGAAGCCCTTGAACAAAAAAGGCAACCACGTAGACTCCATAAGCACTAAACACGTCTTAGCTACTTGGTGGCTTTTTGGCTTGGCAGTGGGGCTTGAAACGGCCTTGACAGCTAAAAGGGAGGGCGCGCCAAGGGTTCAAACACATGTGGTTAAGTGTAGCAGCGCCTTTTGGATTTTACCTCCATTTTATCAACGGTCCTGTGGCGCCTACCCTACCCCTTTTGTAAGGCGCGTCGGAGATGTTTAGGACGTGTTCACAAGGATGGGTAGGACCAGGTGTTTGTGTTCCAGCAGTTGGTGTTGTAGGTCCAAA
>CAUJNA010000225.1:1251750-1271750 GCA_963377175.1 Effrenium voratum | reverse complement strand
CATCCACAGGCGCAGTGCTTCCCTGAACTGTTTCAACGCACTTTTGTTTGGCAAAATTTGCAAGATGTTCAAGCACTTATTTTGGTTCAAAAAACAGCGAACTTTAGGAATTTGAAGCATTTAGAAACAAGCATAGTAAATTTTGTAACATAGTATTGCCAGTTTTGCATACTTAGGGTAACACACTGAACGGCTGTACTGGTATTGGCGCGGAATTGGTGAACAGTATCGCTTTTTTGGAGCGAGTTCTCAGGCTTGCAGCCAGCTTTGCTGATGCCAATGGAGCAGCCCAAAGGTATTGAACAAAGCGCAGTTCGCGCTGGGGCTGCCAAGTGCACTCGGTGCGCTACGCTAGTTCTGAAAAGTTGCGATGTTCAAGCTGGAGCTGCCAAAGTACTTTGGCGTACAAGTTTTGTACCGAAAAGCCCCCCTGCCAATTTCAACGTGATGCGCTTTGTCGTTCGGCTGAAGGCCACCATGCCTCGTAGCTCCCGCAAGTTGTGTTGCCCAAGTTGTGTATTGCAAGTGGTCATAAGGGTCGCCCCGCGGAAGGAAAACACGTGGCGGTGCAAGGCCGCGTAGGCTTGTCTTAGAGGCAAGTTTGTCGCGTAAGCTGTTTGGATAGCTTGTTGGTGGCTTTCCGTAGTCACCTGGCAGTGGCAGGGCTCGGGCACCCTGAAACTCAATTAGCGCATGCGTTTTTGAGGTGAGTTGCCTGCCGAAGCCCTGTTTGGAACAGAAAAAGGCCATCTGGAACTAGCGAAACAATAGCAAAACCTGAGCTGGCTGGAAGCGCGAGGGGCTCAAGCGCCCTCAAAATGAATTAGTGGGCGCGTTTAATGTTTTTGTCGAGGCTGATTGGCTGGCAAGTGCAAAAGCCACAAAGCTGGTTGGCGCGCGCCTTTTTTTGGTTTCTTTTTGGGCTTGGTTTGGCGCGGAAGTCTGGCAGTGCACAGCTGTGTGGCGCAACCGGTGGTGCGCGGTATTGGCTGGGGTTTGGGAAGGGTTCTGGGCTCAAAGCCCCTTGCTTCTGATTTGTTTTGGGCTGGGAACCTTGTCTGGTCCTCATAGCGCTGAACAGCCTCCGACAGGTGTGTGTGTGTGTGTGTGTTTGTGGAAAAGTTTGCGTAAGGGTTGCGTAAGACATTTCATTCGCACGAGCCGCGTGTAAGGTTTGTGCAAGGGAATTGACAAGTGTAAGGGCTTAAGCAACTTATATTGCGCAATTAAGCACCTTGGCACCTTGGCGTAAAGAGTTCCTTACGACCTAGGTTCGAACAAGACCTTCGCTCAAACGGCATATGCAGCTTGAGCTTGCACGAAGACCTTTGTGACACACGTGCCGTGTCAGTACTTGGGTTCGTCAGGGATTCAACAGCCTCGTGGAGCAGTTCATGAAGGAGGGCCAACGAGGGGGATTTGAGGCTTTGATGCTTCTGCCACCTGTTTAGTCTAAGACCAGCGCTGCCTGCAATGCTTACCCCAGGCTCTCCAAACTCCTGGACTTGGAGTGCGCAACGTTTTCTTCTGATTCTTGGAATTGTCCAGAGCTGATGTCCCGCATTCTTTATTTATTTTGTACTTTTTCGTAAAGCGCCTACTCAGGAGACCGCAGGCCTAGCCCAAGTCGGAGCACGTTCATATTGTTCAGCACTGATTTGTTGCAAGGACGCATCAACACAACTCGGATCATGTTGAAACCCTGTGTTGAGGGCGAGGTTAGAGAGCCTGTTGGCTGTCGCAGCCATTGGTAGAACCATTTGGTCCGACTAACCAGCCCTTTTTGCTCGGATCAGCGGCTTAGAATGAGATGTGTCAACAAACAAACCCTCATGCGTATGCCCTGCCCACTTGTGTCACTGACGCGCGGGCACTCGCGGCTGCCTGCCAGTGGTCAGCTAGTCTTGGAAAGTGGCATTCCAGTTTATCCTGGCCCTGACAGCTAAACCCCAAATTAATATGTCTTTTTGACAGGGCCTGTTGGGGAACCTAACAGGCTCGACATGGTTAGCGCAACCAAGTTTTTTCCGAGGTTCAGGCAAGCTTCAACCCATTACCTGCGCCATGTGAGCCTTTGCCGGCTTGATTGTTTTTGTGCGCAAAGGATGTCTCTCTGCAAATTCGTTGAATACAGTCGATGATGCGGTAGTCATTGACTGCCAGAGATCTAAGCTTGCCGTCCACATTTGACATGCTCATGAGTTCGCTTGAACGTTTCTGCTTTGTTTCCGTGCAGGACCTGCTGAAGAAGCATGCGGAAGCCACTTCCCGGGCCGAGGAAGTTGATCAGGCCGGCGCAAGCAATCTGGCACGCACGTTCTCGTGGGATTTGCTCACGACCAGTGATATCCTTTGTCTAGGGTTGTTGCTTGATTCGGCTACTTATTTAGAATCACTGGGACGACCAGGTTTGCGTCACGATAAATAGTTCCAAGGATCCCCTACCGCTACATAATGAAGGAAGTGTGATGCAACGGTCGCAGATATTTGTCCATGTTTGACAACACTGTCACGTTGTAGGATCATTCAAAATCTTTCGACGTACTCCATGTGGAGTGAAGCCAAGATCAATCGCTGCGACGTCAGCCCGTGTGAATCTGCATAGTCAGTGCTAGATCAAGTTTTGTTGCGTGTTTGTGTTCGAGATGCTTCCTGCTGGAGACTGTTCAATGCGCCCCCCCCACTTCAAGGTCGAAAAGGTTTGCAAAAGCGCCCAAAACTGAGATATTTTGGAGGACCCCTGATTAATAGCCCCTTCGGCCCTTGTCCTTTCCAGTCTGGCCCTTGCCCAGCTAATTTAACTGGAAATGGGAACCTGGAGAACCTCTTGGTTTCTTGCCTTTTGGGCCCCTTCTGGGCAACAGCAGTTTTTGGTTGAAGGTCCAAGGGGGGTCACTGTTGAATCATTTTTAGTAGACCGTGTTCGTTTCTGTGGAGCACGAGGGGTTTGATTAGTGGCTTAATATTGGTGGGTTTGCAACAAGGAAGCCCCTTTTCTGGCAGGTTGTTTGGCTTGGGGGCTGCAGGCGGGTACCTTCAATCGGGGGAATGGCTGGGGGCTAGCTACCCGTGCATTGACGTGACGCTAGCCTTGTTAGACTTTGGCACAAGCTCATTGGATGGCCCCAAGCTGGAAAGGTAGTGACTTGGGAGCGGAGCGACCTGCAGCGTAGACTTCGCACAAGCTGACACTTAGGCGTCGGCGCTTCGGAAGATGAAGCAGCAGCGCACAAGGGTGTGAGAGAGGAGAGGCTCTTCAGCGCAAAAGGTGTGGTCACCGCGCTATGGCAGCGGGCTTTGATTTGCATTGCCAGTTGGCTTCTGGAATGTGTCCGAAGTCGGGAGCCTGCAATTCAGGCCTGTCCCATACTATGAGGATGTTCTTGCTTTGTGGGCGCATTTTTTTCATCGCGGGAGAGTGCAGCACGCCTCACGTTTTTTGTTGCACAGATGAACCGTGAGATTGCCACTAAGAGTTAGGAGGCACTTGCTGCCGGCCCCATACTTGCGTATGAGTTATGTGGCGTGGGTCGCAGGTTGTTTTTTGCTTAAGTTGTGGCACCCATCCCGCAGCACTGAATCCTGTGGCTCAGATTGTCAAGTGTTCATTTGTTAGCGCCGGGGCCCCAAAGGGCTGCTTGCCTGGAGTATTCTTGGTTGCCTAGAGCGACTGTAGGCATCCCAGGCTGTGCAAGAACGAGGAGAATGCAAGCCAATTGGCCAACCTCCTTGGCGTTCCTCGCATGACAGCCGGTCATAGGGCTGATTTTGATCAACGCGTTTCTCTGATTTGCCGGGATTTGGGTGCAGTATTCGGAGAACGGTAGGGCCATTTGGGCCTTGGGCTTCCCAAAGACACGCACTTTGAAGCTGCGGGGCTTGAACATGTGTCGCACGCAACGAGGTTGTGGTAGCCAGTGAAGCGAGAGCGTGGCTCGAGTGAAGTTTCATCGCAATAATGTAGTCACATCATTTGTGTTTTCTACTTGGCTTGCCGACATGATCACCACTGGCAAGGTCATGATGGCGGATTCGAAGCAGCACATGAACATGGGGACTGAGGAGAGCCATTTCAGTCTTGCAGCGCGTGTTAGTGTGCTGACCTGGTCCTCCTGGTTCACTACACTTCTTTCAGGTTCTTTGCATTTTATTGCGCGGCCTGGCAATTCCACAGCTCGGCTGCTTTTCCGCAATTTGATGGTAGCGGGGAGGGGGTCATCATGATTGAAAATGTGCACCGCGCCACACGGGCTGAAGTTTGGTCCGGGATTAATTGTTGTTTGTTTCTCTCTCTTTTTTCTTTTCGGGGAAGTTTCTTACTCGCGCAAGCAACATGCCGCGGGGCTAACCCTGCTGACCGTCCATAATATGAGGAAGGGCCCAAGGAAGCTTGAATCATGTCCGTTCAAGGGGAATCAACACTGCCGGTCAAACGCCTTCAGACCTTGGCGTCGGGTGACAAGAGGAGACTATTGAGTTGTGTTTGGCCATTCTTGTTTTCACCACCAACCATGGTCGAAATGAATTATGGAGTTGTTCCTTTGAGTTTATTGATGCTGATTGATTGTTTTACTCTCTTGCATACAGATTTGAATTTGCTTCTACGCTTCAAAGTCCATAGCTGCGGATTGCATGTTGGTTGATTGCATTTAACCAGACCTTGATCAAACGTAAAAAAAATGTTTCGATGAAGTTTGACCGCGTTGTATTCAAGATGGTGTGTTTGGCGAACATGTTACTTGTGACTCTACCTGTCATTGCCTTTGTCAACTTTCAGTATTAAGTGTCAGGGTTGTATTTAAGGAAGGGGGGGTTGTCCTAAGGGCGGCCCCCAGCGCAAGTACAGTGATCCGCTTGCGATGACGAAATGAACCCAACATCTCCGCAAGTGCCTCAAATTAGGCAGGATCGCTGACGTGCAAAGAGGCACATATCGCCCACCGACCTTGGGATCTGTTGAAGGGGTTGTCACACCAACAGCTTACGCGCATTGTTGTCTGTCCTTGCGCGGGACTATTGTTTGCGCAAATGTCAAGACACGCCGATCGAGGGCAGTAAACTATGAAACCACAGTTTTTGGCTTACCGCCTTTGTGTCGCAACAGTCCCGACCCCCCCCCCCCCCCCCGGTGCCGGCCGTATACAAAACTTTTTTGTAAACAGCCGGGCTGTGGGGAGGGGAGGAGGTCCCGGAATCCTGAAGTACTACCCCCCCCCCCCCCGAATTTAAAGAATTGTGTGGGAGGTGAGGGGGGCCAGGAATCCTTAACAACCCACCCCCCCTGCCGAAAAAAATGGAATTGCGCGCCCCGAAAAAAACTGGATGTGCGGCCTTAACACAACCCCCCCCCCCCCCCGAATTTACACCCCCCAATTCCCGCCACCCAAAATTCAGAGACGGGGAAGGGGACACCTTAAGTACGCGCCCCCAGCGCTTAAGTACAACCCAAATTCCCTAAATGCAGGGGGGAGGGTTGTATTTAAGGCTGACCGCCTGCATTAAGGCATGGGTTTCCTACAAATTATGACAAATCAGCGGTTTTTAGTTTAATCCATACCTCAAAATCAATAATGTTGAGGCATGTTTTGCACAAAAAATGCAGATTTTTGTGAAACCCATGGCTGAAAACAAGAGGCCGGCCTTAAATACAAGCCTCCCCCCTGCATTTAAGGAATTTGGATTGTACTTAAGCACTGGGGGGGGCGTGTACTTAAGGTTTTTCCCTGCCCCATCTCTGAATTCTGGGATGCGCGGGAATGAGAAGAGGGTTGTACTTAAGGATTTTCGCTCCCCACAATTCCTTTGGTTCAGTGGGGGTGTATTTAAGGATTTCCGACCCCCCCCCCCGCGCTCCCGCACAAGCACAATTCCTTTCTTTCGGGCGGGGGGGGGGCGGGGTTGTGTTCCAGCATTCCCGGACCTCCTACCTTACCCACAGCCAGACCGTTTACAAAAACAGTTTTGTATACGGACTGTCGGGACACAAAGTCGGTCAGCGAAGCAAAATGTGGTTCCATAGTTGTTAGCTCTTGATCGGCGTGTCTTGACATACGCGCAAACAAAGTCCCGCGCAAGGGCAAAACACAATGCGGGTAAACTGACAGACCCCACACACATATATACATATATACACATATATGTGCATTTGTGCCCATTTGCAGTTGTCTATTAATAAATATAAGTGTCCCGACAGCCTCACGGCAGGTTCTCAACTTAAATGACCTGAGCCGCTTTTGGCAGGACCCCCCCCAATAAGCAACCCTAATACCGAAAGTTAACAATTGCCTTACTGGTCTGTCATGTTGAAGCTGAGCTTGATCAGGATCAATAACGGACGCTTCGGGTACATACGCGCAAATAGTGCTGGATTACAGGGGCACTTGTGTTTGCTTGACAGTGCCCTGAATAGTTGAAATCAATGAACGCTGACAAAGAACAACAAATGCATGCAACCCGTTGAGGGGTTGATGTGTGGACAGTTTCTCATCAACCACTGATTGGGACGCATATCGAGACGCGCGATTTCTACCTGCCACTTTTCTTATGCTCAGATCTTCCTCGGAGATGTGAATCAACCTTTGGCAGCGTTGCTCTGCACATGTTCTGCGCCGCGAAGCATCTGCCAGGAGGCCCTGAAGACGCTGATGAGGCCACGCGCGGGGGGCTGGATGAGCAACATCACCTGAGATCTTTGGCGCCTTGCGAGTTGGGGCCTCTAGGCAACGCCATGCCAGCAGCGCGTGAGAAGTGTCGACTCTCATCTTGTTGCACTTCTGTCGCGGCGGAGGATGGGGCCCACAAGCGTCCCGGAATCCTGAAATCCTTCTGGTAGATTCAACGCTTGACCCAGTGGAACTTCAGAAAGCCCTATACAAAGGAGCCTCGTAACACAGCCCAACTTGATAGTGCTTCTTGATCTTTGCACGGTGGTCAGATAGTATGTATATTTAAGCGCCACGGCTTGGGCCGCCAACATTTCAGGCCTGCGCGTCCCTCTGCAATTGTCCCATTGGAAGTTTTCCCCTGAGATCTCCCTCCCTGATCTTTTCCCACCTTTGCCCTCTAAGATGTTCTCCCCCCTCCCCCCCTAAGATCTGTTCCCCCATTTCCCCCCCCCCACCTCCCTCTAAGATCTTTGCCC
The DNA here is from genome assembly GCA_963377175.1 of Effrenium voratum. Classification (NCBI taxonomy): domain Eukaryota; class Dinophyceae; order Suessiales; family Symbiodiniaceae; genus Effrenium; species Effrenium voratum. Next base: position 1,264,609 of record CAUJNA010000225.1, on the reverse strand, counting down.
CCCTTTCCCCGCTTCCCCTCTAAGATCTTGCCCCCCCTTTCCCCCTTATAATATCTTTTCACGAAGTTCGTTTCCCTGCCCAAGGTCTTTCCCTCCCTTTCCCCCTCATAACATTGTTTCTCCCTTTCACCCCCTAAGATCTTTTCCCCCCCTTTTCCACCCCTAAGGTCTTTCCACCCTTGCCCCCCCTCACCCTCCTAGCATTTCCTCCTAAGATCTTTGCTCCTAAGATCCTCTTCGCCCCTTCCGCCTGCGTTTGTGTTTCGGACCCATTGATCTCCATGCACTACCATTTTGGCTCAAGGCCTTTCATGTCACACATCAGATGTACATAGCTCACTGAGCCATTGCATCCGTGATACAAAGGTGCTAGCGGACCACTTTCAGCAGAAACCGCAGCACACAATCAACTAGGGCTAACGCAGTATCAACCCATCAGTATTGACACTTGGGCTCTCCGGCATAGATCCAGGGACCTACCAAATAAAGATCCTCTACTACCACAAGGTGTCGGTTCCAATCGCGGATAAGATACCCCTGGCAGTGGACCTCAATTGTGGTAGCGGAGCAGGTTTTCCGCATCCGATGGGGAAGGCTTCATGGAGGCCTACTCAAGTGTTGGCCGGTCATCCGGCTTCACTGAAGAGACGCTCAATTTATCGATGTGTGAAGAGCTCGTAGATGATTGGGTGACCTTCACGGCGCCCAAGAGAGGACCACTCCTCAAGAGCAGACTCATCGGAGACGCTTTTGCAAGGTCCTGAAGAAGGAGTCAACTATTTCAAGAACACGCTGAAGAAGTTCTTCCTGAAGGGCTCGACGAACCTGTACTTACACAGACTTCTCCGTTTCTTCGATCGCAGAAGGCAGAACACCGAGTTCCTCGTATTCACATCAAAATTTGGAGTTCTATTGACGAGATTGAAGGCAGCCTGGATGGACTGGATGCCTGTTCACACGGCGCAGTCACCAGATCTCATAGCATCAGTACAAGATGCCAATGCAACAAAAAATGGCCGCGCATCAGCAAGCAGCCGGTGTCAGAGCCACGCCTCCGGTCTGCTGTCACCAGAGAATGCAGAAGTACTCAGGCAGTACCTCAACGGCACGCAGACAAGTCGCATTTCCCCTCAGCGACAATCTCATGGCGCAATTTTTCATCATCCAGAGTGAGTTGTCAGACTAGCAGAGAGGAAGACTCATCAGTGCAATGTGTTTGAGAAACATCTCGCTCGAGAATTACACCTATGAACGACCAGAACATCCATCCAAGATCCATCCATCCGACCTCCTGGAGGAAACCGGGTTAATACCGTCTACATCCTAGAGCAAGGGGGGTATGAAGGTGAAGAGAAGATTTCCGGGTGGAACATGAAGAAGGGCTGGAAGGATTCATGGCAACCAACGATGAAGAGACTTTTTGGGTTTTGGAGGAGAATGATGCAAAAAGGGCAGTCACCAAGGAGGTGGCGTCAAACCCAAACCTTTTCGAAAAAGTGGCTCTGGCGGGAAGGCCATATGGCCAACGAAAATCAGGATCCCTACGACCAGACATATTGGGGAAAAGGCAAAGCAAAGGAAAGGGGAGAAGGGATAAACTAAATTCCAGTATCCCTATGATGGAAACAACGGTTATCCATCCTATGACAGTGGCAAAGGAAAAGGCGTACATGACAAAGGAAAATCCAACACGTTCGCAGCGACGGCAGAGAATTTGGAGGAGCAGTCCAGCAGATTGCACCATCCACGGTTGGACAGACCAAGATTGGGATCCATCATGGAACTGGAGTGAATCAGTCTGGCACACGGGACAAGCATTAATGGCATTCCATGACGCAATTCAGCAGCATGAGAAAGAAGCCATCCACGAGAAGCTGGTCCAAGATGACACAGTTTCAGAACACAACTTGTCCGTAGCAGAGCCTCTTGGCAACAAAGCTGATGGCGCCTGTCATCAACCCTCAGCGCAATCCGACCTATGCGATCCCAGATCCATGGGCAGCTGGCATGCAATCCAGCGTTCTACTCAGGCCATCAGACCCATGAACGACCTCACCTCCCACCAGTACATTCCGGCCGAGACCAAGTTAACATTTGCCAATGGAGAGACAGCTAAGGTCAAATGCACCTTGCGTCTCAAATATCACACGACTCCTCCAGCCAGTACCAACATCGCCATCCTTGAACACGGCGCTGCACCGATCCTCCTCAGCATCAGCCAGATGTGGGACCTCTACATGACCATTGAGCACACACCCCAATGTGACAAGATCACACGCAAGGCTTTTCGCATGAATCGTCAAGCAGTTCCAGTATCCGCTACAGGACACGCGCTGCTCGATCTTGCAGGAGTGGCAGTGAAATCACATGGAGATATTGCTGGAAAAGGCCTCGCAAATTATGTCTACGATGATGACAACAGCACCAAGTTTTCCGATTCAGAACCCGCGCGCTTCACTTGCCCAAATCTACTTACGACTTATTTGACAAACTCCGAAGCGAGTGCGAAGTTTGCCAAGCAGCAAAGCAAGCGCCATCAAGAAGCAAAACGAGTGGACTTCACGCGGGCACATTTGGAGACATGACATTCATTGATGAATCATTGCCAGGTTCCTCGCGGAACCGGAGAACACGTCATTGTTTTTGTCATCCTGGATGGAGCAACGACATTGCTCACTGCGGAGGCAGTGACAACCACGCAGGAAGTGGAGAACACCAGTCTCCTCAGGAACTATTTTGACCAGTGCCACTTGCAGCCCAAATCAGTTGTTGGAGATCAAGCCTTCATGACGGAAACATGGGAACATTTCTATCAATCCCTCAACATCACACCAATATCGTTGGGACCGAACACACTATGGCCGAATCGAGCTGAAGCAGCAGTTCGGCTCCTGAAGGCACAGTTGAAGACCATGCTCAACTCCATCAAGACAGGCACAGCACCTGCAACACTGAAGAAGGTGACGCACCGACAACTTGTGAAGGCAGCTGCAACTGTCAGAAACCAGACCGTCGCCTACAGGGGTGTAACGCCTTTGGAACTCGCATTCGGACGACGACCAGCAGATCTCATCCAGCTTGATGCCGCAACTCCAACTCAGTTGACGATTGACAGGAACGAGGAAGAGCTGACAGCCATCCAGATTAAGCGGTTGTCAAAACAAGCATTCCAAGAAGCTCGTCAATCCGAAGACATCTGCAGAGAACTTGGTCAGAATTTCCGGACGAGTTCAAAACCTCTACAGGCGAATGACAAGGTATTTTACTGGCAGGAAGACAAATCCAAGATTCGCTCCGACGGAAGCAAAGGAGGAACATGGTTAAGAGGAAAGCCACTTCTTTGGAAGGAGCAATGGTTGGACTTGACCTTGGAACCCGACTCATCAATGTCAACATGACAAAGGTCAGGAAGGATGAGACCATCTTTCGGGGAAACCTGGAACTGATCTTTTGTGGCCAGATGAGCAAGAATCCTTGCAGAAAGAGAAAGGCGGATCCTGATCCGATTTGAAAAAGAAGATGTCATTTACACCAACTCCTAAGCCATCAACCTCCAAACCATCAAGCACTGCTGGAAAGGCACCAAGACCTGCAGAGGACATGACATCCATTCCTGAACAGGCGCACTGGAATTGTGTACATAAAAAGAAGATCCACGTTCTCTCGATCTTTGCAAGAAGTGCCAGACTCTGTCAATGCTGCGCACTCTTGGAGATCATCAAGGAGCAAGCGCCCAATCTCATCCTCATGGCACCAGTCTGTGGGCCGTGGTCAAATATGCAGAACATCCAACAAGACCAATAGAAGGTCTGGGAAAAGCGAAAGCGCTACATGCCGATGGTTGAATTCGTGGCACTCATTGCGCGTTATCAGTTGAAGCGCAGAAGATATTTTATCATCGCAAATCCTCAGGCATCCAAGATCTGGTATGCGCATTGCATGCAGCAACTCTTGTCAGATCCATCAGTGACCTTGCGAGATTTTCTTTTCTGGCATACGGACTAAAGTATCCCGAATCCGGACTCAGAAGTCTCAAGCCCACAAGCTTGATGCATCGCTTGCCTCGCGAAGTTATGAGACCGAATTTTCCGGAGGTGTGAGAATTTTACCAGTTCAGAGAAACACCAGCATCAACCCCTAGAAGGAAATGCTGGCACTTTCGGAAGTAGGACTAAGCTGGCACAGGTGTACCCTTACCAGTTCTGCGAGGATCTCGCGCGCCTCATCCTGCGTCAGCTGAAGGTGAAACCGCCTGACAACAAAGTGTGCCTTCTTGAGGACATCTTCGAGCCGTTCACCAATCAACAGATTCACCTTATCAAGAAAGAAATGGAAGCCATTGACAAGACCTTCCCTTCAATAAAAACGTTCAACCGCTGGTCATCCAAGGTTCGCTTGTCCAAAAGTCTCAGAAGACCATGAGGCAGTACCCTCCGGGGACTGAAATCGACATTTTTCGACAAGATCCAAACGACTGGCGATGTCAGAGAAGGTGGAATGGTTGAAAGAAGTTAAGACACCTTTGCATCTCATCCACTCAGCACGATGCGTGCGCGGCATATGTCCACACAATTGGCATCAACATGCCTATCACATCACGTCCAGACGATGCACGCATAGCGTTGTGGCAACCCGATCAGCTGCACATCGCTTGCATCAAAATGCAATTGGGAAGATTACAAGCCAAAGTCGTAGCACGCAGTCATGCTCCTCCGTTCGTCACTCCTTTTCGGATGCGCCGGCTATCAACCGATGCCGATTGAGGTGGATCCCTCGGATTCGCCAGATGAACCTCATCAGCTTGACGACCAGCAGCCACCTATCAACCGGATCATCCTATGCCAGATCCAAGACGTCCGAGTCCACCCGAACATGTTGGATCCACCGCAGGATCCTCCAGATCAGCCTGATCAGAACGATCGACCCGATTATCCCATGTCACCTGCGCCGCCAGGGGGTCTCGCCAGACAGCCCGTCCAGAGCTGCGACGGGCCTGGCAACAACAGTCCATTTCGTCCTCAAGTGGGCTCAATTGACTGGGGGGTGATGTCTCAGCCGCAGCAATCTCAACCGATTCTTCCAACTGTCGTGGGACCTTCACCTCCAGCAATCCTGGAAACAGAAGATAATGATGAAGAGCTTGAACTGCCTCACCTTGAGCAACAGGAAACAACTCACTCAGCGCAGAGCAGTCCATCAAAGAAGCAGAAAACTGGGAAGAAGAAGAAACCAGGTGAGAATCAAGATTCGCCTGGATCATCTCCTAGAAACGAACCTGCAGCTTCACCCAATCTCAATTCGAACAATCCATTCAACTTGCCGATGCAAACCGGCAGTGAGGAAGATTTCATTCCTCACGCTCCAACTTCATCCGGAACTGGAAGTCCACAGAGAACCATACAATATAGTGACCAAGAAGATGGCGAATCCGAAGACTCTCAGAGGACGCGGCCGTACGATGATCAGGAAGATCGGCTCTCGACGAAGCACATTGGTCATTCATGACAGCTGAGCAGAAGATCTGTGCTAACACCGCATCCTTTACGGTTCCGAGAGACATTGAAGGCAACCCTGCCCTTCTTGGACGCGTGAAAGGGACATTCAAACCGTCCTACAGATGTGGTTTCTCTCATCGGAAATTCACAGACAAGAATCATGTTGATCGATTGTGCAAGAACATGACTGACGATGACCGAGCACTCTTAGTTTTGTACTCATCCAAGAAAGAATATTTGAAAGCTTCATTCACGTCAGAAACTGGGTCACCCTAAAGCGAGACAAGGACGGAAACTTTCTGAGGACCAAGGCTCGTTGGGTCCTCCGGGGTTGACAGCACTTCTCCAAGCAGAAGCATATGATCAGAATCGTGACATCGTTTGCCAAATCCCTCCTGAAATGGGATACCGTCCGCACATTGGTGCTCGCATGAAGAAGCCTGCCTACGGGCTGAACGATGCACCGCGCAGATGGTGGAACATCTTAGACCCGGCGCTCCGTTCATACGGACTAGTGTCAACACGAGCGGATCGTTGTACATATGTTTACTGCGGTAAACAGCTTCCGAAATCCACACTGATCAGCGAAAAGAAGTCATCCAACATATTCGATTTAGAAGGCGCAGTTGATTACCTTATGGATCCTATTACAACGCCAAGAATCGGCAAGTTCATGGAGCTCTATCCCTTTATGTTGATGATCTTCTTATGGCCGGTGATGATGTGTTTGGGAAGCATGGGACGACTTCGTAAAGATTTCCAAGTTGGTTCCGAAGATAAGAACGATTGCCTTTTTGTGGGACAACGCATCCAATGGAAGCATGACGACACGGTTGGTGTGTCAATGTTCACCAGAACGTTGCCATTGACGAACTTCAGGAGAGTACATTCGACAAGAACTTGAAAGATGACACTTCACTCACGCCACAGACACACACTGCGAACAGAAGTGTTCTAGGTTACATTAACTGGTTACAACCACGGACACAATTCCACATTGGTTATTAATTTTCTAGGTGCGCGTCCAAGGCAGCCTCACCGACCATTGAGGACGTTCGCGCCATCAATAAATCAGTCAGAATCATCAAGAGCAAACCGCTTGGCATGAGATTCTGGCCCCTTCATGGGAAGACGCGTGTAGTTGGTTCTCCAGATGCATCCTATCGCAACAACGAAGAGAAGTCATCCCAACGTGCGCATGTTATCTTTCTCGCAGAAGAACGAGATCTCCGACGAGGCGCATCGAAGTCGAGAGGTTCACTGGTTGATTACGAGACGCATAAGATCACCGCTACAATCATGCCCACAACTGTTGCGGAATTGCACGGACTCATGCGTTGTTACGGCTCAGCTCAGTTTCTTCGCGATCTCTGGTCAGACATTACAGGCGAAATCGCCGATGTGCACATTCGAACTGACGCAAACAGTTTGGTTACGGCAGCATCAACGACCCATCAACCAGAACAGAAAGAAACCATGCGCTTGATCCAAATGTTGCAAAAGGAAAGTAATAGCGGACAGATGCATGATCTTGCGCATGTGCGAAGCGAAGATTGCCTATCCGATTCGCTGACGAAACACTCAGCAAAGCCAGCCCATTAAGGCCGTCCTCACGGGCAACCTGTTGAATGTCGACGCACATCCGCCATTTCGTACCATGTCGCAGAACAAGGCATTCTTGGTTGAGTGGCTTGCACACAACACAAAGCACGAACCCGACATATCTGCTTTCGCAGGACTCGGTATAGCAGAATCCATGTTTGCTTATTTGGGAACCTGTGCATGACCGACATGTCCACAGAATTTGATGCATGAACTTTTCCTTTTGATTTCTCAATTCCTCATTGCCGTGTGACCTTTTACATTCAGCCATTCTTGAAACTCAAGAAACATGTGTCCGCGTCCGCAGCCAATTTGGTTTTCAACCTCCCGACCATTTCGGCCACTTATGTACAATACCTGTGTTGATATGATATGTCTCAGCAATATTTTTTGACTGGTTCCTCCGAAGCCACCGACACCGACGCCTGCGTCGAAGAGAAGGGCATCACCACTGAGGGGTTCTCCTGTCCATGATGAACAAGAAGAACTTGATGACATCCCATGGAGCAGATGAATGAGGAAGATCCTGCACCATCCAACACTCAGGCAACCAAGGATGTCGACATGGACCAGGCCGATTATGACCGAGACTCCGATTCTACGGTGCAAGAATCCGACACAGAGGAAAAAGAAAAGGAAGGAGCAACTCTCCGGAGAACACCATCAGCCCAAGCAGAAGGCCGTGCCGATGAACCCACCAACACTTCGATTGACACCGAAGATCAAGGCATCGCCTCAGAGCATTGATGAGGAGACGGAGTCCTTTCTATCTCGACAACAGGGCGCTTGCCCAGAAGACATGCCCGTGCGAGACAGACCGATCACACGAATGTCGCTGCGCAACAGTCGCATTATATGCCTCAATGAAGCGGACGCATTCCTCGGGCCCCCAAGACGGAAAAATGCAAGGAGCACATCCGTTTGCTTTTCCTCAGGACACAAGGGCATCGTGATCAAGTCCTGCTCTGCAAGACCCGTCGCATGTTTGCCCGTGGCAAGGAGCACGCCAGAGTCGAACTCTTGGCAAGAGACATCTCGACCAGACCCAACAACTGGGGAGCTACATTCGGAATGTTCAGATGTTTCTTCGGCATCAAGACCTGTTGTATATCCCGAGTATTTTACACCAACCTTCGACTGCCAGGCAACGATCGGACCTCACATGACAAAGGAGAACCTCAAGGACTATGCCGGCTCGAGATAGCCACCACGCACTGCCATCCAGACATACGGACACAATAAGGAAATTGTGGTGATCCAGATCGACCAAAGTAACGAATTCCCGAGCAGAATTGCCGACGATAGTCGACACATTCTTCGAGCCGGACTTCCATATGCTACAGTAGGAGCTTTCCATATGCGGCCGAATATCACTCATGGAGCAGCAGGAGAGGATTTGCAGAATGGAATCCTGCCACTTGTTACGACTTACAAATGCGACGCAACCACTGGCGATGCAAACAATTCCGCCAGCACTTACTGCAGATTGCAACGGGTCTACAATCCGGCGTATGGATTGATCAACCACATCATGCAGATATATCAAGACACATGGAACACGACAAGGGGGATGCCTATTGAAGAAAGAATGGATTATGCCATGGCTACCTCTTACAGTATGAAGGCAATTGTTCGTCACCATCTCTACATGAAGACTGGCTCTGGATGTGATCGAACATTCCCGGATTGCGTGCTGACATTTGCATTTGCACGGGGAAAGATCGACATCCAAAAATCCGAGATCGAGTCCATGACCGATGAGGAAAAGACGACCAGTTATGCAGGACAAGACCTCGCTAATCATTTCCGATTACCAGGAAACAGCAGCCGAGCGTTTCAAGCGCACCACCAACGAGATGCTCCTGACTGGCCCACGTGACGCCAATTCACACACCCGCTCATGGTCTACATCCGAAGCCGATCTGAAAGCAAGGAACGAGACACTGAGAGAGCCAAGGAGCACAATCAGAAAAAGAAGGAGAACGCTTGGGGATGTTCCACACAACAAGGCTTACGGCTACGATCAACCTGGATGGAAAGGGTATAGTTCTTCGACCTGGTATGACTATGACTACTACAGCCAATCTGAAGCCAACAACCATCCGTGGAAGCGATGAGATGCTCTCAGAAGCTCGAAAGAGAGAACAATCGAGAGCAGCGCCACGAACGCCGAGCAATTGATCCTCGCCATCAACAAGACTATGCTGTGAGAGATCAATAGTTTCACACCGACCCTGCATGCGCATGGCATTGTGCATCATTTTTTGACACAATTAGGTATTCGCAATGAGTACAGAGTTTTCTTTTCCATTGGCCAACAAAGACATTTCATCCGCGCCAAAAAGGGATGAATACAGCATTTTTAATTCTCGCAAGATATGTAGTTCCGCAGATGGCTACGGCACACACTTGAATGGCTACGGTCCAAGGCCAAGAAGCCAATAGCAATTCAGTACTGAAGATCAAAAGAAATTTGTGTCTGTTTTGTGTTTGTTTTTCGGACCCATTGATCTCCATGCAACATCAGTTTGGCTCAAGGCGTTTCATGTCACACATCAGATGTACATAGCTCACTGAGCCATTGCATCCGTGATGCAAAGGTGCTAGCGGACCACTTTTAGGGTAAACCACGGCGCACAATCAACCAGGGCTAATCCAGTATCAATCCATCAGTATTGACACTTGGACTCTCCGGAATAGATCCAGGACCTACCAAACACAGATCCTCGACTGCCGCAAGGTATCGGTTCCCTTCGGGGTTAAGATACCCCTGGCAGTGGGCCTCACGCCCTTCCCCGGTTAAAGATCTTTCGCTTGCTTTGTTCTCCTAACATCTCTTCCCCCTTTCCCCCTCTCCCCACCTAAGATCTGTTCCCCGTGTCCCCCCTTTTCAAGATCTTTTCCTTTGCCCCCCTTTGCCCCCTAAGATCTCCCCCCCCTTAAGATCATTTCCTTTTCCTCCCCTCCGATCTTCTCCTCTTAAGAGCTTCGTTTCCCGTCACTTTCCTTCACTTCCCTCCATGTCCCTTTATTTCTGTTTTTCCTTTTCCTTCATTTCATTTCATGTTCCTCATTTCCATGCGATTTCCCTTCACAAGCATGGGCAGCAGCACTTTGCATCATCCGCATTTTTGGCGGGGGCGGTGATGCGGATGATGCTGGCGATGTTGCCCATCAGGATGCAAAAGCGGACCTGGGGGGAATGAAAACCCCAATGTTTTCATTGTTCTTCACAGTGTGCCGAGGCTGGCCTTCGCTGATTGAGATGCAGGACAGGTTCGCTGAATGTGCAAATTCCTCGCCAAGCATGAAGGCTGCAAGGTACGTCAACCGAAGCATTATGAGCGACTCGCGGATTTTAGACGAGGCAAAGCACGCTTGAAGTCCTGCAGCTGCGATCCAGCTTCTTCGGGCGCTGGTGGCAGCCGGTGTGGGCTGGCCCTTTCGGGGGCGGGGGCATTGAAGAGTTTTGGCGCTGGGGGGGGGGGTGTCCGCTTCTGGGTGTGTTTCTGGAGCTTTTGCTCCTTGCAGCAATGCTTCAATGTGCAATGTGCAAAGGTTCTTCATGACAGCCCTTGCCCTGAGGAACACGACAAAAACAGCGACACTTGCGCTTGGTACGGGCGTCGCGTGATTGAACTTGCTTCCGGGAAATGCGCCGAGCTTTGCGAAACAATTTTTCTGGCAAGCGCAAGATGAGGCACGGATTCGACCAGGGCCCAAGCTCCTCTCCTACGTTCGCGAGCCTCCCCGCCAAAAAACGCCCAAGGTCCGGGAAAGCCAAGAAGCTACTCAGCACGTCGAACGACCAGCTCTTCAGAGGAAATTCGCGGGCGGCGCTAGAGGGTTGGGGGTGACTTTCATGGACAACCGCTTGTTCGTCGCACGGCCTTTGCTTTTTTGGTGACGCAGAGACTGGAGGCGCGTCATCACGTAATCAACCTGAAGGTTTTGCCCGACCGCGCTAGCAGCGCAGCGGCTGTGCCGGCAAATGTCCGGAGAAGATTGAATTCTGACGCGCGCCAGGAATCGTTCGCGGCAAAATTTTTCCCAAGGTATTTGCAGTGCAGTTGGTCCTTGAGAACTGGCCTTCCAGGAGGTAACTGCACCGATACATTTCCGGACACCGCCTGGGAATCATGTTTCAGGTGTAGTGTCGCATGAAGAGCCCCTCATCAGGTCCAACGCTGTTGCCCGGCATGTGTTGCAGAGTGCCATGAGCATGTCAGACAAGGGCAGCTTCTACGCTGTGCCAACCCATGTAGATTGCGATGATGGCAAAACCGTTTACGCGAAGCTTCTCACAGGTCAGTGCGCGCGCTGGGATGTCCGGCAGTGGTTGCGCGGAAGTGGCCGTCCAAAGTGTGACGCGTACTGCCGTCAAGCAAACTCATTTCAAGCACGCAACAGACATCAGTAGCTCTTGTCGGTGTGTTCTTCTTGATTCCTGCGCAAGCCTATGATTGAGTTGTGTGTCTCCCGCCATCAGTCTTGCAACTTAGATATGAGAGTTTCCTGCGTTTCCTTATGGTCGCCCAGTTGCCGGCCACGATCAGCGCGCCTCTAGCGACATCCTGGCCATGCTTCAACCCGATGTCACGGCACGTGTCGATAAGGAGGTGTCTGTCATAGTCGGCGTGCCGTTCGGGAAAAGGGGGAGAGACGGAGAGGCTTGAGCGTTGTGTGATGTTGCGTGCTTTGTAGACAGACTGCCAAGCTTACGCTCGGCAAGGCGCGCGTTAATGCAGCAGACTCGGTTCGGTTCCTAACGCCGCGCTGCGTCGACAAAGATCTCGCAAAGATCCGTGCGTCCTGGGCAGGCGCTGGCCGCGGCAAAAGTGTTGCAAAGAAGCCTCGGCAGGCTTTCGCAAAAGCAGGATGGTTGAAAAGAAAACTGGGTCAAGCTTTGTCAGGGTAGAAACTGTTGTGCTTTGAAGATTCGCTGCATTCGTTAGCTTCACGGCAAAGACCGACGTTTTCAAAAAGAGGACTGCGTCTCGGTTGTGTCTTGAAGCCTTGTGGTGGGCAGGGTTCCTCCGGAACAGAAGCCTTCTGTGCATGTGGCGGCCCCTCGAAATGGCAGCCGTTGGCAGTGCTCCGAAAAGGAAGGCTTTGCATCGTGATAAAGTTTTGCACGGCGGCGGTCCCAAAACGGAAGCCATACGTATAGCTTTGTAGCGCCCCGCAAAGGGAGTGCCATTTGGGAAGGCTCCGCAAAGGAGGTGTTGCTGGTGACGCCGGGGGTGTGGGCTAGTTGAAAGTTTGGTTGTTTTGTGGCGGTGTTGCTGGTGAGGTTGGGGGTGTTGCTGGTGTTTGGCTGTCTCGCGGCCTCTCGGCCCCTCTGTTTAGGTGTTTTGTCACCAAAATGGAAGCCCTACGTGATTGCTCTAGCATTGCCACTAAAATTAGGGCCCTATTCCATAGCTTTGCGGGCGAGGCAAAGGGACCCTCTTCACCATCACCGTTTGCCCGTTGGCCAGGCCGCACATGCATCGTGCTATCGGCGCCTGGATGTCCCAGGCAACGTTCGGGAAAGGTGGCCAGGTCAAGTGCGTATCAATATGTGAAGCGTATCACAAGTTGCAAAGCGCTTCAACCTTAGTCAGCGTGAGAACGTGGATCTTCTGTTTAAGACACATTGAACGCACATGTGTTTTGTTCCAGCTGATGATGCACAGTGATCGCCGACACCGAAGGAAACCACGTGGGGCCTGTCATTGCTCCTGCCCCTTTTGACTCCAATGCGATGCCTCGATCCTTTC
>CAUJNA010000225.1:1189250-1246750 GCA_963377175.1 Effrenium voratum | reverse complement strand
GAGCTGTAGGTGTTTGTTTCTTTTCACCCAACAGCGATGCTGCCTTAGCGAGGGTTTGGGGCTGAGGGGTTTCAGGGAGGTGCTGAGGTTGCGGGAGCTTCTCCTGATCCGACGAATCCGTAGGGCGGATTGTGTTGAGATTCTCGTTGGGCTCATTTTCAGTCTTTCATTCAGTTCAGGGTGAATTTGTCTGAATTGCCGGCAAAGTTAGCAAGGCCTGGCGGGCAGGAAGAGGGATGAAATTGCCTAAGAGACTGTCCATGAGCACTTAGCAGAAGAACGCTACATTCACTGCAGTTTTATTGGTTTTTCCAGTGAGGATGTGTTCCCAGTTGCCAACCAGATGTTCAATGTGTAGCACAAGTGTTCCTGACACGGCCTAGGCAACATGAACTGCCAGAGTCAGAACACGCTCTATCGTTTGCACCGTGAGATAAGCCTAACACCCTGCCAGCGATCCATGTTGTTTGTCTGTTTCTAGCTTCGATTTGCGACTTGCCAGATTAGCACTTAGGGTCGATCATGTTCAGAGGCCAAATGCTGTATAAGCCGCTGAAACGGATGTAGTGACCGCGCATTTGAGCCCGACTGCCGATCGTCGTTTGTTGCTGCCTCCCGAGAGGACTACAGTGCGCTCCCTACTGCCGCGTGGCGTACTGAGACGGCCAATCAGTTTTGCGTGTTTCGGTTTGGCTTGCGGCAAAGTTTAAGACATGGAAACCCGCTCGCTTGCGAAGCCTAAATTTCATATATCACATATCGACTTGCCCATTCACCTTGCCTGTTGCAGAGCGGTGTGTTTTTGTGTCTATATACTTATGTATTTGTTCATTTCCTTCTTTAGGTTGTCCTTTATGTTGATATGTTTTCATGTCTTTATTTATTCATTTTTCTTTCTGTCTTTCTTTCTCTATTTCTTTGTTTCTTTCTCACTCTGTCCTTTGTTATTTCTTTCTTTCTGTCTTCCGTTCAACCTTTCTTTCTGTCTTGCAACACGTCTGTATCAGCTAGGAGGGTAGCACACAGCCTTAAGCTGCAGCCTAACGCCTTGCGTTTGAGATCTGTGTGGCGACAGCGTGCATTGAATCGTTTACGTGTCACTTGTGAGCTATTTTTGTACTGGACAACGTGAGTGAGTTGAAGCGTGCGCTTGTTTGTAGCGCAAGGCAACAATTTGGTAGAAGGGACCTCAATAAACCTGTGCTGGCTGCCCTGGACACTGTTTGCAACTGTGCTTGAAGCCGCCTTGAGGCTGAGCATGATGCAGAAGTCGGCATCTAGCCCAACTCTGCGCTGAGAGAGGTCCGCCGGTTCTGGCATGCAGCCCATTGCCACGTCTGGGATTTTCCCGTGGACAGGTGTGGTTCCATCGGCGCTGCCGAAAGTATTCCTGAATCATCAACTCAAAGTAGGATACATGAATCATTTTGTGCATTGGAAAAAGCCATTGAAACCATGTGTGATTAGGCATGGTTCATTTCATCATCAGCGCCTCGGATGAGCGTCGCCGGGTCCCCGCGTCGATCACCTTCGTGTCGGTGGAGAAAGAGACATCGGCCCGGGGCAGATTGGTGGGGTCCGCCCGTGCGGCTCATCGTCGATCAAGGCTGCGGGTACTTGTTTGCTTGTTTTGGTATTTCCCTTTTGGTTGTTGTTCTCTGGTGTGTGGGAAACCCTGATCTTTGGGACCGGGGATTGGTTTGCTTTCGGGGAACCTTTCTTTTGTGGCTTGTTTACCCCAACTTACCCATTGCCTGGGCACAGGCTCGTGCCCGAATCACAGGTTATCAGCCGTAGGACTTTCCTACGCGCTTGAGACCATCAACTACAAGCTCAATGACGTCGACCCCACGCTCTCATAGGAGTGTCGTGGATGAGGAGGCTATCCAAGGTAGTCTCCGATCAGGTGAGGACTTGCCGGACTATGACTTCGAGGAATTTGAGGCAGGTTCAGCAGGTCAGGATCGCAGGGGTGATGATCCCGATAGGGACACACCCAGAAGCCGTGGCAGGTACACTGACGACGGAGACGATCGCATTTTCCGTCAGGCCACCGATGATGAGGAAGGACAAAGAGCTCGCCCCGATAGGGGCGGCTCCGAATCAGGCTTCAGGCAAGGACATTTGGACTTCATCAGCATGGCGATGAACATGGCCCGCCCTCATTCGGACGACCCAGAGGCCATGCCCACTCGAACCCCAAGGTCTCTTGTTCCAGGTGAGTCGCAGGCCTCGGATGAGTTCGAGGACAGGCCGCGAGGACCGGGAACCATGGTTTTGGCTCCGAGACATATCTCGGGTCGATCCACCGGTTCTCAAAATCCAGGTCAGTTTGATGAGCACGAGGAGAGGACGTTTGCAGGCATCGGATACGATGCCCTGTTAACATCAACCCGCTGGCTGGGGCAGTAGCGTGCAGCAGGAGTCTGATGCCGATAGGCCCAATCCTGTTTCGATGGCCAAATTTGAGTTCAATGATGATGAAGATTATGGCGCATTTGCGGATGGTCGTGATGAGGAAGAAAACTTGTCATACCGGAATGCACGGAGCCGTGCTGCTGCTAGGCCCAGGAGCCTCTGCTGCAAGGGACCCTCGTGAAGACAGGGATACCCGGAGTGGGAGGGAAAGGGAACGAGGCAGCCGGGACGTTCTTAGGGGCTTGGAGGCCATTCATGACCGGAAAGGACCGATAGGTCCTCCCGCGTTTGATCCTGCCCCGAACGTTCCCCCTTTTCCCAACATCACTTTTGGAGGACCGCTGCATCAGAGGGTTGAGGATGTGAACCGGGGTACTGGTTCGTCCAGGATCACCGAACGGGCCGCCAATGTGGTTGAAGCAGGTGCGAGAGACGGTAGGCTTGCCAGTGCACTTGAAATCGAGGATCGTCCGTCGATCGCTAGCCCGTTAGGGCGAGATCTCAGCGACCTCGAGCCACTAAGGTCTAGTAATGAGTTCACTCCCCAGTGGGGATCAGCCAGCAGGGAACGCAGCGCTTCTGCAAAGAGGCCGTCACCCTTAGCCGAAGGGACCGATAGGTCGAAGGCGAGGAGGGCTAGTCCTGAACCGTTAGGTTCAACGCCGCAGGATGAGGACATGTTTGATCCTGCCGACATTCATATCCACTCAACTCCTGAGTCTCGTGGTTCGAATGTTAATCCCAGATCCGGCGATAGCCGGGGAAGGGGCCTTAGCCCGAACACGCTGCAAAGAATCACTGATGATCCTGTTCCCGACCCCAAGGGGCGCGCCAGAGTTGAAAGAGTTCCTGAGAGGATCGAGATATCGACCCCTCCGGCTCTTAGATCTCATTCCTCTGGGGAATCCGGCGATGCCAGGAGTAAGGAGGTTTTCGATTTGCGCATCCAGGAGATGCTCGAGAGAGGTGAGGCCTCTAGCTCCGTTGTGAACACCCTCAACGCTTTTGCTAACCAGATCAGGTCGTTAAATGGTCAGGTGAGTTCCATGCGTCGGGAATGGCATGATGAGAATCAACAGATGAAGGATAAGGTTGACCGCTTGGCTACCGAGATTGCGACCCAGGCTGATGCCGATCGGATGCGAATGATAGTTCAACGGTTTGCCAGTGAGATCATTCCTCACAGCAGAGCAATCGTTAGGTATGCCGTTGATGAGCAGAGCAAGATCGTGGATCAGAGGATCAATTCGCTCTCCGACGAAGTCCGGGAATCCGTTAGGGAGATAGAGGGTGGCTTAAGTCAGCTTCATCAGGTTTTCCAGGATAAGCATCGTGCCATGTTCAGAAGTCATGCTGCTTTTGAGGATCAGACCAACACTGAGATTGAGAAGTTCGAGAAACGACTCTCTTCGACAGAGAAGGCCGTTAGGCTGACCACGTCTTCTGACGCTCCGGCTGCATCGGGGCCCGATAGGGCCACGAGCAGCGGGACTGATGTGAGTGTCAGGGAATTAACCACTAAAATCGGTATACTCCAAAGTGAGCATGACCGGCATGAAAAGTGGGCTACGCAGTCCATTGGCGACATCCAGGACGACTTCAGGACTCTCGCAGATCGCGCGCCCCTCGCTGATCGCGCGCCCGAACTGCGGGGCGACAGGGGGTCCATTGTTGTCGATAGGCCAGGAACCCTGATGACCCTCAGGACTGGCGCGCAGCAGTCGGGGAGAATAACAGGAGGGTTCAGGATCTCACTCGCCGGGTCTATCGCCAAGCTCGGGATTATGGAACTGTCGTCCAGGACGTTGGGGCTGTGAACGCTCAGATTGCTACGTTCAACGAGAATACTCAAAGGCTTCAGCAGGCTGTGCAAGCTATAAGAACTCAGCTTACCAATCTTCCTTCAAGTGCGGAGCAGGTTCAATCCATCGTTAGGCGGGAGCTTGTTTACTATCGTAACATGCTTGACGCGACTATGCGTAGGGTTAACACTGTCGAAGGAAATATCCGTGTCTTGAATGAGATGAATACCCGAGTTTTGGGGCAACTTGCCGAGATTGAGGGACATGTTGATGACGCGGCCGACATGATTCAGGTTGCTCAGCAAAATCCTCGTGGACTTCAGGGAAGACCAAACGTCGGGTACAACGCTTTCGCTGGGCAAGGGCACAGGATTAGGTCTCCGACGCCTAACCCTGGAAATCGTAATGCTCAAGATCCAGCCCCGCCTGCTCGACCAGGTGGGGGCATTGGCATAGCTGATCATGTCCTTGGGGACAATAGGAGGAGCGATGCCGGTGACCAACCCCAAATTAACAGGGATTCTAGATTGCCGAGCGTGCCCGTAGGGCTGGTAGGGCTGAGGCTGACTCTCATGCGAACAGACGTTCTATCTCTCCCGTTAGGGAGAGAGAGGATAGTCGAAGTAGAAAAACTCTGCAGATGCAGGATAGGTCTTACTCTCCGCCGAGGCGTATGAGGGACAATCCACGGTCTCGTGCCAGGGCAGACAGTTCGATGTCGGTTTCCCCAAATAGGGATGAAGGTAGGAACAGGAGTCCAAGGGCTGCCGATAGGGAGCCTGAGGTCAGGAGTCGGGAGTCGAGAAACGAGAGACCAATCCGCAATAGCGGTAGTGAAACACGGTCCGAGGTGACGTTCCAAGTCCTAGTGATGGCAGAAGGAACCCAGCTACTGGCAGTGCGCCAGGTGGCGATGGACCTGATCTATCAAACGTATGCGCTCAGGACAACCCGAATGATCGCAGGCACCCAGATGCGAGTTTCACCAGTGTTACTTGCAGACGTAAGTTCTGTGAGTTGTGCAAGGGTGATGATGGAGACTGTTGGAGTTGCCAGCTCTTGAAGACGAAGTGCTGGGCTTGTCGCAGGAATGCTCAGGAGATATCCATGTACACCTGCACGGACTGTGAGAAGATCATGTGCAACGAGCATACGTTTCTTGGACATGACTGTCTCGAGCGATGTTCGCGATGTCACGCGAGCCATGATCGCGCTCGCCGCCTCCCCCTCCAGGAGGAGGAGGCGGTCCTGAGGGATGGAAGTGGAGGTGGTGGTCACGGATCAATTCCGCGCCAACCCCCAGGGCCTGGCTGGTGGAGGACAAGGACCCACTGGACCTCCTGGTGGCTCCATTCCCGAAGCTTATCAGCTGTCGGTTCAGGAGGCAACGTGATTGTGTTGCACTTGTGATGGTACCGATCCTTTCTATCAACGACAGTCGAGATCAGCGCCCCTATCGGGGTACAAGAAGTAATCCTACAGCTTTCACACAGCCTGGCAGGCAACGGACAGCATACTTCACATGCCTTCATTCCACAACCGATGCATAGGGAAACCAACCTACCACACTTGGTGCATTTATCCCGCCCATCGTCTTGGCGGGGGCGCCTCCCGGGGGATACCCTGGTGGAGGAGGAGCGCCCGCATTTAGCGGCACGAGTTGGGAGCAATCAATGTGGTTCTAGTTTCTATGGTCCTGCCTACGGAGGTGGTGTCAGTCACCAAGGCATTGGTGCTGGCGGTGGCCAGCCCAGCGTTGCTGCTGGTTATCCATCGAGCATCGGTAGTGCCAGTACTCTCGGACCAGGTCTTAGCCTTGGCTACAGTGCTCATGGCGCCGGTAGGCAGGGAGATGGCGGTCTGGGTCAGGAATGCTTTCAGTTTTGACTCTGACTACGCGTTAGCGTGGATTTCAGAGACTGAGAGGCTTGACTATGATGCGCTAGGTGGGCCTTGTAAGTACCCGGTGCTGGATTCCAACTTCACGAGTGCTATCAGGGAATGCATCAAGACGAGGGCCGTTAGGGACAAGATGAATCGTCTTACCGAGGCCGCTCAAAACATGATCCCTCCTCAGGGCATCAAGGGAAGGCAGATCTTGAAGCTCTTGCTGAACCATCTGCAGACTGGGGTCGAGGACGACCAGACCTTCAAGATTGCTGAGCTGACCAGTGTCAAGTGTCGGCAAACAGGTCATTCTGACGATGAGGCTAGGCTCCGGAGTTATCTGAGCACATGGGACAATCTCATCTACGGGATCGAAAGGAAGATCGATGATGGGGTGCTACTAGCCGTGTTCATTGAGAACGTTCGTCATCTGCGCTGTATGCGGCCTGAAATCGAGAGATGGGATCGCGATGAGACCGTTAGGTCTTTTCCGTGGCTCTATAAAGCTTGCCAGGACTGTGTCGAACGCTGGCAGAAACGCCGTATCAGACCTTCCACGAGCAGAGATCCCGATCGGGCTCTCACTCTCGTGAAAGGGATCGGCATCCTGGAGCTGCTGGGGTTGTTCGAAGATACGACCCGCTCGCCAGGAAGAGTGACCCAAGTCCTTCGAGGTCCGTTAGGTCCGGAAAGGATGGTAAGCCGAGGTTGTCTTCGCCCGGGAGAAGCAGTCAGAGGGACAGAGCATCTCCTGGGAGAGGCAGTCAGCGAGACAAGCGTACCCCGTCTCCCAAATCCCCGAGGAGGCAGTCGCCTGCCGGGCCTGCTGATCGGTCCTGTTGGGAGTATGCAAAGACGGGGAAATGTCAGCATGGTCGAGACTGCAGGTTCTGGATGTATGGCAAGCGCACTGCTCAGCAATGCAAATACCTGCATCAGAAGCCGCCTCCGGGTACGAAGCCTATCACGCCTCGTACCACTGCCGGTCCTGTCGTTGAGGATGAAGAGGAGGAGGCCCCTAGGTCACCTACGCCCAGCCCTCCCGATAGGGAGGCGAGGCGTCTTGACAGCCCCGCTCAAGGATTGACGGATTTTTAGGTGGGGCGGGCCGTAACCCTAAGGCCAACCGTGTTGTTGTGGCGTGTCCCGTTACGTGGGCTGTTGCCCCAGCTACCGGTGGGTCTACACCGGGTTGCCTCCCACCTTGCGTTAGCAGATGGGAGAAAAGCGAGCGTAGCGCGTTGTTCTTCTCCGGTACTACTGGTGGCGGTCCCAAGTGGGACCAAGTCATTTGGAGAAGGACCGTCGATGCAAATGGGACCGTGATCGAGGATATCGGGGTGAACTCCAGTGATCGTAGAGCGACGCTGTTTAGGAGGCTCCCAAGGAGATTGCGTTGTCCTGGAGGAGCAAGTACTTTCAGCAGGGCCCCGATAGGGAACCTCTGAGGGTCAAGATTCCTGATCTCCCTGATGTGTTTGTTGTTTCAATTGAAAGTGACAACACGGGCAGGGTCGTTAGTCGCTGCAGAGAGGCTGGATACAGCCACCCTAATGCGATCAAATTCCCATCTCGTAAGAAGATCGCTAGGGAGGTTCAGAGTGCTCTGATAAGAGCTGCGGCTGTTCATGCCCAGGTGCTCTTCGACAACGATGATGACATAGACACAAACCCTGGAGATGTACGGGGACATCGTGTTGTCCGAAAGCCGAAGTACACCCAGAAGGTTGCTGCACCTGTTGGATACAGCGGGGTGAGATGGCTGGTAGATACTGGTTGCCCGATGGACCTGGTCGGTCTTGGTGATCTGAAAGGACCCGATAGGGCCCTGAAGGCCATAGGCGGACATACTCATGCATTGCACACTGCTAACGGGGCGACTCGTACAGCTGGTCGTGTTGATGCTGATGTTGGCAATCTGGACGAGGTGATGGAGGCACACGTCCTTGAATCTACGCCGTCCATCATTTCAGTCGGAAAGCGCTGTATGGACATGGGCTACTCGTTTGCATGGAGTGCAGGTTGTATGCCCACGCTCACGTGTCCTTCGGGTCGTACAGTGACGTTGGATGTCACCAATAACGTGCCGTACCTTCCTCATGGTGACACTCAGTTTGTTTGCCCTACTCTTGATGACGCTGAGCCACTTCCCGCTAGCCCGGCCCCTGGCGTGGCATATCGTGGAGTTGAAGCCAACGAGGTGCCAATATGCGAGCCCGTGTTAGCGTGCGAGAGTAAGTCTCAGGATACCTGGCATCAGGCTATGTCGTAAAGGAGCACCGACTTCCGCGCAGGGCGAAGTTTGTGCCGACTGATGGTGATTGTCCTGTTAGGGTCGATCAACTGAACAATTACAGGAAGACGATCATTCACCGTAATGGGGTTACCCATGAGGTGTTGGTTGATGGTCTGTGGGAGTTGTCCGAAAGAGATCAGTATGCGATAGCATCTGATGTCGCTTGGACGGGTGAGACATGGTTCCAGGTCAAATGCAAGACCGTTGCTCTTCCCGGAGAGGCCGAACAGGGGGGTGAGGGCGATAGCCGCTCACGACCTGTTCCTGGCCCTGGGGAGGGAGACGATGGCGACATTGTCGAGATAAACTTCCTCTCCGGGCTGCGCACTGAAGCCGAATGGCGTGCAGATGCTAAGACGCTCCGCCATATGCTCACGCATCAGCGTGCGAAGATGGAGAACGTCAAACTTCGCCGCAAGGGTGGTGCTGCTGCGCATGCCGGGGAAACTTCGGGGACCTAACCGCCGCTGACACCATGGTGTTGAGAGGACTGAAGGATCGAGGCTTTCGTGGCGAGGCAGACGCGATAGTGTTCTATGACCTCGCCACTGACTACCTCGATGTCCTTCCTGTGCAATCCAGATCCCGTAGCAAGACGCTGGAGGCATTTCGCAGGTTTGCAGGGGGGCAAACTCTGAAATTGGTGTACAGCGATCAGGCACCAGAGCTGAAGGCTGTCACTGCACTTGGCGCATTGCACCGGCTTTCTACACAGGGCATGCCTAAGACCAACGGCGTGATCGAGAACAAGGTCAAGCTCGTTCTCCATGGGGCACGTGTGCTTCTGCGTCAAGCTGGATTTGAACCTCGATGGTGGCCGTTTGCCGTTAGGCATATCGCCATGGCAAGAAACATTGAGAATCGAGGCGACGGACCACCATGGACGCGACGCCATGGTGACGGAAACTTCAGCGGAGTCATTCTGCCGTTTGGCTGTCTGATCGACTTCTACCCCATTGCTCCCAAAATTTGCAGGGATAGAAAGGGGGGGTTCAAAACGCCCAAAACGCCATCAGACACGCTAGGAAGGTTGCCTCGGAAGACATTGATGAAGGAGGAGACCACTGGATCGTAAATGAAGACGAGAAGGTACTCACTCGCGTTCATGTTGAAGCGCGAACCGAGCTGTTTGTCCCGACAGGGGCAAACTGCCCAGTCAGGATTAAGGATCTTGGCAGAAGACGAAGCACAGTCATCAATGGATCAACGGAGTTCGTCGTTGACGAGAGCTGGCGCCAGGCTGAACATGACCGCGGAGGTGATCATGAATGGACTGGAGAAACCCATTTGACTGTGATTTCGATCAGATCGATGAAGATGAGGCTGAGATTTACGAGAACGAGGAGTACGAACCCGAGGGTGGTGACGAGCCGGACTTTGTTCTTGCAGATGAGGTAGAGGTTGAAGAGACGAGCGTCACTACAGCCCTGCCCGCCGAGAAGAAGGGACGGGACTTCATCAAGATCGAAAAAAATCCGAAGTCATCATCCAAGCCAGGCCTGTTCTTGGGCTATCGACTAGAGCCAGGGGGGCGATGGAAGGGCGACTATCTTGTTGCTGACCTCGAGCACATCCAAACGGGCCTCAAAAAGCCAAGTATACACCAGGTCAAGCGTATCTGGAAGAACCCCGAGGAGCCCTACGTGTTTCCAATATTGGCATCCTACGATGCTAGGGCTCGGACCATTCGGGAGGCGTTAGCTGACCGAAGGGCCGAGCTGAAGACGAGCAAGAAAATCAGGGATGAGTTCGACTTTGATGAAGGTCGGTTTGATGACCCTGATGAGGATGATGATGATGACCAACAGGACGAGGGGGGCGGTAGCTCTTCCAAGTCCAATGGGATCATTCAGAGCAAGGCTGTCCAAGGAGGTGGTGACGCATGCATCTCAGATTACTGGGAGCGGCACGACGAGGACAGTGCTTGGTATCGCGTCCACGTCGAAGTGCGGAAGAAGTTCTTTGGGACGACTGAAGGCCTTCCCCCAGGTGGTCCATCGCATGAGGAGCTTGACACCGTTAGGGTCACTCACATGCGAGGGCTCGATGCAGTTGGAAATTGGGTGAGGGATGATCGTCATCACGACGCTCCCAACCATCGGCATTTTACGCGTGGATTTTGGACAGGTGTGACCATCCTCTTTGACAAGGGATGTGCTCCCCACGGTAGGTTCAGGCCAAAGGAAGAAAAAGTGAAGCCTGCCGGAGACTCAAAGAAGGGTCACAAGCTGCACGGAGATAGGATCGACAATGACCAATCCGCCGATAGGCGTGAGCGGCCATATGCCGGCACCGGAAAGCCCAACTCTATTGATGCGGATAGTTGGAGACAGATGTCTGCCCGGTCACGGGAGATATACGTTCAAGCCGAGCGGGAGTTATCCCTAAGGGAAGAACGACGTCGAGAACATCCTGAGAGGGACCCGGCTGCCCCAGCGCCCGGCCGCAAGCTCCTTATTGAGTTTGCGTGCGAGCCCGACTCACGTCTTTCTGCGGTGATGATGGAGTGTGGCGGCGAAGCAGTTCGCGTCCACATTGGCTCATTTGACATCACCAAGGCTAAGGACATTAATCGGCTCATTGCGATCATCGAGGATAATCCTGGGTGCGATCTCTGGGCGTCAATTCCGTGTGGACCGTGGAGTACATGGCAGTATGTGAACCTTTCACTTCACGGTGCTGAGTTTGCATCACACCTGAATGATCTGAGAAGGAACTCTCAGGCGATGTTTGCAGCATTCCTGCGGGCCTCCCGAGCCGTTAGGCGAGGAGAGGGCAGGGTTGCATTTGAGTGGCCTAGACACTGCCTTGGATGGAAGCAACCGTTCATGCAGAGGTTTCTTGCTGATCCTGATGTCGAGACCGTTGATTTCGACGGGTGTGATTTCGGAATGCAGGACAAGGACGGTGTGCCGATCAGGAAGCAGTGGAAGGTTGCGACGACCAACTCTCGGGTCGAAAATGCAAGCACGAGAAGGGTTACCTTCATGCACGCATTGAGGGATCGGTGACCCCGATGACTGCTCTCTATCCAAGTGCAATGTGTGAGGCGATCGTTGGAGCCTGGTATCCAAACGGCACGTTCAAGAAGGTCGCAAGTGCTATGCCGGTCGAGGTTGATCCGGTTGAGCAGCGATGGAAGAAGAAGCCTAATACCTTGTACGTCAGTCTTGACAGCGAAAATGCCAAGATCCCGACGCGGGCTACTTCGGGGAGTGCTGGCTTGGACACCTATGCCTCTGAGGGCGTGTGTATTCCCGCAGGGGGGTCAGGTTTGGTTAGCACCGGAATCTCGATAGAGATGCCCGCGGGGGTGTATGCTAGGATAGCTCCCAGATCAGGACTTGCCGTGAAGAACAGGATCGCTGTAGGCGGCGGAGTCATCGATCCCGACTACGACGGAGAAGTCAAGGTCATCCTCTTCAATCATGGATATGAGGACTTCATTGTGAGGCCTGGGGACCGTATCGCGCAGATTGTGCTGGGCCGTGTTATGCTCATTGATGCATCAATCGTTTCCAGGAAGACCAGACGCAGAACCGATAGGGGATCCGCTGGCTTCGGAAGCACAGGTATAGCTGCTGCCGCTCCTACTATTGGATCTGATGGAAGGACGACCAAAGAGCTCGGGTGCCTTCCCTCCCTTGTACGCTTGTGTTGCTAGGCCAGTCAACAAGAAGGAGCAAGCTGGAAATGCCAAAGCTAAAGCCGCTCTACAGAAAGAGTGGGACAAGTTGACATCGCAGGGATGCTGGGACTTGTCGACAGTCCAAGAATGGCATGATGTTGCGGCTAGGGCACGAAAGGAAGGGGAGAAGACCCATGTCGGTAGGATTTTCGACATCTGCGTTGAGAAGAATCATGAGCTTCCAGAAGACGATCCGAATCGCAAATATAAAGGGCGAGTCGTTTTTGAGGGATGTTTTGTCCGTGATGAGATCGGGCATTGGGCCTTGTTCTCTGAAAACACCTCCTGCCCCGCCACTATGGCGGGAAAGATGGGTGATGCTCACGGGCTACTTCCCGGAAATCTTCTGGAAGTGAGTGACGGGGAGTCGGCGTACAGTCAGGCCCACCTAAAGGGAAAGAAGACTTGGGTGAGGATTCCTCGTGACCAGTGGCCTCCTGAGTGGTTCGACAGTAGCGGGAATCCCAGGTATAAGGACCCAGTCGTTGTCCTCGTGCTCGCACTGTACGGACATCCCGACGCTGGTACCTTTTGGGAGCAGCACTGCGAGGCTATGCTGAAGAAGGTTGGTTACGTCAAAGTGAAGGATTGGGCCAGCGTGTTCAGGCACGAAGAGCTTGACCTCTTCCTTGTCGTGTATGTGGATGACTTCAAGATGAGTGGGCCGAATATCGCAACTGGATGGGCGCTGATCTCGAAGGTCATCAAGATGGAGGAACCGAGACAGCTCCCAACCATCGGCATTTTACGCGTGGATTTTGGACAGGTGTGACCATCCTCTTTGACAAGGGATGTGCTCCCCACGGTAGGTTCAGGCCAAAGGAAGAAAAAGTGAAGCCTGCCGGAGACTCAAAGAAGGGTCACAAGCTGCACGGAGATAGGATCGACAATGACCAATCCGCCGATAGGCGTGAGCGGCCATATGCCGGCGCCGGAAAGCCCAACTCTATTGATGCGGATAGTTGGAGACAGATGTCTGCCCGGTCACGGGAGATATACGTTCAAGCCGAGCGGGAGTTATCCCTAAGGGAAGAACGACGTCGAGAACATCCTGAGAGGGACCCGGCTGCCCCAGCGCCCGGCCGCAAGCTCCTTATTGAGTCTGCGTGCGAGCCCGACTCACGTCTGTCTGTCTGCGGTGATGATGGAGTGTGGCGGCGAAGCAGTTCGCGCCCACATTGGCTCATTTGACATCACCAAGGCTAAGGACATTAGTCGGCTCATTGCGATCATCGAGGATAATCCTGGGTGCGATCTCTGGGCGTCAATTCCGTGTGGACCGTGGAGTACATGGCAGTATGTGAACCTTTCACTTCACGGTGCTGAGTTTGCATCACACCTGAATGATCTGAGAAGGAACTCTCAGGTGATGTTTGCAGCATTCCTGCGGGCCTCCCGAGCCGTTAGGCGAGGAGGGGGCAGGGTTGCATTTGAGTGGCCTAGACGCTGCCTTGGATGGAAGCAACCGTTCATGCAGAGGTTTCTTGCTGATCCTGATGTCGAGACCGTTGATTTTGACGGGTGTGATTTCGGAATGCAGGACAAGGACGGTGTGCCGATCAGGAAGCAGTGGAAGGTTGCGACGACCAACTCTCGGGTCGAAAATGCAAGCACGAGAAGGGTTACCTTCATGCACGCATTGAGGGATCGGTGACCCCGACGACTGCTCTCTATCCAAGTGCAATGTGTGAGGCGATCGTTGGAGCCTGGTATCCAAACGGCACGTTCAAGAAGGTCGCAAGTGCTATGCCGGTCGAGGTTGATCCGGTTGAGCAGCGATGGAAGAAGAAGCCTAATACCTTGTACGTCAGTCTTGACAGCGAAAATGCCAAGATCCCGACGCGGGCTACTTCGGGGAGTGCTGGCTTGGACACCTATGCCTCTGAGGGCGTGTGTATTCCCGCAGGGGGGTCAGGTTTGGTTAGCGCCGAATCTCGATAGAGATGCCCGCGGGGGTGTATGCTAGGATAGCTCCCAGATCAGGACTTGCCGTGAAGAACAGGTCGCTGTAGGCGGCGGAGTCATCGATCCCGACTACGACGGAGAAGTCAAGGTCATCCTCTTCAATCATGGGGATGAGGACTTCATTGTGAGGCCTGGGGACCGTATCGCGCAGATTGTGCTGGGCCGTGTTATGCTCATTGATGCATCAATCGTTTCCAGGAAGACCAGACGGGGAACCGATAGGGGATCCGCTGGCTTCGGAAGCACAGGTATAGCTGCTGCCGCTCCTACTATTGGATCTGATGGAGGGACCTTTGGGTTCTCTATGCCCAGGGGGGAGATATCCCTCTCGCATCGACCAAAGAGCTCGGGTGCCTTCCCTCCCTTGCACGCTTGTGTTGCTAGGCCAGTCAACAAGAAGGAGCAAGCTGGAAATGCCAAAGCTAAAGCCGCTCTACAGAAAGAGTGGGACAAGTTGACATCGCAGGGATGCTGGGACTTGTCGACAGTCCAAGAATGGCATGATGTTGCGGCTAGGGCACGAAAGGAAGGGGAGAAGACCCATGTCGGTAGGATTTTCGACATCTGCGTTGACAAGAATCATGAGCTTCCAGAAGACGATCCGAATCGCAAATATAAAGGGCGAGTCGTTTTTGAGGGATGTTTTGTCCGTGATGAGATCGGGCATTGGGCCTTGTTCTCTGAAAACACCTCCTGCCCCGCCACTATGGCGGCGGGAAAGATGGGTGATGCTCACGGGCTACTTCCCGGAAACCTTCTGGAAGTGAGTGACGGGGAGTCGGCGTACAGTCAGGCCCGCCTAAAGGGAAAGAAGACTTGGGTGAGGATTCCTCGTGACCAGTGGCCTCCTGAGTGGTTCGACAGTAGCGGGAATCCCAGGTATAAGGACCCAGTCGTTGTCCTCGTGCTCGCACTGTACGGACATCCCGACGCTGGTACCTTTTGGGAGCAGCACTGCGAGGCTATGCTGAAGAAGGTCGGTTACGTCAAAGTGAAGGATTGGGCCAGCGTGTTCAGGCACGAAGAGCTTGACCTCTTCCTTGTCGTGTATGTGGATGACTTCAAGATGAGTGGGCCGAATATCGCAACTGGATGGGCGCTGATCTCGAAGGTCATCAAGATGGAGGAACCGAGACAGCTCAAGAGATATCTTGGCTGTGAGCGCGAGTTCACACAGCAGCTGGTTAAGGGTCATTTTGATCCAAGGCTGGCGTGGACAGTGGGCAATCCTCCTGATAAGGAGCAACCCGACTTGAGGCTCGGTGCAGAGGGGTTACTCTCTAAGGACATTCCCAAGCCGGAAACCACAATATGGTTCATCAAGTACAGCGAAAGTAGCTTCATGCAGGCGTGTGTCGATAGATACATCGAACTGTGTCAGGGAAAGTACCCGAAGAAGCTGCAAAAGGTTGAGACACCGTTCCTGGACGAGAGCAAGCCGGAGTTTGACGAGAATCCCGTCAATACCGAGTTTGACAAGCTCTTCAACCAGGCGACCCTCAACGCACAGCCAGGATGCCTCGGGAATGATGCGGCGGCGGTGCTGATGAAGGTTCTCTACGGAGCTAGGATGGGCAGGTACGACCTCATCCGTCCCGTGCAGGCGTTAGCCAGCCGGGTCACGAAGTGGAATCATCTGTGTGACCGCAAGCTCCACAGGCTAATTTCATATGTGAACTCTACGCTTGACCTTCATTTGTACGGTTGGGTGGGCGATAGCCCAGAGTTCATTGAGTTAGTCGCTTACTGTGACGCAGATCTGGCTGGGATCGTACCGATTCCAAAAGCACATCGGGAGTGCTTATTTGCCTTGTGGGTCCTAGGACCTACATGCCCATCACTGGAGTAAGTAAGAAGCAGACTTCTGTTTCGAAGTCAACTCCTGAAGCGGAGATTGTTGCCCTTGACCATGGAGTGTCTAAGGAGGGAATGGCGTTAGCTACCCTCTGGCAGCACGCCATCGGGAAAGGAAAAGAGACCCAGCCGTTCATTATCAACGTGCTGGAGGATAACGAATCGGCTTGCCGAATCGTTATAACTGGGAACAATCCCAACACGCGCTATATGTCGAGGACACAGCGCATTGACATCTCTTGGCTCAACGAACGTTTCAATGATGGTATTTTTCGAGTCGTTGCATGCCCGTCTCACTATCAAGGTGCAGACATTTTTACCAAGGCCTGCATCGACAAGGTCGTATGGAACAGAAATCTGCATACCCTTGGTATGTTCCTGCCGGGATACCTGCAGGAATATTTGGCCCAACCCACCCAACCCTGTCTTAAGCCCCCTGCCGCTCCTGCTTAGGGGGGTACGCATGGAATCAGGTGCAAAATCCGGTTTCAATCGGCTCAAGGAGAGGTTACTCTCCGAGTACGAGGGAATCGTGATCGACGAGGAAAAAGGAGGGAAAAGATGTGAGAAACCATTGTCGCGGATCAGGCGTTAGCCAATATTTTCGCGTGTAGTGAGTTTTGCAGGGTTGTCACTCTCCAAGTTGCTCCTGGATACAGAAACCACATTGTTCGCACTGGTAGGGTTGAAGGCGATAGTTTTTGTTACGTTGTGCTTGCACTTAATGATCTTGCACCCGATAGGGTTGATTCCAGGACTGGGAAGTGGGGACAGACCAGAAAGCTTAGGGAAAGGACCGAGAGTGGCGTTAGGCAAAGGTTCAACATTGCTTGTGACGCTCGGACATGCGGATGTACTCCCGTCATTCTTTACCGGCCCCAGTGCAGTATTTTGAGGGAAGGTGAGGTCGAAGGGATTGCCGTTACGCATGGGTTCGACTGCAGGTCTGTTTGCGCATGTCAGTGTGGCCTCAAGGGACATGGTGTTATCTTCAGGTGTTTCTCTTCTACGTCATTCGTATCTATGTGGAACGCTTGTAAGATGCGAGGAGGGGTTACTCACTCCGAATGACCGATCGCTTGCCATTAGGAAGTGGTTGAACAACTTCATTGCCGCGTAGCTCCTTGCTTGATCAAGCTGGCTCACACGCAACCGCACCACATTCACAGGCTGCTCAGGACGCAGATAGCTCAGAGTACAAGGATGAAGCAGATATGCTTTTCACTGAGTATTTCATCCGTTTTCGATTGACTGACAGGTTTGATTGATTTATCGTTTTGTTGTTTCAGTTTAAGGGAGAGGGTCTCTGGCCGATAGGCTGAGCCTTCTGAGCAACTGGGGAATTCTGGCCGATAGGCTGGGTTCCTGGATCGCCCGCGCCCTTGCGCTGCTAATTTGGGTTCCGTGGGCGGTGGCCGCATGGCGGCTGCTAGTGGAATGGGCATGGAACGCTGCATGGTGACGCCCCCGCGGCCGTCCTGGGACCTGGCGATGGGGCTGGGCATGGAGAAGCCGAAGGCCGTGGCCGAATGTCTGCTTGCGGATACCGCGAGTGGACGGTTAAGGGATTTAAGGGACAGGAGCCGAAGTTCACTTCGATTGATCCAGATATGGATAAGGCGGATCAGCTAATCCAGGATGATCCTGCAGGGAGGTTCGATGAGCTGGTTGGCAGAGTGTCCCACATCAGCAAGGAGAAGCTTGAAAAGTCCTTCATTGGGTGGCCGGATCATGAAAGGGTGACTCGATACCGGGTGATCAGGACTGCCGCGATAGTGGCAGAAATGAAGCACCGGGGAGCGGAGGTCACGGAGATGAACGCCGTGCATTTGGCGGCCATCTTGCGCGCAGCGGTTCCCACGGATCCTGCTTTCCTGGTTCCCTATAGCGACGCATTCTCGTATGAGGAGGGCATCGGGAGCGGCGGGTCTGCGCTACCTGTGGACAATAGTGTGGAGCCGGCCGCTCAACCGTGTGGCGGGATGTGGGTTGGTGACCCCGAAGTCCTGGCCAGAATGGAAAGCGGTTCACCAGCAGACAGCCTTGGCCAAGACGGTTGCTGACCAGGCTGAGGTGGCGTTTGGAGATCATTCTCTATACACCGGGGATGATTTTGGCGACGCAGAGCATCACTTCATGGCGATCCGGGCCTGGTTGAACGATAGGCCCAACGCGCTGTTCACTCCTCCAGAGGTGGTCGTTGACGCAATGATGCTGACCGAGGGGAGGAACAGGGAGGAGATTGTTAGATGCTCATCCGGACGGCGGTTGTCGTCGGCGCAGTCAGTTCAGAAGTTTGTAACGGCCGATAGGCCGGGAATGCGGGGATACCTGCATGCGATGGGAAAGATGTCGGGCTTGATCTCTTCCGTGGGTGATGCGATCGAATGGGACTATCGACAGGTGTTGAGGATCTCGCCCAAGAACCCGGCAAGCGCCAGTGATGTTGAAATTGGTCCTGGCGATAGGTGGGCATTCTTCGACTTGGCCATCAACTTCAGGAGCCGCTCAGATACCGAAAAGGTCCTCATCCACGGAACTTCGCAATCCTCATTGTGGAGCATTCTGGGTGGTATGCAGGTTACTGCGTCCACTGCGAGCGAGGAAGCGGTGGGCGTATGGACGTCTCTGAAGGCGATTGAGGCCCTGGGGTACTGCCCCCTGTCGCACTACGGCCAGAACACGTGGGCGAGGATCGGAATTTGCATCACGCAGCCGGACGAGACCGAAAACCTGTTCGGCGACAATCCCGCCCTGAGGGGCGTCAAGAGAGGAGCTCAGCGAGTGTTCCCGAACGCGAGGTTGGCGATTTGCGGCATCTGCATTAAGCTCGAGAAGCCCGCGGCGGACTCCCAGTATGTGGAGCTGTGCAACTCAGGGGGCGATAGCACTTTGCAGTATTTCAACCCATTTATTGAGTGGAATCCGCACGCTCCCTCCGTTGTATGGGCTATGCACAATTTCTTCCCTGAGAACTACATGGGGCCGATTGGTCTCT
The DNA here is from genome assembly GCA_963377175.1 of Effrenium voratum. Lineage (NCBI taxonomy): Eukaryota > Dinophyceae > Suessiales > Symbiodiniaceae > Effrenium > Effrenium voratum. The sequence continues at coordinate 1,227,842 of CAUJNA010000225.1, read as the reverse complement.
CAGTTGAAGAGGAGAACTTGCGTGCTGCCCCAGGGACACCTCAGGCAGCTCAGGCGGAAGGCGGTATGCTCTTCTCAAAGATAGTGCCGAAGTCGAACATGGGTGATGCAATCCAAGGAGAGACACTTGACATCACCTTGACGAAAGAATACTTCACCGAGGCCAAGGAGGAAGCAAAGGCCATTGCACGGGCGGCGGTCATCCCGAAAGAACTGGAGTGCTTTGAGCAAGCCAGAAAGGTAATGCGCCTGATTAGGAACAGGAAAGTTGTTCCATTCCGTGGATCTGCCAAGGGGAGGATACTCCCGAGTGGCCGTTGACCCCGTGCAGATAAAGAGGCTCTGAAATGTGTGGACGACTGCCGTGGTAACGGATGTGATGCTTTCCATCTACCCCTCCATTGTGCTGAGCGAGATGAGCCGTGGCTCCGACAAGATGGTAATCTTGCTCCCGTGCCTCGCGGCCATTCCTAGGGGTACCGCCGGCCTACTTGATACGCCTGCGCGAAGTAGAGAGGTACCGCCTGCAAAGATAGGCTGGACCGGCCTACCTTAAAGAAGCGAAAAAAGCATGAACCGGCGCCGAACATTAAGCTGGTTTCCAATGTGGTGGGCGCATGTTCACGCGGTTCTTAGATGGCGTCAAGGGCCAGAGCTAGAGCTCTAGTCCAAGGGCAAGAAGGCGGAATGGCCGCGGGCCATTCTCGGAAAATTCTCGTGTAGATAGGCCGGACCGGCGGTGCCAGCAACATTCTTGGATTTTCTCGGCTTTTCTCGGGTCATTCTCGGAAAATTCTCGTGTGGATAGGCCGGACCGTCGGTGCCAGCATTCTTGGATTTTCTCGGTTTTTCACGCGGGTCATTTTTGGAAAATTCTCGTGTAGATAGGCCGGAGTTTTAGACCGGCGGTGCCTAGCAGCATTCTCGGATTTTCTCGGTTTTTCTCGGGTCATTCTCGGAAAATTCTCGTGTAGATAGGCCGGACCGGCGGTGCCAGCAACATTCTCCGACTTGCTCGGTTTTTGTCGGGTCATTCTCGGAAAATTCTCGTGTATAGATAGGTCGGAGTTTTAGACCGGCGGTGCCAACCAGCATTCTCGGATTTTTTCCCGGGTCAGTCTGGGAAAGTTCTCGTGTAGATAGGCCGGACCGGCGGTGCCAGCAGCATTCTCGGATTTTCTTGGCTTTTCGCGGGTCATTGTTGGAAAATTCTCGCGTAGATAGGCCGGACCGGTGGTGCCAGCAGCATTTCTCGGATTTTCTTTGTTTTTCTTGGGTCATTCTCGGAAAATTCTCGGGTAGATGGGCCGGAGATATAGACCGGCGGTGCCTAGCAGCATAGTCGCATTTTCTCATTTTTGCTTCTTGGTTCCTCGGGATCGGCCGCGTATACCAGACCCCCGGCCGCCGGTGTAACCAGACAGCTGCCTAGAGGCGCAACCGCCGGCGCAACCTGACTAAATCTCGAGGAACCGCCGGTGTAACCTGACGGTGTAACCTGACGGCCAGTGCAACGCAACTGCGCCGGTGCGTCTTGTTATAGTTGCCATTCCCTTTGTTTGGCTGCGAGCTGGGATCTCCCAACCGGAAATCCAAGAAAAAACCGAGAAATTTCTTGGATTTTCTTGCTTTTTCTTGCTTTTTCTTGATTTTTCTTGGAATTTCTTGGATCTCTTGCTGTTGATTGTCACTTCGTTTCCTATGTCGGCTCCCCTCGGAAAAGACCGCCACTTGCGATTCTTACGCGTTTTGCCGAACTCACTCATGACCGGCCGCGCGCGCAGCCATTTGCTAGACCGGCCACGCCTGCACCAATGCAACCCAACCCCAGCCGGCCTATCCACACGAGAATTTTCCGAGCATGACCCGTGTGAAAAACCGAGCAAATCCGAGAATGTTGCTGGCACCGCCGGTCCGGCCTATCTACACGAGAATTTCCCGAGAATGACCAAAGAAAAACCGAGAAAATCCGAGAATGCTGCTGGCACCGCCGGTCTAAAACTCCGGCCTATCTACACGAGAATTTTCCGAGAATGACCCAAGAAAAACCGAGAAAATCCGGGAATGCTGCTGGGCCGCCGGTCTAAAAAATCCCGCCTATCTACACGAGAATTTTCTGAGAATGACCCAAGAAAAACCGAGAAAATCCGAGAATGCTGGTTGGCACCGCCGGTCTAAAACTCCGGCCTTTCTACACGAGAATTTTCGAAAAATGACCCGAGAAAAACAGAATGCTGCTAGGCGCCGCCGGTCTAAAACTTCGGCCTATCTACACGAGAACTCTCCGAGAATGACCCGAAAAAAAACCGAGAAAGTCCGAGAATGCTGCTAGCGCCGCCGGTCCCAAATCCATGTCCTTTCACTTTCATGTTTTGGAGGCACTCGCCACGCACGAACGCGCGCAAACTCACACAACCCCGCGCGCACTCACGCCCACACGCGTGGACACACCCGCGCATTCCCACGCACACGCACACACCCGTGCACCCCGCGCCCACACACCCCGACCGCCGGCCACGCTCTCCAACCAACTCCGCCCACCATTTTCCCCGCGCCTCCCCACCCCCGCGCCACGCCCTCACGCCAAGCCACCGCCAACACCGCCTCTTGCTTGCCTTGCTTGCCCAGTGATCCCGGCAGGTCCCCGCGCTCCCCACGCCACCCACAGCCTGCCGCCCTGCCCCGACAACCGCCCGCTGGATCAGACATTCAACACTGCCTCTCAGAAGAACAAGAAGGGGATGGACCCGGCGACGTTGGCGGATAGTATCCTCGCGTGCAGGACGAAGAACGACAGGTTGAGGGGTTCCCCGTATAACCGGCCGTTCAAGAACTATGAGGTGCATTACGTGACCAGTACTCGTGATAATGAGGAAACCTCACTTCGGATGATGATCGCCAGGGCATATGAGCTGTTGGACAAGCGGCTTCCGTGGCTCCTACCTGTACAGATCGAGAAGTGATGCGGCTAGCGTCTGGAGTAAGGACGTGGAGTCCCTGGTCTCGCTCAGCAACAAGGTGAAGGTGTTGGTTTGCGGCCCAGGGCGATCGTTAGATCGAGAGCATGCATCCAGTCGAGGATGAACGAAGGCCGCATGAACCTGGTCCCAGTGGTCTCAGCCGACGCTGTATCGTGGGGGAGCGAAGTTGACAGCTACGGCAGGAACAGGCCAGTCCAGAGGGCATGGATTGTGGCGCCTGCATACCTCGCGGCGGTCCCGGACTTCTTCTCCTTGACCAGGACCGTTTGGCCTGGTGACGTTACGTTGAAGATCAGGGACAACATCTTCAAGCATCTGAAGGACGGTACTTCTTCAAAGATGGGAGACGCTAGCTCGATGTCAGAGTCCAAGGATGCCGAGATGACGAGTGCCGCACAAGGAGGTCCGCCGGTAGGCGCAAACCCTGAAAAACAGTCATCTGACGCAGGTCAACGTGGGGAAGGTCCTGCTGCTATCCCGAAGGCCCCTCCTAAGGCGTTAGTCACGAAGGAGATGATGACATCGGTGAGGCCAAAGTCTCCACCGAACCCTCCTCGGAGTCCGAGGATATCTTCCTCTCAGGTTTCTACGGCCGAAGTTGGAAACCGATGGTCGTCGAGTCTTCAGACGCCCAGAGCAACGATTGAGGAAGAGGACACAGGTGGTGGTGGTTCTGCCGAGGTTGACGATCTCCTGCCCGATAGGGGAGGGCCCGACGGATACCTTCAATGATGGTGAGGGTCCAACTGAGGCCGAGCTGCAAGAGTTCACGGGGGACGTTGAAATGATGTAAAGGAAATGCTCCCGATAGGGAGGCTGAGGTTCCTCAGGCCGCTGCAGCCGCGAGTCAACCCTTCGTGGAATTGCCTGCAGCCAGGCGAGCGGCATCTCCCGATAGGGAGGGACGTAAGACGAACCTGGAGGCGTGTTCGATCACATTTTAGGAGGTCATACCACTCACGACCTTGAAAAAAATGTGTCCTTGACATTGCCCGTTTTCACGGCCAAACGGTTGCAGTGCTGTGTTTTCACGTTTTTCATGTTTTTTCACGGCCACTTGGCGTTTTTTCACGGCTTTTTCACGCTTTTTCACGGCCATGTGGCCCTTGTCGGATTTTCACGCCCAAATCGTTTTTTCACGTCCAAATGCCTGTTCGGCCTTTGACCACCTAAAATGCGATCAAACGCACCTCTAGGAAGGATCCAGTCGACGCCCAGAAGAAGGATGGGACACCGGGCCCGACTAGCCCAGGTATGCCGATCTCATACGCTCCCAAGTGCACGGACGATGACGGGGATTTGCAGGATACCGCATCGACCCCGAAGGGAGCTTCAACCCAGGAGTCTTGAGGGGGCATACACAATTATGTGAGTACGCCCTACCCGGAGCACCCGGGAGGCGCCCGAGCTGAAGCCAGCGGAGGTTAGGCATCACCAGGAGCAAAGCTCCTACCTTTCTTCGAGGGGTTCGCGGACATCTGCGAGGCCGGCGGAGCACAGGTCGAACAGTTTCGGCGTTGTCTCATTCGGGGTCTTCTGCCGATAGGAAGGAGATCCTCGGTAGGGATGGCAACCCATTCGGGAAGTCATGGTTTGAGGATGAGCCCGATGGAGCTACCTGGCCCGGCCACCACATGGCTGGAGGTGTTGCTGTTCCCCTGAAGCCGAAGACGAAGATCGTTTGGGGAAAGCGACCGCATGTCGACGACGAGGGCGGGCTGGACCCGGAGGCAAGCTCATCGGGGCAACGGAGGACCGAGCCGGCCCCCGATAGGGGTGCCGGGTCGGGATCAACCGTCTCCCTGTCTTCCTGGCCAATGTCAGGAAGCCTAGCATCCCCGCGGATAGCCTCCATCGCGGCCCTCTCGGCCTCCTCAGCTTCCGCTTGCGTGGCCACGGCCCTGGGGATCAGGAGCGCTGCTTCGGCAGGCAGGGGCTTCTCCATGTCGATCGGAGTGTTCTTGGGAAGAAGCCTCTGATCGTCTCCCTCTCCGCTGTACTCATAGGTGGGGGCAGTCTTTCGGTATTCCTCGAAGGTAGCACCCGAGAAGTTGGTCATCTTGCTCGGGTCTGCCCGCCCAGCCTCAGTATCCCGAGGCTTGGGCTCGCCCATTCCAGAGGGACCTTTCTTGGACACATCCTGGTCCACATCCATATTGTCAGGAAGCGTCTCGTTGTCCCTCACACTGTAACGACTGAGGACTTGACGGCGTCGATAGATGCGTTGACGAGGAAGCTGAGCAATATGAATGGTCGGGTAACTTGGTTGACTCTGCGAAGTCCGCTGAGCTGGTTGCGGCCAGATGGGGCGGGAAGGCGAGCTATGATAAGCCTGAAGCTCCACTCACCGAGGCTGGGATGAAGAGTGCATCGCTGGAGGATCGAGCCTATGCCCTCACGCAGCTGAATGAGATGGTGAACTTCCACAAGAAGCATTTGTGCTTCGGACGAGGGGCTCCATCGTTGAGTGCGACCGCTCCAATCGAGCCCTTCGCCCCCAACCAGATTGACGTGAGCAGGAAATTCCGCCCGAGTGATGCGGCCAGCAAGATGACGTACTATCTGGTGGTCTTGGATGGGAAGAAGGATTATCTTGCCGATAGGCAGCCGATCAGACCGGAACTGCGATCTGCTGGACTTGTGCCTGATGAGGCTAGGACGTGTCAGATTGTGGTCCCCACGAAGAATAGGATGAGCGAGTACGTTCCGGACTATGACCAGATAGCGGCCACGATCGCCGGGCGGGAGGCCGCCCAGGCTTTGATGAAGCTGCTCACGTGTGACTTTGAAGGTTTGGTCATTAACTCGAAGAGGGTCTCGGAGTTATTCGAGGAGAAGGTGCTGAAGGAAACTGGACGAGAGGCTGGAAACTGGGTAAATGTTGATCAGGCCGTCTGGTTCCTGAAGGAAATCACGGGAATGGAGAACGCTGAGATGTCGTGGGAATTCTTCATTCCGGCGATCAAGGCTTTCCCGATAGGGCAAGTTGAGGTTATGCTAATGCTCATGTATGACGAGACTGGCATCTTCCTCAAAGAATACACCAGGTTGGTGGCCGTTAGGTTCACGCGGATCGGACGGGACATGAGTTTCAGTGCCGTGAGGCAAAGGTACACTCAAGGGGATGCTCCTGGCGGGTCTCTGATGTATGAGATGCACTGGGGGGAAATTCCTATGGTGGGGTACGTCGTGAAGGCGGTCCAGCTCCAAAAGGTGAGGCGGAATGGAAAGGCCATGATCGAGATATTGATCACAAGGCCCGATGAGTACGAATCGATTGGGATGGGAGACCGGCTGAGGGCCTGGTTCCAATTATGGAGGCTATGCAACCCGATGCCGAGGTATCGCCTTCGTGGTACGTCAGGGACAGGCTGCGGAACTACTCGGGTAGGTACGTGGTCATGGTGGACCTTCGGGTACATTGGTCGCTGATTGGACCTGTGTTTCTGACGAGGAGAAAGACCCTTGCCGTTCGGGACGAGATCCACATGGGTGCGTGGAAGGCCGCGCACATGTTCGATGATTACACGATAGTGTATCATCGGGTTTGGGACTACGGTGACTTCACTCCCGATAGGGGGACTCACAAGCGGGCGCGTGTGGAAGTCAGGTTGAATGTGACCGGCGCCTTCTGTTTGAGGTGCGCGGAGATAACACCATCTGGGATGCACTTGTGCCCTGAATGTGCACTCCCGGTCTTCTACCCGAACTTCATCCCCAACGCGGACGAGGAGGACTTCGCGGGGAGCCGCATCGTCCCGGACTGGGTGAAGAGCATGGGACAGTTCAAACCCAAGAGGATCGCTTCCGATGTGGAGAGGAACTTGATTTCCTACTCGATGGCATCTGACCTGAGGAACGGTGCAGAGCGGCATCTGGTTGCCTCCTTATCTCGGGGAGGATAAGGGCGGAGTTGATGCGGTGTGGGATGAACTGGCAAAGGTGCTCTTTCAGTTTTCCTACGTGTCGGGGATTTCGGCCTCGGATGCATTCGTGGAGAAGTGGGTGGCAAAGCACCTGATCAAAACCAACCAAGTCGATAGATTTGAGTCGGTGACTGAGTACTTCCGAGCGAATCCGGTGCATGCGGCTCAGTGGGGAAGACGTATGACGACTTCCGTTAGGAAGTTCGCCCGTCATGACACGTATTTGTCCTTCTACATCCCGATGGCGTACGTGATTGGTGCTGCTGCGGGTCACCTGACTCCCATGTATCCGACCCACAGGAAGGACGCAGACATCCTGGCTAGCCATGCATTGACGGCGGATCTCAGGAACTACATGGTCTCGGCGACGGGGTACGACGAGAAGAGAAGGTTGAGGGAGGCAGTAGCCAAAGTGCAGAAGGCAATCAATGCTGGGCAATCAGAGCCTCCTGCCCCTTTCCGTGACCCGTTCGTCTACGTTAGTGACGATAGGGTGAGGACGGTTCTTGATGGTCGTCAACCGGAGCCGTTGAATGTGAACGTTGACGAGCTCCAGTCGGTGCATCATGCTGCACAGGGTCCTGGTCCAAAGCAGGAGCCGATCATCAAGGGTGGGAAAGGAAAAGGGAAGAAGGGTGAAAAGGGTGGTAAGGGCGATAGTCCTTCCGACCCACAACCAAAGTCAAGCGATGTGTCAGGAAAAGGGTCTGGTAAGGGCGATAGCCCTGCCGTTCCGAAGGCGAAAGCCAAGGCCGACGCTGGGCCGGCTCCAAGGGAGGTTGATCCACCTGTGGCTCAACCGAAGAAGACTTGGGTCGCGATAGCAGTTGAAGGAGCCCGGCCGAGTGCAAAGGCTAAGATGACTCCAGTCCCGAAGGCCGAGCCGAAAGGGAAGGCAGCTTCAGTTCCTGAAGCGAAGATTGCTCAGGCTCCGAGGGCTGAGTCTAAGGAGACAAAGCAAGCTGACCCGAAGGTTGAAGTCAAGAAGGAGAAGGTGAGCGGAGACGACGCTCCCGGCGGTAGTCGGGGCTCGGCTGAAGGGCAGAAGAGAGAAAGGAATGGGATCCGGATGAGCCTGTGAAGGAGTCGAAGCGGGAGGCATGAAAGAGACCTGATGATGTCGACAGCCGGCCAGGTGCGGCAGCGAGAGAGGCAAGTGGAGATGATCTTCACTCCGCGCTTGGTAGGTCTTCGGCAAAGGACGCGGTAGCGCCCTTGACAGCCTCCAAGGCGATGGCGAAGAAGCCTGAAGGGCGTGAGGTCAGATTGCAGTCGGCGGAGCGAGCTGCTGCGAGCCCGGCGGAGGGTCATTTCCTGGTGTTGCCGGAGAGTTCAGTAGTGGATGCCTTCCTGACGAAGTCACCCGATAGGGTGCTAAATAGGCAGGTCAGAGATTTCATCAGGAATGGCAAGAATGCTTCAGCACTGGAGGTTCTCAACCAGATCGTGGCGAACTCTCGTCTCGGGCGAGCGCGTCGGGATTCGGATGTTTCACTCCCTCTCGGAGGTGGGTTAAGACTCTGGACACCAGGGATTCCCGAGAATCGAGGAGGCGCAGATATCGACCGCGTGACGAAGATCGAGACCGAAGGAGGGACGATGTTCGAGATTGTCGAGGTAATGATTCGCTCGATCTAGAGCGAGATCGAAGGCGAGACGATCGCAGGAGATCCGAGAGGGATCGTGACAGGGACCGTGCGCGGGGCGGACGTGACCGGAGGAGACGTGACGATAGCCGATAGGCTAAGTCACGGGGATTGCGGCCGATAGGCTTGCGTCCGTTCTCCGATGGTTGGCGCGGCGCGGAGATGATGATTTTCCTTCCGAACCGCTGAGGCGCGGAGATCATGTCTCTCCCGCACCGCTGCTCGGCTGCTGGTCATGCTCATCATGAAGTAGTGTGAGCGAGAGGGGATGCAAACTGATGGAGGGTACTCCCAATCTTGCGGAATTCAAATATTTTTCAGATACGCATGGTCAGGGGTACCTCTTGCCGGTAGGCGAGGGTACTGATGAACATTCGTCATCCTTTGTTTCATGGCTTCTGATAAGATTTGAACTACTTGCACTGTTGATGCAAACAGTTGCGACCTAGTGTCGTCATGTGGACTTTTCCACAAGGTATGTTGGACAGCGTTACCCCGATTAATTCGGGGTGGTGGCGGGAATTTAATGCCCGGGATGTCGCGCAACTGCCTTTGTGGGTTTGCTCCACCGCTAACGACGGTAATGTCCAGCTGTTTGCGGACGCATGCGAGCAGTTAAATCCTATCAGTAAATGGCACGCTCCACCCGTCATATGACGGGCTCCTCGTGAGGGGGGTGTGATTAGCCATGGTTCATTTCATCATCAGGGATGTCGCGGTAGTGACTGACCTGTGATGTTTGGCTCAAGTCTGCGGGTCCGTCGCGCCTCGGATGAGCGTCGCCGGGTCCCCGCGTCGATCACCTTCGTGTCGGTGGAGAAAGAGACATCGGCCCGGGGCAGATTGGCGGGGTCGTCGATCAAGGTTGGGGTTCTTGTTTACTTGTTTTGGTATTTCCCTTTTGGTTGTTGTTCTCTGGTGTGTGGGAAACCCTGATCTTTGGGACCGGGGATTGGTTTGCTTTTGGGGAACCTTTCTTTTGTGGCTTGTTTACCCCAACTTACCCATTGCCTGGGCACAGGCTCGTGCCCGAATCACACCATGGGACAATTTGGATTCATTTGAGGGTGAGCAGGGATGATTCAACAAGCCATCATGTTTCAATCCGAGAACCCCCTTCTTGGCGTGCTGTTTTCCAGCGCGGTTTCCGCGCTGTTTTGGCGGCACGGGGATGGGATTTGGTGAGGCCAAGGACATTCACTTGCGTGGGTGCTATTGAAAGCTGACCATATCTTTCGCTGTGGGCCTGATTCACAGGCACGTTTCACCCATTGTTTTGTAGGGAGCGAACAGGCAAAGCACGGGATGTGTTAGGGACTTAACCAAGAAGCCAGTGAGATATCCTTTCGTCATCTCTTTTCAATAGGACCCGAAAGACCCTGTGTGCTTTGTTTGGGCGCAGCGCAGGGCTGAGAGGCGCAAGAGGCTGCATATGATGTTGCCTTCAGGTTTGTTCATGACCCAAGAACACGAATAAAGTCCAGATTGGTCTTTTCGTCAGCATCCGTTTGGTTATTGTAGCGCCGCCATGGTTTCCACCAACGGGCTGTTTGCCCCACTCCGCTTGATTCGCTTGCGCAAAGAGGCGTCACCTCGGCCACGCCAAACTGGGCACGGCCGGTACCAGTGTTGGCAAGGAATGTTGGGTCTTGTGGGTTCCCAAATGGGAACAAGCAATTTGGATCCAGCCTCAGATTTCTTGTTCTCAGTGAAGGTGTTTCCGGAGCGGCAAGCAGCAATTTGTCAACCATGTTCATTCCGCATGTTCAATGTGTGTGTGTGTTTGTGATTCCCATGCAAGGCAAGAGCAAGGACCCGGAGATTCCTCTGCCAGCGAGCCATGTGAGACTGTTGCGCCAATTTCTTGGCATTGCGCCCGCGCCAAAAAGAAGCACAGGTCAGTGATCCTGTCAGGACAGTTCTGAGCTTGATGCTGGCAACGGGTCTCTTATGTAAGAACATGGGTGCACAAGCGCACGGGTCTTTTGCTAGCTCGCTGAGTTGTTGCTTTCGATGTGCTCAATGTATCGTTTTCAAAACGTTGCTCCAAAAAAGGGGCAAAGGGCCAAAAGGGCCTGTTTGGCAAAGAAATTGCACTGTAGCTCGCCTGAGTTTGGGAAAGCGAAAACGAGCCTGCATCCTTCTCTATCAGCGAAAGCGAAACGAAAGCAACGTCTTCCCTTTCGCAACGTCGCCTTGCGAAAGCCTTCGCGAAAGGATCCGCCGACATTGTCCGCTCCTTTGTCCTTCTTTCTCTCCCTCTTTTCTCCCTCTTTTCTCCTTCCTCTCTCCCTTGTCTCCCTGCGTTCTGTCGTCGTCTCTCCCTCCCTCTGCTCCCCATTCTCCCCATTCTCCCCACCCCCCCAAGCCTCTCTCTCCTCAATCTCCCTCTCTCTGCCTCTCTCTCTCTCTCTCTCTCTCTCTCTCTCTCTCTCTCTCTCTCTCTCTCTCTCTCTCTCTCTCTCTCTCTCTCTCTCTCTGCTGTCTCTGTTTCTCTGTCTCTTTCTGTCTCCCTGTCTTTTTCCTGTCCACGTACCCTAATTCGAACCTCTCTACTCTCTCACTTTCTCGCTCTCTCTCTCTCTCTCTGTCTTTCTGTGTCTCTCTTTCTCAGTCTCCGTCTTTCTCTCTCTCGCTGTCTCTCTCTCTCTGTCTGTCTCTTTCTCTGTTTCTCTGATTCTGGCTCTGTCTGTGGCTCTGTCTCTCTCTCTCTCTTTCTGTCTCTGTCTCTCTCCCGCTCTCTCCCTCTCTCTCTCTCTCTCTCTCTCTCTCTCTCTCTGTCTCTCTCTCTCTCTCTCTCTCTCTCTCTCTCTCTCTCTCTCTCTCTCTCTCTCTCTCTCTCTCTCTCTCTCTCTCTCTCTCTCTCTCTCTCTCTCTCTCTCTCTGCATTGCAGCGTCGAAACAAAGGGGAACTGAAAGGGACGTGCAAGGGACAGAAATGAAAACAAGGGCAGTGCAGGGGGAAGGAAAGGGAAACAAAGCATAAGGAAACCAATCGGCGCGACGGGAGATGTAGGGAAATGACTCGCAACAAAAAAACGGGACACACATGGGCAAATGAAGCGGACATACCGACGAGAAAATGTCAGGGACATGAAGGGGGTTGAACGGCATGGAAGAGACAGGACCAGGACATCATGGGAAACGTGAAAAGGACATGAAGGGGGAAAGCCAGTCGTGAGATGACAGTTCAGGGTCGTGCGAGGCAAGTGTGTGACCGAAGGATGCCTCTCTTCACTACATCCCTTTCTCTTACCTCTCCCTAACATAGAGATTATTGGGTGGGAGAGGTAAAGGGATGTAGAGATGACGAATGCTTCCTTTTCCCTTCCGTCAAAGGCATTCAGAATCTATTAGTTGGGTCAGTGAGAGAAGGGAATGAGACCCAACGTACGCTCTCTTCTATCACTTCCCTCTCTGTTCACCATCTCATATTGGTTCACAGGGAAGTGTCTAAGGCAACTCAGGGGGGGACGACTTCCTATTTCCTCCCTTCATTTCCTTGCACTTCCTTGCATTTCCCCTTTGCTCCCCAATGTTTCCCGCAAAAAAAACCAGTTTTTCCAGCGTTTTCGCAATTAGGAAAAACACAGAGTTTTTCCAGATTTTCTGCAAAAGGAGGCAGGAACCCCGAACCAGCAAAGAGCCAGCAAAGAGCCAGCAAAGAGCCGCGCGGTCCTTGGCGGGGGGGGGGGCCCCCCGTATCAGACGTCGGGCGGGGGGGGGGGGGTTAGGGGGAGGGTTATCCTCTATCCTCTCTTAGGTGTCCGACAGGCCGAGCAGGTGTCGAGCAACGTCGGCGGATTTCTTTTCAACTGCAACTGGGCTTGGAACACCGCTCAATTGGGACCACAACAGCCGGTCAGCACAAATAACGAAAACAACTTCTGAATTGATGCCTGCTTGATGTGCCCTCGAGTTTGAGTTTTAGGCGAATTTTGGGTGTGAGGTGCTGGTCTGTTTCATGCGGGATTCCAAACAACACCAAGGGGAGGTTTCTCAATGGCTTCTCCCTATCAATAAATCCTGCCCCCTAGTTATACCAATTTGTTTTTGGAAGATATTAATAGGGTTCCAGAGGTCTCCGTTTTTCCCTTTGGGAAATGTGCCGCTGGTTTTGGGGGGGTAGACGTGCAACTTGCGCAATTGAATTTGCAACTTTCACGTTAGAAATCCAGAAGGGAAGTGCTATTGGCAAAGCATTGCGTCGGCAAGGGGGCTTGTTGGGTTTTTTCCCAAACACTGCAGATTGGTGAATAGCGGTGGGTGTATTGCTAGGGTTCCATGTCCTTCTCTTTGGCAGTTCGCATGTGTGACCGACCAATGCACCAAGACAGAGCGCTGGCTTCAATGTTTTGCCCGTTAGGTTTCCCTCGCTTGCTTTGGAGATCAAAGGGTTCTGCCACACATTCGCATTATTTGGAAGTGGCCTGCAGTTCCCGACATTCTGTTGCACCTCGCCGCCTCTGCTTCCTCCGAGCCTACCAAAACCAGGTCCAGCCACAAGGACGCCGGTTTGGAAACACCAGCTTTGAACCGCCGCTTGGACGTGACACCAAGAGAAGCTTTGGACCACAGCCAAATTACATGGCGCTGTCATCGATGGCATTTGTCACGCGAAGAGTTTGTCAAGCAGGATGCCATGGCGCCATGTCGAAAGGCGTGGTGCCCGTCTCAGATCTTTCCGCCGATGCAGATGTTTGCACGGAGCACAGTACGATGTGTCGAACGCGTGTCTTTTTTTGGGCCCTTGGGAAGATGAGCTTGAGCTCTTTGTTGCTCGGACCGCTTGCGCCACAATCCCCGTTGCGCCCAGAACGGAGCTCTGCACATTGCTCAGCTTCCCGGCGGACTGAACACCGACGTGCGTTTTGCCTGATTTCCAAACGTCAACCTCGAACGCCACTGGCACAAAGAGGATGCAGAGCCTTGGTGCCTGACAAAGCCATCTGGGCTGAAAAACAAACCCGACCGGGAAAAACCTGCAATTGTGGAACGCTTAACACGGGTACATGCACGACAAAAAAAGACTAAGTGAAGACCAGCATCCACCCTGTGCAAACACCTCAAGAGACTGGGTGGACTATATTCCCAGAACAAAAACGTGTTTAAACATGCAAAACATAACGATGAGCCTTACGCGCAACACATGGAAAGTATGAAAAACTCCCTGACACTTGCGTGGGAAGACGCTTTTCCAAAGAGCTTAGCACGCGAAAAGGATAAACAAAAACTGACGCCCAGAAACTGAAGCTTACTCGAAAAATTTAATAACTGAAGCTTAGGGTGACAATATAACAAAAACTGACCCTCGTGGTAAGCTTAGGCGAAATCGATAACTCAAAGCGAGGGTAATCCTTGCGTGGTGACAGGTAGTGTTCAAGCAAACTGATGAAAGCTAAGTGGACCGACGCGCCAACTTCATGTGAGTTCTGCAGACAGGAGGACGCCTGGGAGCATCGATAAAAGACCTGCATCTACTCTCAGCCTACGCTCAGTGACACTGAGCAGTAAATGACACACCGCTTGAACTTCCATAATGCCACGATGCGATTCCACAACGAGCTCGCCCTGTTGAGACTCAACATGCCTTTCAATAGGCCAAACTTCATCCTTGACCCTGCGCGGACTTGGGGCATGTGCGCGGACGGTAGTTGTGATAACAGTGCGACAACTCCTGAGCACTAAGAAGAGCAGGTAGCAATTGACTAATCCAAACAGATGCAGCCAGATGGTGCCTCGCAAAACAGTTTCTTGAAAATAAACTCATGCTGCCAGGGACAGCTGCCTGGAATGCAAGGCGTAACTAGAGCCGAACTCGATGCGTGACCATAGCCGTAAGATAAAGGCGCCTGCCGATATCTATTCAGATAATGCCTACGCATTGCAGATGGCAGACGTGCTTAGGCGAGAACCAGACAAAAAAGCTTTTGGAACGCAAAAAAAATCGACCTCTGATGCAGCTGCGTGAGGCCTACAGTGAAAGATCAGAGGAACCCCCTTTAGTCTTGCATAAAGTAAAGAGCCATCAAGACCCAGGACAGGTGGGCGCATCTGTCAAAGCTAACCATTAATTGGAAACGCTATTGCAGACACAGCGACAAAGAGCGCCAGAGAAAACCTTGCCCCGGTGCCCAAGGAGGCTCACAATAAATGCAACATTTTTTGTCAGAACGTGGTTGGCATCTACGAAAATTTTCTTCGGGCGGCGACCCAACTGGCATAGAGGCAACACCTGCCAGAAAGGAATAACACCAAATATGCAGAGTAAAAACCCTTAGTCACCGCCGCACGTGATGATCCTTCAGGGTTGTGCGCCAGGCATAACTCTTACCCTGCCGCAGTGACGGCAGAGGACTACTATGGTCCAACTGCTTAACTCGACTTGTTAACTTCTTGAATCTGCTGCGATGGCCGGACAACTAGAAGATCTTGGATGCGATCACCTGGGTTGAGCTTTTGCAATCCTATCGCTTGTGTGCTCAATCAAATCCACCGTGAACCTTGAACCTAAGGGAAAGAACAAATACCGGCTACCAGATCTGTGTGACGAAGCCAAGATGCAAAGCATTTGCATGGCCACCATGATCAAAAAAATCGACCCATGTAAAAGTTCTTTCGAGGCCTTCGTGCTGCAAGCGTCACCACTACGTTCTAAACTAAACGACGAACAAACCAAACCAAACAAAAGCCACAAACCTGACTGCACATTTGCCCGCTCCTGTGCCTTTTGGCTCAAAGTTTGAAGCATGATCACACTGTGGGTATCTACTCAGCCTTTTGGCAAGCGCCGGGCTCCTGTCAAGAAGCTGCGCCAAAACACAAATCATAAAGAGGACCGCGGGCTCCAGCCGCCCAACCTTCACCTAGGACCTGGCATCCCCGCTGCTTTCTGGACATGTGTTTTGCGCAGAGGTGTGGTTTTTGGCTGAGTGATCATGCCGTGCGGCCTGCGCTCTCAAAAAGCTTGGAACTTCGGGGTGTCGGGCTGCAAACTGGCAGCGTCAGCAGGGCGATGCGCATCCCGACCCTTCCAACCTCGCATCAAGAAAAGCGCTGCAGCAGAAAAACAACTTGAAATTGACACGAGAACCAACGAGCAGCCACTGAAGCCTTTTTCGCTTGCAGAGTTCAGCCGGCCAGGCTAGACGACCAGGTCTCATCCTCATCTTCAGACATTGTTTGAGGGGCGGAGCGCGCTCCGAAGCACAGCTCGAGCATACGCTTCGGTTTCTGCACGCATTGCGCGTAACCCCGGCCCGGCAGCCCTACTGTGTCGCGGGCACTTGCGCAGCTTACGCTCAGGCCTTCTCGTGTCACGCGAGATGCCCCAGTCGATCACAGCCTGCAGCCCGCGACCCTACTAAGACAATCAACCGACGGGCGTTTGGACGCCTTGTTGCCCAAACGGCGTCTCGCTGCTGGGTCGCGCCTCATTTTTCAACAAGAGGCACGAGACATCGTGGTTTAGCTGAAACCCATGTCTTCGACGGGTCCCAACGCTTGGCTGCAATCGCGCGCTGTCAACTGCTTGCGTGCTTCCTTGTGTGCTTCTCACGCTTAGGGGCCACTTCGTGAATGCTGTTGCGGGAAGAGGAGTTCTGTGTTGGGAGCATTTTCTGAGGGACAGCTGTCTTCTATCATTGCCTGTGTGTGGCCTCAGATTCATGTTCATGAGGCGCCAGATGCTATTTCTTTGAGCCGCTGGCTCAAGGGCCGGAGCTGGCCACAGGCTGTGCGGATGATTTGGTGCTTAACTAGCTGCTTCAAATTGCGCTGATTTGTGGCATGTGGCGAACTCCAACTCAAGATAGTGGTCTGACGTTAACAGCTCAACATATGCTTTTCCCGGACCCGTCAACCCCAACAGTGGCACAGGTGAATGTTAGCTGTTCTTTTTCGGATCCAAGTTTGGAGTTTTGGGGTTTTACAGGCCCATTGATCGCCACACAAAACTTTCTAACGGAGAGGCGTGGCAACGCGTGTGGAATTGGCCACATGGCTTTGAGTTGATTGGCAACTATTTCGCTTGCATCGAGGCGGTTACAGTGATGGCTTGTACCCTGGCAGCTCTCATTTCCCCAGATGAGTTAACATTGAAGTATTTCGATGTTGTCGCTCTCCGGCCGTGGCTTTTTGGCGCAGGCATTGCTCCTCTTTCAGAAGACCCAGCAAAGCCGGGTGTGTTGCTGAGTCAGTGGTCGCTTTAGTAAGAGTAAGAGTCGCGTCATTTCGACCTGCGTGTGAACTCCAAGGAGACCCAACCAACGCGGCCTCTTCATGACACGTTCCTTGACAGCTGTTGGTACTGCTCTTGACAGACAGTGTTTTCATGAGGACACGTCTTCGCGTTTAACATAGACTGAAACAGAAAGCCCCAAAAATTCTCAGACCCGCTTGGAAAATTCCAGCTTTCCTTAGCCCTGTTTGCAAGGACTGCAGCTGCGAAATTCAGGACGTGACAGGGCAGGGAATAATCCTGATGCGCGTGGTGAGGGCTTTTAGGGCAACCGTGCAACGCGCAACGCTGGGTGGTAAACTACGTTTATTGAGCCGGCGCTGAGGTCCAACCAGACTTGGTTGCTGTCAATTCTCTTCTCGCTGCACTGCGACCAGCGTGGGCCAGGGCCTAAAGCGCCAAGAAAGAGGGGCAGGGGCAGGGAGGGGGGAGGGTACTGCTGCAAAGAGTTTTCAGTGTTTCACCTGGCGCTGGCCAACCAAAAACGTCGCACAGCGCCAAGTTCTTTGCGCGGCCGAGGCCTGGGCATTGTGCATCCTCGGCGGCGCTGCAAGGCAGCCTGTCGTTTTAGCCACCATGCGTCTCGCCCACGTGTGAGTCTCGTTATCGAACTTTGGACGAACTTCTTATGCTCAACTTAGCTAGACATCTTTTGAGCGGTTTCTTGTCACAGAGCCATGTGTGGTACGGGACTAGTGCGTCCTGAACCAAGATCTTCCAATACCCCTTTATTACGAACACCCTGCATTAAGGATCCTTAACAAAGCGGTGTAATGAGTCTAAGGAAGGTTCATGGCTTCGGCCCGCCTTCGCATGCGCGGGCGCGTGGTCTTCAAGGAGCTCTTTTAGCGCTAGTCATGACTTCAAGCGCCTCCAACACGGCGTCAGCGCAGGTAGTGCAGAAAGTCACCTGCCGAAGCTGATTCCGGCGAAAGCCTGATGACAGACCTGCTGGGCTACACCCTTTGCCCGGCCGTAGGGCTCTTGGCCGCAGCCGCGAAGACGGCCTTTCTAAAGACAGAGGTCGACATGTTTGTGCGGCAGCTTGCCCGGGCCTTTCAGGAGACCCGTGTGCCTGATGCGGAAAGCGACCTGCCTTGTTTCCGGCGCTGTTCAGGCCCGTCAGCATGTGGTTTTCCCTGCGTGCTTGGCACGAAGAGACATGGTTTTCAGCTGGGCGTTGTCTAAGATCCGGCAGTTGCGCGATCTGGCGCGTGTCATGCAAGGCAGGCGGATATTGTTGCTTAGCAAGCTGTTGCAGACAATTGGGCAAATTGATGCGCACTTGACAAGACACATGTCCCTGGGTTTCCCGTCCGTTGCACAGGTGGGCGGAGCGGTCCGGTGTCTTTGCCGACGATTTGCAGCCCAGCGAGCTGCTTGACATGGCGCAGTGTGCCAGTCGCCAGACAGTTGGAGCTTGCCGTGGGTCCCTGCGCCCTGGCATAGATGTGGAACTTTGGGGCGCCGCAAGGAAGGATGTCGAGAGCAGTCCTTTCGACTTGCAGACAGCGCAGCAGCAGGCGGCCGGGAAGTTGGTGCTCTCAAGGCGTTTTGCGGCGCAACAGATGTCAAAGATCCGGGTCATTGATGACTTCTCGGCCAGCAACGTAAATGCTTGCGCAGGAGTGCGAGAAAAGGTCCGGGTTGACTCTGTGGACGCGGAAGCTAGCGTGATCCGGCAGTGGTCCTTGCACTCAAAGCCGGGGCGGCGTGCGCGCCGAGCATCAGCATGCTGCATCAACCGGCAAAGCCGTCCGACTTTTCTTTGAGTTGCTTGGGTGGAAGCTGGCCCTGGAGCCAGACAAGAACCAGCCGTTCTGGAAGAGCACAGGGCGAAGGGCATTTCTTTTGATTAGTTCAGGCGTCCCGCAGCGGCGCTTGATCGAACGCGGGAAGACACGCATGTTCGCCATTGCTGCGTGCCCAGGATTTTCTTTTGTTTTTTGCTTTTTTGTGCTCCTTCAGCGCCGCAGCTGCCATGTCTTCAGACTCGTTGCCCCAGCCTGCCTGGCGCCGACGGCCCCAGACTGCTCAAGTTTGGACAAGTCCGTGTTCGACAGCGAGAGAACGCCGTCCCGCGCTTGCGTCAGGTCGAAGACGACGCCAAGCGCAGCAAAGATTGTCGAGGGCTTGGGCGCGCGCTGCCCGTGCCGCCTCTTTGCCGCCAGCCTTGGCGTTGGCGCGGCTGGCGATACGCTTGTCCGTCATCTTCAGCTGCTTCTTTCGAGGAGCGGGTGAAGTTGTAGCCGCCTGCTGTTTCGCGGCTGGCTTCTTTGCTGGCCTCGATGTCCGGGGCGGCGGCTCTGTCTCGTCCTTGCCGGGGCTGGCGGGCTCGCGATCGTCAGTGGCAGCGATGTGCTGCGCACTGGCAAGCTGTCGTGCAGGAAAGCCATGGGGCTGCTGGGTGCCCATGGAAGCGCTTCAGGCAGCAAGGGTGCAGGCGAGGAGTTGCAGGTGGTTTTTCCTGGCTACGTGATCGGGTGTTGCCCGGGCCTCCACGGCGCATTTCCATTGCCAAGAGGGAGACTTACCTCTTGTTTCTGGGTGGCGCGCGCAAGCAGAGCAGGAGAGTGCAGGCATTCAAGGCTCCACTGGTGGGGTGCTGGTCAGCAAGGAGAGCGGGCCCATTGCTCATCCCCGCAGAAGCAGGCGCTGCCCAGCTATGAGCTGAGTGCTTGGGCCATCCGAACGAGGATCCTCGAGTAGGAGGACATCGGGAAAGAGCATGGGAGATGAGCCACTGCGAGCAGCAGACAGATCAAGGTTGTGTGCGCAAGACTTCCAGACACGGACGAGCGAACCACTTTGGAGCACATCGCGAAGGAGCTGCAGGGCTCACCTTACCGGGAAGAACCGGGAAGGGTTAGCTGGTCTTGGGAGGGCCAGGAAGTAATTTACTTGCCTCTGAGTCGCTTTTCGGCATCACAAGGTACAGAACCTGCCACCTGGGCTGACGTGTGGCCATGCTTGGAGAGGACCTCAGCAACAAAAACAATTGAACAATCTGTGACGGATTTCAAGAGCGTTCCCGCTATTTTTCGTCTCCAGCAAACTCCTTCATCCAGCTGCGGGCTCTCCGGCGCAAGAGAGAAAGTCAGTCTCAGGAATCCGCAGCCAAGTGAAACCCAGCCGTGGAAGGTGCAAGATGGCACGCGGCAGAAGTATGCCGCAACATTCACCAGGGACTCCCATTACCCCAAGCACAAAGGCTTGCCCTCTGCAACCGACGCCGAACAAGAAAAACCGTTGTTTGTCAGAAACCATCGGGTGTGCCAGGGCTGCAGGGAGCTGCTGGAGCTGGCCTGTGGTGCTGGTGGCGCGTCCACTGATCGGGCTGATCCTCAAACAGGACGATGGCAAGCCTGGAGCGGGTGGGTTGGAATGGTAGCCAGGCTGCGTGCAGCATCACGTGGCGCGGGAGGCGCAGGTTGACGGATGTGATCGGCGCTGCAGAAGCTGCCAAGCCGAGGGAAGAAGCTTGAGGGCTCTGTGTCGGGCGTGTTCAGTGGGAAAGCACAAGAGGCGCTGCAGTGGGCAGCTGGCAATGAGACTGGGGTGACCAAGGCGGAGCTGGACAGCGCCTATGTGGAGTTGTCCTTGATCAAGAGGCTCCGCTACCATCCAAACATGGCCTCAACGCTCTTTCTATGGAGCGAGACAAGTTCAATGAGCCTACATCCAAACATGGCCTTGTCGCTCTTTCTGATTACTGAAGAGAACTGAGATGAGCAAAATCTGGCCGAGGCCAGAGGTGCCTAAGGCACCGGCGAAAAACATGGGTGAAAAAGAGAATACCGCCCGAGGTGAGATGCTCGGCCAAGGACCAGACGCCAATAGCAAAGCATCTTTTGCCAAAAGAAAAATTGGCCGTGCCGCACAAGCTTCACCCAAGTTGAATTTCAACGAGGGATACAAGTGTACCTCCATATGAAAAAGTTCGCTGCGCGGACGCACCCCTCAGGCAAGTGCGGTTGGCGTGTGATCGAGAAAAGACCTAAGTTGGCCAAGCAGGCTTGAAGGGGCCGTTGGGCCGTTTTTCGTGAAAGGATTTGCACGCAAGAAACCTTTCACAATCTCCCGTGGCATATTCAAGTTGCAGCATTTTCTTTATTCTGGCACAAGCGTATTGGATTGTTGATTTACTTTGCCATTTAGATGGAATGCAAAGTTTCTTTTACCTCCTTTCCGTAGGGGAGTTCAGGTCTACACGTCAACCCTGCATTTTCATACTGAAAGCCCAATATGTTTTTGCTAGTGTCCGCCGGAAAGATCCGAAGTCGGAGCATATCCTGCGGGATGACAAATGATGTAGCGAGGCCTGTGTCCGCACATCCTGGGCCGGAGGCTTCTCAATTAAAATCCAGCCGCAGGCTCCTGCCAGCCCCGCAGCGCCTCACTACGCAAGGGCTTGTCCTCTGCCTCCTCACTGCTCTGCCGCCATTCCGCAGTTGCTTGCGCACTCAGCTTCGCGCACAGGCACGCCACGGCCGGCTGCAGGCGCGCCTTGCTTGGGTGCTCCTGCGGCGCATCTACTGGTCCAGCGCCGAAACCTTGTTTGGGTCCGGACTGCCCGCGCGCCGAGCAAGGTCCACGGCCGTGCGGTTGGAGTACTGGAAGCGCCTTCACTCAGTCGGCGGACAACCACACTCCTTTTTCGCCTGGTCTAAGCTTCCTACATATGGCGCGCGCTCGGCCGCGGCCAAGAAGTTGCGAATCGTCCGGGGAGCGCGCTTGGACACCACATGCTGCGTCGCATAATCTCACCACGCTGTGCTGTGGATTCTGTCTGCACAGTCGTCGCCACGCCTTACTTGCAAGGAGGAGATGGGCAGGTCCAACGCCGTGGCGTCTGCCGCGCCCAAGGTCGCAGAGCCGAGCCTGTGTGTCCCAAGACGGTGGCGCCAGCCGTACTAGACAGCCGGTTCCTTGTTTACAGCCGGTGTCAGCGACAGCCGGTGCCGGCCAGCGCGTCCCGGCGGCACGTTTTGACACGCTTGGCGATCTGGCGCGCTTTTGTGCCTTCCATCTCACGCGGGGTGTGTTTCGGCACGTGGCGGTGTTCGATGAGAGCGTGCAGGGAAACTGGGCGCACATTTCGGCACGTTTTGCGCGCTTTGGCGCGTTTGGCGCATTTTGACACGAGTGAAAAAGGTAGCTTATTCTTCTCACCACGAAAAACGACCTGTTAGAGTAAATGAAGCCAAATAGAGAAACGCGTCAGGTAGAACAGGTTGAAATGGCGCTGCTCCTACGCAATTTCCTTGAATTGGAACAGCCTCTCGTGGGATCAAAAAGGTAAACCGTTTGCGTCTGATAGAGTAACTAGACAGGGGCCGCATGCTTGATGTTGCGGACTCACGCCCGAGGCTTCAAGTGGTTCCTTCAATACCGGGACAGCTGGTTCTACCCTGTATTCTTAGGTTCTTTTGAACCTGTTGGACGGGTGGAGCAACTTGTTGGACGGGTGGAGCAACTTGACAGAGCTGGGCAAAAATCTTGCCCACCTTTCGTAACAAGGGCGTATTTCCCAGGATCCTAAGTTGAAACTACAAAAAGACATGAACTGTAGTGCATTTTCAATCGGGACTTACATCAGCGGAAAATGGCCTAACGGATTTCAATTGAAATCCTCATTTCAAGTAAGATTTCAATTAACTCCCTACTCAGAGTGTAAAAGACATATTTCTTGCTGTTTGTTAGTTTCACACAGAGCTTAAAAACCATTTCCCTTCTTATGATGATTTCAGTTACCTTGTAAGTGGACTTCCTCTGCCACAGCAAGCGCTGAAGGGAATTTCCTTCCTGTGTCATTACGATTCCCCTTTTCAAAGCTGATTTCCATAATAAACGTAACTCTCGCTTCAAATTATATGTCAAAGGGGTCCTCCTTTCTTAGTCGGGTTCTTTCAGTTTTTGACTTGAGTAAAATTGAAAGAGAATTTCAGAAGGCGGGAGTTCCAGGAAAAATCCTAGTTTCAAAGACAAAATCAATACGACTTCTTTGTTTAGAAGGGTTTCAATGACACTTATGCTTTTAAGTTATGGCTTTGAAATGCTTTCTGTTCCACGGGAGGTTTCGTTTCCGAATTTGAGCTTAAATAAGAATTTTTCAGCAAAACACCTAGCAGGAATTTCAACTTTTCCAAACTAGATTTAAAGAAGATTCCTGCCCCACAGTGGTTTTTCCAACTCCATTCAGAATTAAATTCAATTTGAACTCAATTTGCTAAGTCAAGGCTTCTAGCAAAACTTCTAGCTTCAATGAGAATTGTACTTTCGTTTCCTTTCACTTACACTTACCAAAATTCTTGCTATATGGAATTTTGAAGGGGGTCCTTTCCCAGGCGGGTGTTTTTGAATTTTCGCAATAGGGTTTAAATGGAACCGAACGAGAAACGAATTCCAGCAGAAATGCTAGTTCCAAAAGGAATGGCTTTCAACTTGATCTCCGTTCCCACGAAATGTTTCCCCGTCTTCACGATCGAGTTTCGAAAGAACTTGCTTTGGCCCAAACACGGGTGGAATTGAATCTGAATAGGTTGTGATGATTTTGAAGGCTTTAAGAAAGACTTTATTCAGAAAAAGCAAGTTTCTAAAATTTGGGAATTGGACTTCTAATATTCTCATGTCAAATCAAGCTTTCAATAGCATTTCCTTGTCCGAGTGGGTGGTTGAACTGTCCAACTACTAGAATTTGATAGGGAACAAATTCTAGCAGCGTTTCTAGTTCCAGCGTGAATTTAAATGAAATGTCCTCTTGCAAGAGGGTTTATTTGTAAAGTAAGTGTTTGCAACTGGGCACGTTGCTCCACGTGATCTAGTATGGCACGTTTCTTTGCACACTGACAATACTGTTTTTGACTTTTGTAATCTGCAAACTATTTGGTTTGAAACAAACAGCCCTAACTCTTTGCAGGGTGGGCGCTGCGGGCTGGGACATTTTTTCGTTTACAAGGCGCCCCTTCCACACACCCTTCATTTAGGCACCGTTTTTTGCCCTTCTCCATGTTGGCGCCTTTCATGCCCGCGACATCCCTTCCCCTCTCCACGGAGGCGCCCTCCACACCTGCATTCCTATCTCTTTCCTTTCGTGCGATCTATTTATGCCCTTCTCGCCATTTCTGCCTGGCTCATTCTTCGCATGTAAGCGCCCCTCCCACCCTTCTCATTCTCGCCTTTCTCGCCCTTGTCGCGCCCGTCTCCACGCCCTTCTTCCCGCCGCAACCGATCTCAGAGCGCCCTTGCCCTCCGCCGCATGTGCCGCGCAGCCTTCTTTGCGCCCCCTTTTTCTCTCTTCCGCTGCCCATGGCTAAGCAAGTCGCAGTGGTGAGTAGCACCGGGTCAGAAAAAGCGCACTCTAAGCGAAACTCTCAAACACCTGGCACGAAACTGCATGTTTTCGCCAGGCACGGTCATGATCTCAAAGGTGTGTGTTGCTTTGAATCGGCTGCAATCAAATGCGAGCAGGCCCCCCCACAAGCCCCACACAGCTGTCATCTAACACTGTGTTGAACTTGCATCATTGCAATTTGCGGCGGAACGTGCCAAGATGCACCGGAGTCAAGGCCCAGCTTCGTGAAGGATTTCATGACGGTTAGTGAGGGACCGTCCAGTGCAACAAGCGCTGGGCGTCCTTGTGCCAAAGCCGAGGGGCAAATTTTGTTTTCACACATCGCAACGCAGGCCCTTGCACAGCGATGCAGAAAGCCAACAGCGCTGGCATTATTTAATGCTGAGCAAGTGCGCCCAAGCCTGTTCTGCGCAATGCCTCATCCCCATATATATTCACCTCCAATACTCTTATACCTACCAGAACAAGTTTACTACACAAAAAGTAAATGAGAACATATACAACACACATACCCCCCTGTTGCGCAAGCATTGTGCCAAAGCGTGCGTCCCAAAACGTGTCAAAACGTGCCAACAAAACGTGCCAAACCGTGCCGAAGTGTGTCGTCGAAAGTTCAAAAACGTGCCGAGGTCCCTGGTAGGCGTGAAACAAAAGCCTGCCGAAACATGCAGCACACGTGTTCAAGCCAGACGGAATTAACACAGCTATACGGCACATTGCAACTATGCAGGAGTAGCTACACGTGCGTTGCGGTTGGGGGCGTGGATTTGCGTGGCACTTGCATCCCGCAGTGGCAAACCAGCAAGAGGCAGCTTGCGCCGCCGCAAAGCAGAGCGTCGCCTCCGCACTCTCACACTTGTCCGTGTTGGGGCGCGGTCGGGGTCCATTTATGCCATTTTTGCACTAGCGGGGAAAGACTTTTATATATGTTGTACTATCTTTACGGAAAGCCCAGGGTCACAGAATTTCCGCCGCTGGTTGAAGTTGCATTAGTTTTCACCGTTGCTACAAAAACTTGGTCGGTTCTCAGAAAAAGCCAGTGGACCAGTTCGAGCGTGTTGCAGAGCTTTTGTGGTTTGCATACAACGCCGTTTGATTGACAACAGCGCGCCTTGTGATTGGCAAAAGAAAGTGTTGCCCAAACTTAGTGGACCCAGCTGAACCTTGCAAGCTAATCATTTCTCAAAGCGAGGGGTTGTGTAGCACAGGCTTGCGCAGCATTTAATAATGCCAGCGCTGTTGGCTGTTCGCGCTTAGAAGTTTCGTTTCGGGTTACCACTGTTCAAGGGCATGGGTTGGAATGTGTGAAAACAAAACTGGCCCCGCGCTTTTGGCGCAAGGACGCCCATTGCTTGTTGCGCTGGCAATGGATGGCCCCTCGCTAAGCTTCATGAACCTTCGGGGACCCCTTGCAAAACTTCACGAAGCTGGGTCTTGACTGTGGTACATCTTGGCACGTTCCGCCACTATCTGCAATATTGCATGTTCAACACAGTTGTCGATGAGGGCGGTGTGGGGCTTGCGGGACACATTCGCAAGTTGGAGATCGACCGCTGAGCGGTGAAGGCGCTGGCCTGCTTGCATTTGATTGCAGCCCATAGACAAACCGCATCTTTGAGGTCGCCAGAAAACACAATTGCGTGCCATCCCCCTGAGATTGTCGCTTGGAGCGTGCTTGCTTTGAAGCCATTAAAAAACAAAGAGCGCCATCGCTCGCCACTTCCAGCCATAGGCAGCGCAAAAGGCGCGCCTGCCGAGAAAGGCGGCGCGAAGGGGGACGCTCTGGCAAGCAGCGAAGGACAAGGGCGCCGTGACATGAATGGCGGCTGCAGCGGGAGCAAGGCAGGATGGGTGGTTCAGGTGGTAAGGGAAGGAAGAGTGCTGTAGGGAAGGGCGGGTGCAAGCACGGGTGAAAGGCGAGAAGGCTGTCGCGGGCACAAAAGGTGCCTTTATGCAGACGTGCGGGAAAGGCGAAAAGGAGCGAAGGGCGCCTACATGAGGGCTGAAGTGTAAACGGGCCACCTAGCAAATGAAGAATGCTCCAACGGGTTGAGCAGAGCTTTTGAATTGATCTTGGGGGCCTTTTAGGGGCCCGATGGGAACAATCAACATCAGGACACACACGAGAAAAACCATGGGCTTGTTGCCTGGCACAACCAACGCCATTGCGAATAAAATTTGAGGAAAAAGCGCTGGAAAGTGCGCCCAGCTAGCGAGCCCGTCAAGCACCGCTGCGTGCCGAAACGAAACACACCCCGCTTGAGCTGGAGCGCAGCAAAAAGCGTCAGGGCCAAGCCTGTCAAAACGTGTCAGGGCCAGCCAAAACATGTTTATATTGCGGGAAACGGCTGCGTAACGCCCACCTAGAAGACAGCTGAATAGATCCTGTTAGCGCCCCAACACGCACAAGCGTGAGCTGCGTGACGCGGACGAAAACCAATGCAGATGCAAAACAGAGTCACGTCATGCCACGTGATCCACGCGCAGCGCTTTCTTCCCCCCCTTGCTCAAGCACGCGCGCTTGTTTGATGGCCCAGAGACATGCGTCGCTCAACACATCCATGCGGTGTACACCAATAGGATGCTCTAGAGTCACACAGATTCTTTCGGAACGAAGTGCCTACGGTTTGCTTCAAGACCCTCCGAAGGAGCCAACTACTTCAAGAAGACGCTGAAGAAATAGGCTTCAGTTTCTTCAATCGTCGGCGACAGAACTCAGAGTTCCTTATATTCACATCGCAGTTTGACATCCTTCTCACGAGGTTGAAGGCATCCTGGAATCTGGAATGACCTGATGCCCGCCTACACGGTGCAGTCTCGCATCCGTCCAAGATGCAAACACAAGAAGAATTGTCCAGCGCCAGCGGGCTGTTGGTGCCAGGGCGCCGCCTCCACCTCTGCTTGCCGCAGACGATCCAGCAGCGCTGAGACAACGCATCAACAGCACGCAGACAAGACACAGGGACGCAGTTGCACTCAATGACAGTCTCATTGCGCAATTCTCTATCACTTAGAGTGAACTATCAGATCAGAAGAGGGAACGACTGATCAGTGCAATGCCTTTGAGAAACAACTCGCTCGAGAACTGCTCCTTCGAAATGCTGAAAACACAGTATCACGATTTCTCCATCACGACCAGAACATCCATCCGAGGTCCATCCATCCGAGCTCCGGGAGGCAACCGCGGCAACACTTTCCATATCCGACACGCAAGGTCCGTGCTGACAGGCAGATCAACATCGTTGGCATTGATTTGCTTGCTCATTTCCAAGAGTTCCGGGTCCGCTCAACACATGTGGTCCAACCACCTGCGCGTGAGCGTCTGACGCAACTACCAGAATCGCATCAAGACGTTCAAGGAGTCTCGTTGAGAAGGAGATGCAACTGTCGATGACGAATGCTGTGCCACATGCAAGCATTGATTTGGTCCCTATGCTGGCAAGGCGACAAGCTGGAGGTTTGTCGAGATTGCGCGTGCGCCTGATGATGCGCGCGCGAAACGTACTGGTGTGGGACACTCAATAGTCGCACCGGCGTAACTATTTGCTTTCTTTGCAGCGCGCTCATGGTATGTCCAGACATCAAGAAGGTCGCGCGCGTTGTCAGGGTGGGAGAAATGGCCGTCAAGTTGGAGTTCCACTGACACGCTTGAAGCCCCACTGTTTGCAGAGCTTTTTTTCCTTCGTCGAGGAACATGTGTTTTCCTTGAGGCCGTTGGTGAAAATCCCATCGCTCCGGGAAACCGTAGCCATTCTTACAGTTCATGGGGCTATGGTCAGCAGTCACGCAGGAATTGGCACAAGCCAAAGCCGGGCTGGGAAGACAACGAGCAGTGTGCCTGGAAGACCCACGGAACTGGCGCTCATTCATTGTATGCGATTTCCAAATCATGTCAGTGCCATGGGGCGCCGCGATCCGTTTGCGCCGGATCGTGGCGAAAGCAATGGGCCATGGAAATGTGAGCTTTAGTGGACTTCCGTTTGGAAATAAGGCTTCATGGTTTGGGATGACCTCATGCTTCTTGGGTTTGCTGCGTTGGCTTTCATCACTAACCATTTGTCGCCCTGTTTCACCTTCAGACACGGCACGTTTTGGCACGTTTTTGATGACACGTTTCGGCAAGTTTTTGACATTTTGGCACGTTATACAGCCTGTGTCACATATACAGCCGGCGCCACCGGGCTGGGTATAATTCGCTGGACGGAGCAATGAAACTTGAGTCTCCCAGCACCCGGTTAACAGCAGTCGGCTTAGTGCCCAAGAAACTGGGTTGCTTCGCCGCGTGCTGCAGCTCTTTCCGGCCAAAGCTGCGGTTTTTGCGCGTACCCCGTGAGACGCTTTGTGCACGGCGGGCATCTTGGGTTATGGCTTGCTGGAGACGTCGAGCGGTCCTTGCAGGCAGTTTCGGATCTCATGCGTGCTGCTTGCCAGAGGCACGCGGTACTGCAGGCTGGTGTGACGCCCATCATGCAGGCAAACGCACGGCAGGTGCCAGACAGCCACGGGTCCCGCCGGCGGCCCAGCACGGTGCCAAACGCATTTCGGCGACCCCTGGCACTGAGCAGAGTGCCAAACACAAAGCGCACCATTGCAAAAACACGGCCAACGGGTCTCTGGCAGTAAATTCTCGCCGGACGTCATAATGCGGCAGTTCGATTTGGACATCAGCCGTCTCCCACATGTTAGGTGAGCTCCGTGCAAACCATGGCCCGGACACGCTTGCTGCTGCCGGGCCCTCACGGCGATACCGGGGAACTTGAGACAATGGCCGTTGCGCCGCTTGGTGGGCGACAGTGTTAGGAACAGCGGCTGTCCCACCATCGCCATGGCTTGCTGGTGCGCCGCGCTTCCCGGAGCAGCTCCTGCTCCGGAAGCGTCTGGTCTTTGGCGTACCAATGCTTCCGCAAACACGTGCAGCAACTGTGGCCACGACCTGCCAGAGACAGCAAACCCAGACACTTGGTGCGACACCTGAGCGTTCCCGCCGTGCGAGGAGATCCGCGCCAGAGTCTGAACTGGACTGGGCAAGCGCGCAGCCAATTCGGTCAAGACCTGCCAAAGACAGCTCACGTAGATGCTTGCGAGAGCTGCGCCTTCCCACCATCCAGGGCGGGTGTGGTCGAGCCCCCCTCCGGAGGGATGTGCCGCACCAGAAGTTGGCCCGACTGGGTGTGCCAATAAAGCCAGTGGGACTCCCAACCAAAAGCGCCGCAAGCGTGACTGAGATTCTTTGCAACGGGCCAAGGCGCAGGTCGTGCGCCGAAGCTTCGAGCCAAACAACTTCAAGTGAGCATATCTAACCAGGACCTGGCTAAGGTCACGCGAGCATGCAGCTCGGCCCTGCGCGTAGCTCAGACTCAACAGCTGGGTCTAGTTTAGCTCGGGTCAAGCGTTACCATCGTCAATGATGTGAGCGCAAGTTCGGTGAAATAGTTCCAAGATGTCCCAAGCTCGAAGTGTAAACGAAGCGTAGACCGTGGCAAACAGGTGACCGGTTTAGACATGCGCTTTTCCTGCTAGGTTTTCAAGCTTCGCTCAGCTATGTTGGCCTGCCGGGCGCCTCCCAACTAGCCTTGGCCTGCGGAGCAGGTAAACTTCCCAGGCAAGCAGGCACGCTAAAACCAAAAAGACGTAGCTCGTATTCGTTAGTGTTGCTGGATAAATGGGGGCGCCCATGGTTTAGTGGGGAGTCATCACCTTTGGGGGGGAACACCCGCATATAAATAAACGCGGGTTGAGCAAGCTGGACGCTACATGGACACCTTGGCGCAATTTCTTGCACCCACAAAGAATTTTCAAGTCCCATATTTCCCTTTCGCTGCAACTTCAAGTCCGCTTCTTCCTTCCTTTCCCTTCATTGCTCCCCTTCGTGTCACCCTGCTGTATTTTCTTGCATTTTCGTGGCTTTTCAATTATTTGCTTTCACTTCCGTTTATGTCCCATTGAATCTCCGGTTTCATGCCATTCGTTTCCCATTTCAGCTTCCTTCAGTCCGCAAGCTCCCTGCACCCCTTGATTCTTGGATATATTCCCTCCGGCAGTTCTCACGTCATATCCCTGCATTTCTACGTTCATGTCGCCTGTCATGTTCCGCGATTTCATCGTCTGTCAGGCTCGAAGTTTTTCTGTTGCGCGCGAGAGCGCAGCTCAAGCAGCGCCTACCTCTTCGACGCAGAGCCGCCTTGCGCATCAAGCCGAGTGAAGCCAGGCAACACGAGCAGATTGAACCAAACGTTGCTTACAAATTCCTGTAGAAAACTTTTCAGGAGGAGGCCGATCCAGTTCCAGAGAGGCCCCCCGCCCCGAGAACATCTGAGCCCGATTTAATGGTTTTCCAATATTTTGAATATTCTAAGTCAATTATTTGAAACCAGGGCCCAGGATTGAAATTGTTTGAATCGTTTAAATCTTGCAGGCCCCAAGTCTAAATCAGGGCACCAGGGTTTAACATGTTAAAAAACATAAAATGAAGCTTCAATTGAGTTTAAGCATGTTGGACATTGTCAGCCAGGACCAGCGGACTTAATATATTTATCACATTTAAGGAGCATTTGGCCTGAAAGTATCCTACATAAGCAGGAAAGCGTCCCGCGGCACATTAACCCCCCCACCCCCGCACCAACGGAAAAACATGGTTGATTAATAGACTGACTTCATTGATTGGTTGATTGACTGGTTGGCTGGTTGGTTGATTATCATGGTTGGTTGATTGATTGATTGGATGATTGATTGGTTGGTTTGATTTGCTTTGATTTGATTTGATTTGATTTGACTTGGTTGATTGGTTGATGACTGATTGACTGATTGATGGATTGATTGATTGATTGACTGATTTATTGACTGATTGATTGATTTGATTGATTGAGTGGTTGAAGTGAGGTTATTCATGGTTCCGGCTATCCGGGGTTTTGCTTTGCATCTAGGGTTTTGCTTTATCAACAAAAATGGGAAAATTTTGAGGGTTACAGCTCTGTGGGGATGACGCAACTGATTCAGAATATCGTGCCAGTCATCCGGAATTGTGATGAACATCCTGGTTTTGCCCAAGCATCCTTCGGGGCCGCGCTGTTCAAGTCAAGTTGCTTCTTCTCGCTGCTGTATTCGGTGTGCGTGCAACCCAGCAATGCGCTGCAGAATTTTAGTCTATGGTTGCTCGCCCTGTCATTCTTATGTCCTTCAAAGGTCAAATTCATGAAAGGCTTTGCCTACAGCAGCCAAAGGTTGAGCACGCCCCCTCCACAAATCGGAAGGGTGCATCGCGTACATCGCGTGATTCGCGTTTGCCTCTTCTGTGGCACTCACGCTCTTCAGTCCCACGTGCAACTTGTTTTTGAACAAACGGTGCTGCAGGATCATGTGTGGATAAAAAGGTATCTATATATGTTGTTGATTTGCGTGCTTTGAACGATTCCCCTTTGTCACCTTATCACCCCCGCGATCCCTTGCGCAAATTGGCCAGGCGGGACCGCTGGCGTCAAACTTGCGAGATTGCCATGTTACCGTGTTCTTATACAGGGGTGTGAACGCTCACAGCGATTGTTGGCCGATTTTCTGGGGAAATTGTTCTTCAGGAGCTGCCAGAGAGAATTCACTTGTGGAGCTTCTTGTGCGATGGCTTGCAAGGGTTGGCGGGCTCTAGTTTGCAGAATTTCCCTTGCACATACTTGCAGTGCTTTTGGGGCCTAATTTGCAAAATTTGCTACAGATTAGCTTGTGGAGATGATTGGGCGGTAGCTTGCGGAATTTCGGTCATCTGTGAACTTGCAAGGTTGTCGGCATCTCTGGCAGGGAGTGTTGGGGTCCAGCTTGCACAGAGTCCTTGGAGCATGCAGGTTTGACTCTGGCTTCTGCCATGTCCCAAGCTGGTTTGAAGAGATTCTTGCATGCTCTTCCCCACGGAATCTCTTGCGCTTTAGCTTGCAGGGGTTGTTGGGTTCTGGCTTGCAGAATTTCCTTCGCGGAAGCTTCTAGGGATTGTTGAATTTCAGTTTGCGGATTATTCGCTCGCAAGCTTGCAGGCGTTGTTGCATGGTGTTTGGCTTGGGCAATTTTTATCGGGGTGGCTGGCCAGGAGTGGTTGAGTTTTGGCTCGCTTGGCTTGCCGCGCTTGCAGCTTTGCGCAGCTTTCTGTGTGTGAGCCTGCCTGCGCTGCGCAGGGGTTGCTTGGGAGTCTAGCTTGTGGAACAACAGCTAATGCCCTGCCAGCTCACGAAGATTTCTGCAGCTAGATCCCAACAATCCCTGTAGCAACGCGCTAAAAAGTCCGTAGGCTAGTGGGAAATGCCTGCAAACTTGCACCCGGAATTCAACAATGTCGGCAAGCTCACGCTGTTGGTTGGTTGGTTGGTGGGTTGGCTGTTGGATTGATTGATTGATTTGATTGATTGATTGATTGATTGATTGATTGATTGATTGATTGATTGATTGATTGATTGATTTGATTGATTGATTGATTGATTGATTGATTGATTGATTGATTGATTGATTGATTGATTGATTGATTGATTGGATTGATTGATTGATTGATTGGTTGGTTGATTGATTGATTGATTGGTTGGTAGATTCATTGATTGGTTGGTTGGCGCCCCTGCCCTCCCCCATCCCCACGCCCTTCGCTCCTACGTTAGATTGATTGCCGCACCACTGTAATCACCCGAAGTACTTACTGGGTCAAAGATGCGCTGAGTGTTGGGCCACGCCAGACCTGACACACCGCCGGCCAGATTGACTGCGCGCAGTCTTTGTCGGGCCACTCTAGATGTCCGCGCATCCAGCCCCGAAGTATTGCGCCTGCCGTGAAATTCCAGCTTCAGCGTGCTGTGCGAGGGAAGAAGGAAGGGAAGGCGACGCGCGGACGACGAGACTATACAAGCAAGAGCCCGCAAAAAACCTTCGGGGGAAGTTTGCGCAAGCGATCTGACAAGTTTCGGGGGGTTCTGGCAGCCAGGCGCTTGAACATCGTTTCCACCAGCACAGTAATCAAAACCCTCACAGAGAAGCCGGGCGCTCGGAGACTTGAGGCCCGAACAAAAGCGCTTCGCTTGACGCGGGGACTTGGACGGTTTTGCGCCGCCTTGTTTGTTTCAGAAGGCAGCAAGGCGCCTGCGTCTCCTTTTAGGGGTTAAGTTTCCACGATGCCCAGGGCTTTGCGGCGGGGGGGGGGGAACCTGAGTCGCGTAAGCAGATCCTTTCAAAGGGGGGGGAAGTCCTAAAGCTGTTGAGCCCCCCTGGCCCGCCCCCGCGCCTCGCACGAGCATATTCCGATAATTCTCTGCCATATGTTTGCAATTAGGGAATCTTTCTCAAGATCCAAGTTTGGGTCTTACTGACTTTTTGGATGTTAATCTAAGCCCTGAGTCGTAGATGTTGTTGTTGGGCTGGCTGCCTGCCTCTCAAGTCCAGGGCAAGCGCACTGTTAAAGTGCCAAGTGCAATATTAGAAAAATGCGTCCAACGCGTCCACTTAATGACTTGTATTTGTCTCGCACCAAATCCCACATAGTGCTGGAGCCCGAACAGAAAATGGGACCGGAACAGAGTCCGTTTTTTCCCAGAAGCGTTGCGACGGGTTCTTCTTCTAAAAGCGGCTGCGAACTTCACCTGCCAACTTCTCGTGCCAACTTGCCGGGGAGTTATTTCACCTGCCAACTTCTCATGCCAACTTCTCGAGAGTTACTTCACCTGTCAACTTGTCATGCCAACTTTTCGAGAGTTACTTCACCTGCCGACATCTCATGGCAATTTTTTTGAGAGTCATTTCACCTGCTAACTTCTCGCGCCTACTTCTCGAGAGTTACTTCACCTGTCAACTTATCATGCCAACTTTTCGAGAGTTACTTCACCTGCCGACATCTCATGGCAATTTTTTTGAGAGTCATTTCACCTGCTAACTTCTCATGTCATCTTCACCTGCCAGCTTCGCCTGCCAACTTCTCATGCCAACTTTTCGATTGCTACTTCACCAGCCAACTTCTCATGTCAACTTTTCAGGTGTTATCTCATTATTCTAAAAGCACAGGCTAACTTGTCGGGTGTTACCGCACTATCCTAAAAACACAAGCTAGCTTTGCTTTTGTGCCTTCACTTCTCGGCTTTGGCGCGGGTAGGCCAACGTACCCCTTTGCCTCTACGGAGATTGTGTGTGTCGAAGCGCTCTCGCTGTGGCGCCGTGCGATTTGTCTTGACCGCGGCGAACCCTCTGCAGAGATCGTGCGTGTCGAAGTGCTCCCGCTGTGGCGCCGTGCGTATTTGTCTTGACCTCGGCGAACCCTCTGCGGAGTTCGTGCGTGTCGAAGCGCTCTCGCTGTGGCGCCGTGCTAGTTTTCTTGCTTTCGCTGCTCGCGAATGCTCTTCGAAAGTTTTCTCGTGGTTTGCGCGTCTGCCTGCGCAATCGCGGCGTCGCAGGGTTCCACATTCCCGTGGCTCTGGCTCACGGATACTATTTTCCGTACAAAAGTCGTGTGCGAAAAACATTCCCGCAGTTCTGGCTGCAAAGTCGAAACTTTCGAGTGCAAAAGTAGTACACGAAGCCCACTCTTGCAGCTCCGGCTGAAAGCTTGCAAGTTTAAAGTGCAAAAGTAGTACGCGAAGAGCACTCCCAAAAGCTGCTAAATGCAATCGTCATTGGCTCAAAATTCAGAAGTTTCAAGTACAAAAGTAGTACCCGAAGTGCATTCCCATGGCTCTGGCTCAAGAATAGCAATTCTCAAGTACAAAAATATAGTGCGGAAACTGTGCTGCCGCAGTTCTGGCTGCAAAATCATAAGTTTTGGGTACAAAAGTAGCGCAATGCATTCACGCAGCTCCGGATCGCAAATGGTAACTTTTTTGAGTACAAAAGTAGTACGCAAAGTGCACTCCCATTGCTCTGGCTCAAGAATCGCAACTTTTAAGTGCAAAAGTAGTTTGCGAGTGCAATCCCGCATCCGGCTGAAACACCTGTAAGCTTCTGCGCCCAAAGGTCGTGCGCGAAGTGCGCCCTCGCAAGCCCCAGCTCGAAACTCACAGTTTTGCAGCGCAGAAGTAAAGTAATGTTCAGAGAGTGCCCTCCATCATGTCTAGCTCGCAAATTGCAACTGTAAAGCGCAACAGAAACACCCAGTTGCACTTGCGCATCTCTTGCTTCAAGAATCTTAACTTACGCACGCAAAAGTATTGTGCGAAGTACACTTCCGTAGCTAAGACAGCCAGCCTTCTTGCGCAGCCAAACTGCGCACTAATTTGGACAAGAGAGGTTGACGAAAGAAACTGGCACAAAGAGTGGACAAGAGGTGTCGTAGAGCATCATGGGTAACATCACGCACAGCGTCACGCGCAGCATGATTTGCAACATCATGCGCAGCACCACGCACGGCACCACGCACAACTTCACACACACACACGCAGCATCAACTCACAACATCGCGCAACAGAAGCTGGCACGAGAAATTGCGAAGCATGATGCTAAGCTTGCTCATCAGAACTTGCAGAGGCTAGGCTTGAGCAGGGACATTGGACGTGTTTGTTTCTCATGAGGTGGGGAGAGGCGTCAGGGTTGATTTAACGTGTTGCTTCGCTTCCGGGCACCCGTCGTCTAGTTTAATTCTGGTTCCCCGGCATTGTTTAAGTGGACCACAATAGAGTCCACCTTTTTCCCCCTCACAGGAATTCCCATCATATCAAAACCAGGTTTGTGCCATGCCAAATTCTGCTTGCGCTTGCAAAAAAACATCAAGTAATGGCCCTTGCAGTTCCTAGGACTGGCTGCAGCTCCTTCTCAACAAGAAGTGGTTGCGAGACTAACGTAGTATTCCAAAAAACACGCTCAGCAAGAAGTGGTTGCGAGACTAAAGTTGTGTTCCAAGCTCGGCAAGAAGTGTTTGCTGACTAAAGTACTGCTCAGCAACAGGCGGTTGCAAGACTGAAGTAGTTTTCAAAAACGTCTGCTCAGCAAGACGCGGTTGCAAGACTGAAGTAAAATTCCAAAATGCCTGCTCTGCAAGAAGTGGTTACAAAACGAAAGTAGTATTCCAGCAAATGCTCAGCAAGAAGCGGCTACAAGGCTAAACTAGTTTCCAAATCACACTGCTTGCAAGACTAAAGTAGCATTCCAGAAGCAAGCTCAGGAAGAAGCGGTTGCACGACTAAAGTAGCAATGGGCCTCCCATTTTTTGGGGCCATTATTCTGGCGTGTCCATTGTTCAGGGGAAGGGGGGAGAGGTAGGCCCCCGTTTATTAATCAAGTGCCACGTCTAGACAGAGCAATTCTACATCAAATCTGGCTGAACTACGGCCCCCGATAGAACCAACACGCAACGAACCCTAGCCGTCGAAGCCGGCGCAGTCCGAAAAATCACGAGGCGGAGGTTTTCATTTTGGGAGTTGTATATATAAAGGGGAAGGGATGAATGTAGGCGTGTGGATGTTGGGTGCGTGACAGCTTTCCTTGACACTATGGCTTGGCATTTCTGCTGCCGGTGCCATCGCAAACTGTTGCGCAGAGCCCGTGCTCGCCGACACAAAGTTGTGGGGGCGTTGTTTCCCGCAATGAGCATTCTGCGCTGCGTGGAGTTCAAACCCGGCTTCTGCCTCGGCAGGTAAAAGAGGTGGGAATGTACATTTCAATGATTCCGACCAGGTTGTCGCTAACATGTGTGCGCACACACACACACGTACGCACAAATGTATGTGCCGTACAGACTGAGCCGTACTATGAAGCTGACGTCGGCATCCCTGACATCCTTGGCCAGCTCTGTGGAAGCTCATACCTGTCGAAGTTAGTTTTTACAAGTCATAGTGAAAGCAGCTTCCTGGTAGTTTTTAAGCGGTTGGCGTGTCTTCCCAATGTTTGGTGCCCAACAACATGCCAATCTCTCCTTTAGGTGGCTGCGGGGCCTTGATCTTCTGCGTTTCTCGCAGCAGCGAAGACTTCAGGCAGATCTTGTTGCCACTTGGTGAACAATGGGCCATCCATTTCAGGGCTGCACAGGACTTGCTGGAAACCGGTTCCCCAAAACTCAGTAGTTTGGCTGCTCACCTCCATTTTGGGCCTTGTCACGTTGTGGCTGTTCAGCGCCATTCCCAGAATACTTTACGTGCCAATAGCCAGCTCCTGCTAAAGCTTGTGTCGGCAGGGCGGTCGAACACATGCTCGGCAAGTATAACAACGCGACTGCCTGCATCTCGTTGGGTAGGCCCTCGTCAAGTTTCGGGGATTCCGGCTACGTGTTGCAAACTTTCAAGGTACTGTCGGGCATGTGTGTAAGCTACATGCGTGCAACTGCTGACATCTTGCAAAGGCAGATGACAAAAGCGCGCTCTGCCAACATTGCTGGCCCTGCAGCTTCCTACAGCGATTTTGCGCTGCGGCGTTCTTTGGCGCAGCTGGGCTCACACACAGCGCTCAGCGGATAGCATTTGTTTGTCTTCTTCCTCCTGTCCTTCTTCGCTAGTAAGCTGCTCGTGAGGCCGGCGCTGAACCCACCAGGCTTTTGGCGATGGGTCTTCTTTCTACATGCGCCCATGGAAACTGTGAGAACGGTGACATGGCACTCTGAGGGTTATTGGTCAGCTTACGAGGGTGCTAGTTCTTCAAAGTCTTGCCTAAGCGGCTCTGTAAACTTTCAAGTGTACACTGGACACCCCGAAAGCCGATTGGGGCCTCAAGTGTTGCTGCGTTTGGCGTATTTGCACAGTAAGTAATATTGTCCGTCTCGCGCGCGTCGTGTAATTGTGGGCGATTTGCATTTGAGTTAACACCCATAGCTCGACGCAACCGGGATTTTTTAGAGTCAATGCCTCAGGCCACTGGCATTTTGAGGCAAAACTCAAAATGCTGAGAAGGCAAGCTCGACAAAAACCAGGCTGGGGAGAGGGAGGGAAGGAAAGAAAAGAAGAGAGACCCATATGTCCATCTCCTATTGCTCATTTGCCGGGCGTTCAACGCCAAAATCTAACATTCGGCTTGCCTCATTTCCTCCATCATCTTCATGTTTCTGTTTGGACGAAAAGGAGGGATGGCTTATAATCCCCGGCCCATTTTTTATTCCCATAAGCCAAACCAATAGATTCTAGAACCGATAGAGTAGATATTGCGTCAGGGTCCTTATGCCACTGCTGTCTCCTCAAGTGAAGGCATTGGCTTGAAGGGAATGGAAGAGTAAACGGAACCACTCAGCTTACCACATGCTTCTCTCTAGTTGGTTTCCTCCCCGACGAAGCCTACCAGTTGGCGCGGTGTCCCTCCCTTCATGCTCATGTTTTCGCTCCAGCATGAAGGCAAGTCAGACAGAGAGGGAAGGAGATGGTACTGGACAAAAACATCGGCAAACCGCACTAGAACAAACAATCAAGTTACAACTGCGAACCGCCCTCCACCCACAAGCAACTTGGGCGCATTCGTAAAGCAAACTGCACATTGGCCCTCAGCCAGCTTTTCGTGGAATTTCGAAGCACACAGTTGGCTAGGGT
>CAUJNA010000225.1:1136750-1184250 GCA_963377175.1 Effrenium voratum | reverse complement strand
CAAATCCTGGCCTGGAATGGTCCGACGCAAGCCGAAAACATTTGTGGTCGGAAAACATCCGGCAAAAACGAGAAGTTCCCATGGCCGCAAAGAATTGCACCGCTCCATCAAATTTTGGCACACACGCAGTCCGAGAATGGTCGCTGAGCAACAACCTACGCTACATCTCGGTGAGACAGAACATGCAAGGCGACAGGTTCGAAACACGGCGGCGACGGCACCTCCGACACTGCATGCCACTTGGCGCCAGAAGCGTTGGGTGCCTAACAAGGCTACGCAAGCCACAGGCCAGCGAACAGAAGTTCGGAGAGCTTTACAACGTGGGAGTTCCGACTCTCCCAGTACGAACAAGACGACAACATCCTACTACCGGATGCTGTTAAAATCGCAATACTGCCCAAAGAGACAAAGGGAGCGCTACAGCAAGACCCCCAGCTGCAAATGGGCAACATCAACACCTATGCGCAGATCAGATCTCTGGGGATAGAGAATCACAGAGCAACGTCATGATTCAGCAAACGACAAGCACTCACATCTAGCAGCAATAGCAACCAAGGACCAGGGCCAGCGCCAACGTAAATAGGGCCAACGCGGCGCAACACGGGCAAAGGAAAGAAAGTCAAGCGCAGGGGCAAAAAAAGCATCACTAGGGCAAAGGTTACGGTGGCTACGGGAACAACCACCGGGGGGAAAGAAAACATGTTCAACCAACCGTTTGGACAGGCAAATCCGTTTAAACAACAACATGGAGATGGCAAAAAAGAAGGACACAGCAACAAAGTAAAAGGCAAAGGGTGCTGCACCAACCAACATGGAGGCGCAGGACCAAAACGAAAGCACGCGACAACTACTTTCGAGTGGCAACTTACACTTGTGGACGACTGGCGCAACCAGGCACTTTATGACAACAATTCTTATGTTGTCCAAACCTTTTTTTGGGATTGCTAGGATGTCATAGTGCCAAGCGCTGCTAACTCCGGTTTTCACCACTTGTGCTTGGTGCTTGCGGAGGTTTATGCTCGGGGCCGTTTTGGCTCAAGTCAATGACTTCCCCTTGTTCAGATCTCGGTATTCTCTATGGCCTTCGACCTGAAGCGGCCTGCAGAGGAGATTAATGAGGGGGACGCGGTGGCGGTCATGGATGTTGATGCGGCGACGACGGCCGCGGAGCTGGGGGACCTCGGTGGCGGGACGGCTGCTTCTAGCGCTGTTTTTCCCCAAAGGCACCTGGCATGGGGGAGCTGACCATGGATCTTCCAGTGGATGCGGCTGTCCTGACGGGGCTGCTTTCCTTTAAGGTCCACTGCGCGAATTTCCTGCACAACCCCAGCCGGCTGGAGGATCTCCCGGATGCGGCGGTCGTGGACTCACCGGAAAGGCTGCAGATGCGTGCGGAGTAAAATCATAGGGTCATTGAAGCCCTGCCCCTGGAACTCAAGGGCTTTTTCTGCGGGAAGCACAAGAGTGGGCGGTGGCTTTCCAGTACTACCGCTGCACAGGTACTGCGTGCTACTGAGCAATCCCAACGAACGCAACTCAGTCCACGTCAATTGTGGCATGGTGCTCCCGGCCTTGTCGGGCTTCGATTATACCCACAGAGCCACGGGCAAGCGAGCCAAGAACAGGTACGCATGCGCCTTGTGTCGAACGGAGTGGGGGCGGGATGCCTCGGCGGACCAGCAGGGCAAGTGGCTGAGCAACCCGCACGGATGGCTGCTGGAGATCTTCCACATCTTGTACAACGTGCTCCAGACGAATCGTTACACACCCACCGACGGACGTGCGGGAGCGCTGGATCAAAGGCAGGATGCTCTTCTCCAGAAAGTTCAAGGGCACGGGGCCTCTGCTGGATGCGGCGCCACACAAGCTGCCGGGCCTCTTGGAGGCGTCCTCCTAAAATCCTTTCTCTGAGGAGGACTGCAAAACCAATGGAAGAGAGGCGCGCAAGGCAGACGACCCACTCTGGGGGCGGTTGCCTTGAGCACTGTACCAGAGGGCCTCATGGTGGCCACAGTGGCGTGGAGTGCTGGGGCACTGCCTTTGGGACGGCTAGTCCTATGGTGCTTCTTCGGAGAAGCAATCAAAACGCAAGGGAGGGGCGGCGGGAAGTAGAGAAGCCGACCAAATTCCAGGGCAAGGACCATGGAAAAGGGCGTGTGAAGGGAAGAGGGGCTGGAGTTGCTCCCAATTTTTGCAAAACTTCATTAGACAGTGGAAGCAAGACGGTTGCGTCAAGCGCTGTTTCTTCTTTTCGGGGCAGCCCCACACCTAGATGGATACAGGCCTCTGGTGGAGATGGCCTTGGAAGGCAACCTCATGGCGATTGTGGGGGGCCTGACTTGCATGATGGTGCATGCATCAGTCGAGGCCTCGGTGGCAGCGGAGACAGTCGTGAGCCCGTGAGCAATGAGGAGCGCTGGCCAGAGACAAGGGCTGCAGTCGCCGTGGAAATGCTGAAAAGCAAGAGCGTGCTCAGAAACAACCGTGAACTCAGCGAAGGCATTGGCGCCCTCAAAGGCAGTGAGGCAGCTCAATCCTCCTGCGTGCCAGATTTCAGCGCGCTCGACGCGTCCGTCAGGTTGAAACAGCCAGACCCAGTGATTGTCAACTAGGCAAGCTTCCCAAAACCGGTTGTTCAAGATCAGATGGTGGGTGGCACAGGAGCAACTTCGCAACTGCGCAGAGCACCTGATGCAGGTCAGTCCCATCAGGGAATCCACCACAGGGTGCACATGTACCTAATCCCTGTTGGACAGGGATGTGCTCAAGGCTGGTAGGGATCACAAAAGAAATTGAGGCGCCAAGCTGCGTGCGCCGAGGCACATCTGCGCCCACGATGCTTCAGAGCAAACAAGGCTACTGGTATCGAGGCCAGCGCAGCGGGCTGCAACATCAATTGCACTTATACCTACAAACGCGTCAACTCCCGAACGTGAGCAAATGGCTCGGAACAGGCACAAGGCGCGGCGTCGCTTGATGCCTAGGCCACATATGCGAATCCACACATCAGCAGGCCAGATGCAAAGAGGCACACTAGGAAGGAAGCGGCGTCCAAACCAACAAATCACGCCGCCGCCCAGTTGTGTCTGGAGAAGTCACTATGCATCGGCACCACCATAGCGGCTGGCGGGAAATTGTCCAGCGCAGCTGCTCAGCACTTGCTGCAACAATTCGTCCCGCCCAGTCGACTGGCGGTTTAGGGTCATTGAGACGCATCTTCAGGCACTTCTGCGTGAGAGTGGCACTTTGCATGTCTACGTTGACCCGGTTGATGCAAGAACGGGGAAGCCTTGCAACCGCCACGTTGTGATCTGGCGGCCTGGCAGCACGCATGCAGATGTCAGTGCCAAGGCACAGCTTTACAACGATTCTTGCGGGGGCAACGTGAAGCAGCCTGGGCCCGACCAGGTTTGGGTTATCCGAGTTGCTGCCGCAGGTGCCATCAAAGCCAGGCTCCGTCTTGATCCCAAAGCCAAGGAAGGCGATGGATATGTTCCCATCACCCGTTTTTTTCGCTTGTTGCCAGTGCCAACAGGATGCGATGCTCCCACTGTGCAAGGCGTTCAAGTGGGCTGCCAAGGATCTAAAGCCCATCGGGAGAATGCCTTTAAAGTTGGCGCTGTTGCTGACCCACCTGACACCACCATTGCACATATCTCGGGTGACATTGTCATCGCGGAAATTGTGGTAGCCGGTCCTCTTCCGGCCAGCCGGTTGTGCAACACGGTGCCCTTCCCATCTCTGAAGCCACTAGCCTCCGGCAGCAGCAGCTTGAGCACGAAAAGCTTGTTGACAAACGCCTTGATGAGATTGAGGCTCGTCTTGGGGGTCTGTTGCCAACCTCATTCTTGACAAGGTTGCGCAACACATTTCGCAGCTTACCCAGGCTTTTTGAGCGACAGTCTGTGCAGATCAATGAATTGTTGAGCGCCAGCTCGCAAGAGCAGGTTCACAAGGTTCGGAGTGTCACTCCAAAAGGCAACGCCTGACAGCCAATCACTGGCTTCACCATGGTGCAGGTGGGGCCAGGTAGCTTTGTCATTCGCACCTTCGCTTTTCACTCGATACCATTTTTGCATCGCTGGCCTTGGCCTTCCTGGACTTTTTGCCAAGCCCGATGGCGTTTGCGGTGTTCAGTGTCACGGAGGGGGTTTGCAAACGCCCGCTTGGATGCACCTCTTGGACGGTCGCTGCCTTTGAGCCTGGGTTTTGTCTCACCCTTTTGGCACGCCGCTTTCTGTATTTCCCTTTTCCAGAGTGTTGCGCTTGCAAGTTGCGTGGCCTGCGTGTTGCTTGACGGCCAGAGACCCTTTGGGCAGCTTGGGCTTGGTTCGATTGGACACCTGTCGTTGCGGCAGCCGTGCAGGGTTGCAGCGCTTCACTCGCAACCGGCCATTGTTTGCAGCGCGCCGTACCACTTGTCAGGCACAGAGTTTGTTGACAGGGCTGGACTGTCGGGTTTCGAGTTGGTTTCGCAACGCTTGCGCAACCACTAGATGCACTGTTCCAATGGGACCACCATGGGCGTTGTGAGGGTTGTTAATCCCACTTCACTGGCTCTGAACTTGGAAGAGGTTTTAAAACTGGGGTCTGGTGTTACCTGTCTTGCTGAAACTGCCGTGCGCGAGGGGCGCCTCTCCTACGTTCACAGTCAAGTTGTTGGCGAGCAATCCCGGCTCAGATGCTGGGCAGAAAGGGTGTGAGCACGAAGCTACCGGTTGCGGCGTACTGCCAGCAGCTGATCTGGGGCCGAGAAGCGGCATCCAAGCAGTCACAGAGCTCGTCGCGTGCGAGCGCACGCAAGACAAGTGGCTGCGCAGACGTGTGTCCCGGGAAGCTGCTGCCTGCGGCGATGAAAGCTGCGAAAAACTACAGGCAGAGCCCGCAGACCCAGCGCGCATCCTGCGCGAAGAATGTGACAAGTGTCGCGAAGAGCGGCGCTCGAGAGCACTCGTCGCCATGACAGAGAGCGATCCACGTTTCCAAAGAGAATGCCACGAGGCAACCTGTATTTTCGCGTGAACCGTAAGCGCGCGCAGATTTGCAGCTCAGACGCGACAGAGACTCTACTATGCTATCGCAGAAGATCGCGCCTCAGCAGGTTCTAGCAGAAAAACCTGGCTGCAACGTCATGATCGCGAAGCTGGGGACCTCTACGGCACATTCCCGCTGTGCCTTGGCGTAGCTGGATCGAGAGAGGGGCGTGCTGCGTGGATGTTCCGGACGAGTTTGTGGCTGGACACACGACATCCCCACTGCTGAGCCCAGCAAAAAGGACGGAGAAGTCCGCTTCTGGACGAAATTGCCGACTGCAGTGTATGTGCGTTTCAAGACAAAGCGGCAGCGGCGTGTCCAAGGCGTCGGGAACGATTGCGTCCTCCCAGTGGCAGCCGGTTCGCAGCGTCTGGCGCCTGGAC
Organism: Effrenium voratum; assembly: GCA_963377175.1. NCBI lineage: Eukaryota > Dinophyceae > Suessiales > Symbiodiniaceae > Effrenium > Effrenium voratum. The sequence continues at coordinate 1,178,833 of CAUJNA010000225.1, read as the reverse complement.
CACCGCCGGAAACACCCCAAACTTAAGGTGTCGCGGAGACAGCTTCCGCTGTGTCCGTATTTCGCGATCACTGCTCACGCAGGGCAGGGCCTCACCATGCGAGAAGGTGCCATCGCAGACATCGCGATTAGAGCGGGCGACGACCGCTTGACATGTTACGTCGCTGTGACGCGCATGGAAGGTCATATTTCGTCCCTGTGCCCTGGCGCCTTTCCAGCGCGGGCCTGCTGCTCCGAGAATGGAGAGGAGAAGCAATCGACTGGGAGAAGATCCGACAAGAGTACATCATCGAGAAGCCGTGCAGCGGGTGCCGGGAACGCAAGGAGTCGCGTGGGCACACGGCAGGTCAATGGAAGCCTGACGATGAGAGTCGCGTCTGTAAAGAACACGTAGGCAGGCACGAGCAAAGTGGTCATCCGCGGCAGTGCCATATTTGCAAGTGCTGGCAGCTCACCACCGCCTTCAACGGAAAATCGCGAAGCAACGCTACCGCAAGGAAACGCAGCGACGCCACACGTGCGGGAAACTGAAGGAAGAAGCAGACTTTTTAGCCTTGGCGCATCCGCCGCCAATGCATTATGGCAACCCTGCCGCCTACATTTTTTCGCGGCATTTTTTCCCGTGAAACTTCGTGGCAGTTTAACGCATCTTTTGCATGATAATCATCATGACGCATCCGCAGCATCACTAGCAGTCATCTTGATATTCCTGTCCATGCATCGTTTGCATCTCAAGTCGCATGATAACCATCATGACGCATCCTCGCATCACCAGCAGCCATGATGATAATCATGACGACACATCCTTTGTAGCACCAATGCTATCTAAAACCACACTTGAAAGGTATAGTATAGAAAGAGATGGTGATGACTACGATGATGATGATGATGATATTGACGGCGAGGGTGACAAGGATGATGACTGTGATGATAATTGTCCAGCAGTTATCATGACAATCATGTAACAGTCCAGCAATCATCATGATAACCATGCCCACGCGTCTTTTGCGTTTCCATGCGGCTGATAAGCGTCACGACGCATCCTGGGCATCACCAGCAGTCAGCGTGAAAATGATGTCCATGCATCTTTTGCATCTCCAATCGGATGATAATCATCATGACGCATCCTCAGCATCACAAGCAGCAGTCATGATGATAATCATGACTGCGCATCCTCTGCATCACCAATGGTGTCTAACGCCACACTGGAAATGTATAGTATAGAAAGACGATGCTGATGACTACGAGGATGATGATGACGAGATTGATGACGAATCGGAAGATCAGCATCATGACGCATCCTGAGCATCACCCTGACCTAATCTTTGAGACAAGCGTATGACTACTGGCAGGATCAACCAGATTTGTCCATTATCATCATCATGACGCATCCTCAAAATCACCAGCAGTTATCATGAGAAGCATGTCCACGCATCTTTTGCATTTCAACTAGGATGATAATCATCGTGATGCATCCTCAGCATCGCCAGCAGTCATCGTGGTAATCATTACTACGCATCCTCTGCATCACCAATGGTGTCTACCGCCACACTTGAAATGTGTAGTATACAAAGGGATGGTGATGGCTACGATGATGATGATGATGATGATGATGATGATGTTGACGACGAGGGTGACAAGGATGATGACTGCGATGATAATTGCCCAGCAGTCATCATGATAATTATGCAACAGTCCAGCAATCATCAGGATAACCATGCCCACGCGTCTTTTGCGTTTCAATGCGGCTGATACGCATCATGACGCATCCTGAGCATCACCAGCAGTCATCGTGAAAATCATGCCCATGCATCTTTTGCATCTCCAATCGGATGATAATCATCATGACGCACCCTCAGCATCACCATGATGAGAATCATGACTGCGCATCCTCTGCATCACCAAGGGTGTCTAACGTCGCACTTGAAATGTGTAGTATAGAAAGAGATGCTGATGACTACGATGATGATGATGATGACGATATTGATGGATCACCCTGCAGGGCGCATGCCATGAGTCCAATCTGCAAGTGCCTTGCCAGAGCCCCAACTGGCTGCAAACCCACACTGCCAGGAACATTGCAGGAACTGCAGCTATGTCTGGGCCAGCGCAAGGCTGCAATGGCGACCCGCTAAGTGATCTTCTGCGGTCTGGTGCGACGCTGCTCGGAGGGCAGCTCAGGCTCGAGCAGCGCGGCATCAACTGGCAGACCAGCTCGGTCGGACACGCGCGACCAGATCCAACGCCAGCCGCACTCAGGGAAAATGTCATCTGCAAGAACATCACGGGCAACCGCCGACGCAACCTACCATGACTGGGCAGAGTTTATAAACAACTGACAGACCGAAACCAAGCAAAACCTTGCTTCAGGTTGATGTTGCTAGGCCTGTGAGATTTGATGATGTTTTGAGACTTCTAAGATGAGCTGTGCTAGTCCTGCACAAGATGTCTAAGCAACTGTCGACACAAACAAATTCTTTGGGAAACCATGCCTCTGCGTTGGAAGAAGGACACAAAGGTTCGACCAAAGCATCAGCAGCTGGGCCTTAGTACGCCGCTTGCCAGACGTGAGGCAGGCAGACCCCCGTACAGCTGCTTCAGCTCGCAGTCGCCCAGTGTCAGGAAGGCCATCCCCAGAAATCGCAGCAGCTGTGGAAGGCGAAGTTGCCTGCGCCCTTACCACATAGTTCTTGAGCACGCGCAAAAGAGAAAGCCGAACACTTCCAAGGCTCTTACATCCACGAAACACTGTTGGCAAAAAAACATTCTTCTGAGCAAAGCCTTTGTTTTCACGCGAAACATTGTTGACAAAAATGCCAGCTTGCAGACGCGCTGCGTCAGGAAGGCCATGCCCAGAATTGGTAGAGCTGTCGGGGACGAAGCCGCCTGTGCTCTTAGTTCTTACGCACACGCAAAGAGCAAGGCGACAAGCTGCCTACATTCAGGGACACACTGTTGACAAAAACGTTCTTTCACGACCCCTGTTGACAAGAAACAAATGCTTTGGAAAACCATGCCTTTGCGCTTCAGATGCAGAGGCTCCGCCTCAGGAAGGCCATCCCCAGAACTCGCAGCAGCTCTGGAAGACGAAGTCACCTGCAAACCGCGCAGAAGACTTGTTCTTTGACAAACGCTCAAAAGCTTCTTATGTTCACGTGACACTGTGGACTGCAGTTGCCAAGCTGGACACTCTTGCAGCGCAATTGACGCACACACCAACGAGCATCTCTGTGCGCTAGCAGACAACTAAAGCGAGATATTTCGTCACAAGTGTCAACATCCTACAGCACCGAATGTACCCCCCATCTTAGACGTTCCAATGTTGCACAAAGGACACCACTTTCAATCAAACCGCATCAGTCGTCGCACCATTTTGCCCCTAACTGCATCATTTTCTTGACAAGCTGCATCAGTTGTCTCGCCAGAACGCATCACTTTCAACAAGCGGCATCAGACGGCTTGGTTTGTAGAAACGTTGCGCAAAGGACACCTTCGGAGCATCTAGGATGCCCAAAACCCAGCCTCGGCGTGACGCCGATCAGCGTGACGCGACATAGTGACACGACACGTCAGAAAGATCCGCCGGCGCCGTGTGTCCCTACAGTCGCCACACACACTCTTTGACTGTCGTGGCAGCACTGACGTGAAGACGAAACTCTTCGTGCTAGTCAAACGCACCATGTCAGCCGATGATAAACCTCATGCGGGTCAACACGTACGTGCTTGCCTTGAGCACGCGCAGGTCAAGCACACAACAACGGCTGCGCGTAAGATGACCAGGAACCTTTGCCATAACATCGACATGCGACACACAGGCAAGATAGCAACTTTCGTGGCAGCACCCATGCTGTGAGCTGAAGGAGTGGTTCGCCCATCACTCTTTCTATCGTCTATCAAATCAAATCTGAACTCATCTAATCTAAGCTGGCTATCTAGCAATCTTTGTTTCTAGAACTATCTACTGTATCTACTGATCGATCTGTGTGCCGTATCTTAGCCCACAGCGAGAGCTCCTCGACGCGCGCGATCTCTGGAGAGGGTTCGCCGAGCTCAAGACAAGCCCGCACTGCGCCGCAGCGAGAGCACTTCGACTCTCGCGATCTCCGAATTCGTTTACACCTTGCGAGCGACCTTTGCCTGTGGAAACTTAGCAATGCTTCAGCCGGAGCTGCGGGAGTGCGCGTCGCGCACTACTTTGCATACAACTTGCGTGCTTAGACGTTGCGGTTCTTGAGCCGGAGCTGCGGAAATACAAGTCGCGTACTACTTTGCACTCAAAAGTTATGAGTTTCGATCCTGAGCTGCGTGAATGGTTTTTGCATCCTGCTTGTGTACTTGAAGCATGCGATTCCAGCCAAAGCTGCGGGTGCGAGTTTGCAGCTAGAACTGCGGGAGCGCAGTTTCCATTTAATTTTGGAGAGATACGATTTTCGAGCCGGAGCTGTCGCGGACCAGGGGAAATCGAGCCTGCAACCGCGTGCTTGCGAAAGCAGGCGCGAGACAATTTAATTTTCCAATGCCATTGCACGATTGTCCGCGCGAAGCTCCTGGCCGTGCATGCAAAAGACAGCGAAGCAACAGCAAGAACTAAGAACCGTGGCTCCTGCAAGGAACTCTCGAAGTGAGGGTAATGCTTCTCAAACTCGAGAAAGCCATCCGGCTTGCAAGCTTTGGATCGATCAACGCGGCGCACAAAGCAAGAATAAACATAGACGCGCATCGCAGTGAAGGACTCCGGCCGCGATGTAGGTAGTCGTCTTTCTGGCTGAACCGCGCAACTCAAGGCCTTGCAGATGCCTTAGGCTGTCCCCCTTCTTCGTCCGACTCACTTAGTTCAGCCAGCTCCCGCACGCGCTTCGGTCCAGAGTCCAGCTCCTCAGGTGTTGGACCCACCTGCATGTGTGGAGCAGGCAAAGACGCTGCCTTTCAACTTCGCGGCAGCGCAGGACGGCGTACGGCGCGAATAGGGAAACATGTTGCATCCAGCAAAGCAAACGTACTGCTCCTTCTGGTAGAGAAGGTGGTACGCCGTTCCTCCACGGGGCCCGAAGATTGCCTGCACAGTTTTCAGGATCAGCTCCACCAGAATCATTGCAGCCACGAACGGCAACAAAGACACAGCCAAGGAGCGCGCCGCAGAAGGTGACCGCAAACAAGATTGAGAGCGAAGACAACACAACCAACAGCGCAGCGCCACACAACCAAACGTGCAGCTGGACAAGGGCTACATTATGAAGGAGATTACTGGTACAGAGAGGGTCCTTACTGGAAGAGTGTACACATTGAGTCACGCGCAGCGTTGGACTTACCAGACATCAAGCGGCCTACACCTCCGCGAGAGAGAAAGGCACAACCAAAAGAAGAAAAACGCAACACAAGGTTTGTAGAAGATGAAAGTGCAGCGCAGCAACAAGGAAATCGGACAAGCCTTGGGCAGGCTGCGCCAACTTCGGGCAACATCAGGAATTCCCGACAAACATGGGGGCAGATGATGAGGAACAACAGCAAGGCGCAAAAGCAAACGTTGCACAAGCGCCAAGTAACCCACACCACAAGATATTGGAGCGCAACGTTTCACATTTTCCCGACAGGAGAAGCAAGTGGAAGACAGAACAATCAGCTTTCAATCGCGCAGCTCAACTTTGGACACATGTGTACCCAACACAACGTCCAGTCAGGGATGATCATGGCCACACAGTTGGCCAACACGAATTTCGACCACGCAGTTACGCAGAAATGCAGCTACGGCGCTTGCTGATTGAGCGTGGAAGGGTAATACACACCCTCCTACAATCGGATCAGGCAGATTTCCTGACATCGCAACAGTAGCCAACAAGAATGGCAACATCATCACGAGAAACTCAGGAGCTCACAGTCACCAGGGGGAGTTGAACGAGCGCGTGACAGAACATGGTTGAGGCAACTCAAAACACCTAAGTCACAAACCAGGCAGAACTACAACTCAGACATAGCAATGGCGCGTCCAATCATGCCCTTGGTTGTCCGACAAAGCGCACGCATCATGAACAGATTTGCAATTTGCAGCGCCGGACCAACTTGCTACTTCCACAGATGGGGCGCAGAACGACACACAGACACCGCTTTGCAAGGTTGGCGAGACAGTGCAACACATGCTACCTACAGTCAAACAACACTCATTGGGGTCTACAACAGCGACGTTTGGTCTGTGCGCACGCAGGTCCATGGCAGAGACCGGCATTAGCGCTGCCTACACCGACCCTCGCAGCACCAGTCGGGGCACCGCCGAGGAGCAAGGCATCTGCGCCACAGAAGCGGGCAGCAACAAGCGCAACAGCAGAAGGAACAGAGTGAACCGGAAACAAAGCAGAAGGAGACACCAGAGCCATCATCACCACATCACCAACACACCCAACACACCGGCAGAAGGCAGCGCAGGCAAGCGACGACGCAACGAAGCAGAGAGACAAGCGTTGGAGCGACCTACAACAGCAGAACAACCAAAAGGCAAAATGAGGCTCAACGCCAGCAAGTTCACAACAAGAAATGGCAGACAGATGGAAACAACAGCTTCCAACGAGGATACGCAAGAGGTAGAAAATGAAAGGGCCCTATTAAAACCAACCACACGCAAGACAGAAGGCTTGGTTGGATCCACAACCAGTGTCACAAGGTATGAAGAAAGAAGTCCAGCAAATGAAAGGCCGACCAGTCTTCGCAGGGTTTTCTCGCAACCCATTGACACCAGAACAACAAGTGAACATCATTGATTCAACATGGGTTCCCGAACCTAAACACCACGAAGCACGAGCACGCATTTTAGCAAAAGGCTACACAGATCCCGTTACACACCACGACCTACTCTCGGCAAGCGCGCCTTTGTTCTGCACTCACAGTTGCATTGGTGTACAACTGGTCAGTCTGCGCAGGAAATGTCAGTGTATGATTGCTACACGCAGCGATCTCCCACATCCCGCAACACAGCAAACAGACACAGAATGCGGCAGCTCAACAAAGTTAAAGCCACACAAAGCTCAAGATCATTGCCAAAACAGTAGCAGGGCCAAATAGCGCACAGTCTCACAAGCACGCCTGAATGCCAATTTGCGTGGGAAATTCGGTTCCACACCAAAAAAAACTTAAGGGTGAGGCAGCTTGATGCGCCTGCTGAAAGGGGTTTGGGGTCATCTAAGCAGGAATGAGTCTTGGCCGCCAAGAGGAAAGGGCTTGAACTGGTTTTGGGGAATATTAACTATGAAACCGCCTCTTCTGTACGAGCAAAATGCGTTGTTCTGGAGCCCAAATTCTGTTCGCATTTTGGCTAGATTGGGCTTGCAATTGCGAGTTTTCACAAAGAAAGCAGTGACCTGCAACAAATTCTGCATGGGCACATTTTTGGGGGTTTTGGCCACACACCGTCACACACTCTAGAATACAGAGCAGAACGTTTTTTTCTTAGTAGGCATTTCTCAGTGGCCGTGAGCCAACTCCGAACAAGCTCCGAACAAACTCCGAACGAACTCCGAACAAACTCCGAGCAAACTCCGGACAATCTCCGAACGAACTCCGGGCGAACTCGGAACAAACTCCGAACAAGCGAACAAGCTCCGAGCGAACTTTGGCATTTGTTGATTTCCGAACAAACCCCCGAGCCAACTCCGAACACACTTTGGTCAAACTGCTTTTTTTCGAGCTTACCAAAAGAGGTAAAGTGATTACAGGGGCCAGTTTCAACAAGTGGCCTGGGAAGGCGTTTTTGGAGGCAAACAAACATGTTCTCAGGCCACGTGTTGAAATTAGTTCTTTTGGTCACTTGATTTTCCTGTTATGCATTTTCCGGGCTGGATTTACTTCCCGGACAAGCGCCAAACAATTTTTGGCCATATTTTTCTTTGGGGTGCTGATTTTTGTGTTTTGGCCTTAAGTTTTAGTTTTTCGGCTTTGTTTTGTCTTTTTGCTCGTGTTTTTTTCCAGGCTGTGATTTGTGCTTGATATTTTTTTCGGGGCTTAATTCTTGCCCCGAACGAACTCCGAACGAACTCCGAACGAACTTTGGCCTTAAGTTTGTTTTTGGAGCTTATTTGTTTTTTGGTGTTGAACTTTTCGGGATTTGGTCTGGGGAGCTGTTTTATTTTGTTTTTGCCTTAAGTTTTTGTTTTTCAGCTTTGTTTTGTTTTTGTTTGCTTGTTTTTGCTTTCAGGCTATGATTTGTGCTTAGTTTTTTTTTGGGGGGGGCGGGGGGCATAATTCTTGCCCCGAACGAACTCCGAACGAACTCCGAACGAACTTTGGCCTTAAGTTTTTTTTTGCCTTAAGTTTTTTTTTGGTGTTGAACTTTTCGGGTTTTGGTCGTACAAAAACACTGGAATTACAGCTTGTTCACGCGTTTTGTCTACAAATTCAGTGTTACCAAGGTAAAAAAAACCTTGAAAAATGCTTAATCCAGGTTGTTCAGGCAAAAAAACAGCTATTGCATACGACCAAAATCGGGCAAAACCTTAAGTTCAACACCGGTGTTGAACTTAAGCTTTTTGTTTTTGGAATAAGGTTTTTTTTCCGGATTAAGCCTTGGTCAAGCAGATTAAACTTTGTTTCAGCTTCAACAGCGAGCCTCAGCGCCAACAAGCTTTTTTTTTGGAATAAGGTTTTTTTTCGGATTAAGCCTTGGTCAAGCAGATTAAACTTTGTTTCAGCTTCAACAGCGAGCCTCAGCGCCAACCAAGCTGCGAGATCACCCCGGTAGCGATTTTAGCCCTCCGCAGCTCTCAAGTCCTACAAATCCAGCCCTGAACGCCTTCCCAGGCCACTTGTTGAAACTGGCCCCTGTAATCACTTGGCAACTTTTGGTAATCCCGAAAAAAGCCAAAAAACAGTTTAAACCACCAAAATACTTTTGCTCAAACACGTACTTATGGCCAAAGTGTGTTCGGAGTTGGCTCGGGGGTTTGTTCGGAAATCAACCAATGACAAAGTTCGCTCGGAGCTTGTTCGCTTGTTCGGAGTTTGTTCCGAGCTCGCCCGGAGTTCGTTCGGAGTTCGTTCGGAGTTTGTCCGGAGTTTGCTCGGAGTTTGTTCGGAGTTCGTTCGGAGTTCGTTCGGAGTTCGGAGTTCGTTCGGAGTTTGTTCGGAGTTGGTTCGCGGGGAACCTGGGGCCTCTGAGAAACGCCTACCAAGAAAAACAGTTCTGCTCCGTTTTATGTAGTGTGTGGCCAAAACCCAAACAATGTGTCCATGCAGGATTTGTTGCAGGTCACTGCTTTCTTTGTGAACACTTGCAATTGCAAGCCCAATCTAGCCAAAATGCGAGCAGAATTTGGGCTCAAGAACAACGCATTTTGCTCGTACAGAAGAGGCGGTTTCATAGTTAAGTTATTCCCCAAAAGCAGTTCAAGCCCTTTCCTCTTGGCGGCCAAGACTCATTTCTGTTTAGATGACCCCAAACCCCTTTCAGCAGGCGCGTCAAGCTGTCTTACCCCTAAGGCTTAGCGCGCAGAAACGGCGGGGTCCGCTGGGAAACAAGCAAATTGATTCTTGTTTCGAGGAAACTGGCATCAATAGTACACTTTGAGGTTTGCTGCAAAATCCCTGTTTTTGTTTTTTTGGTTTTGTCAAACCCTTAAGTTTGAGTAAAAAACCATTATTCGTTTTTAGGACCTTAAAACACATAAATCCCGAACGAACTGACCTGACCCATGAAATTTGGCACGCCTGAACTTGTGAGAGCCGCGCAACAGAAAGCAACGTCTACAGATCACAAGACTGTTACAGACATGTGGCCCTCCTGCCACTAGGGTTGGAGTTCTAGGTCCTTGGGACTGGCTACCCCGCGCAAGAAGCAAAGACGCATAAAGCGCACCGCCCATCAGCATGATCTATATAGATTCATGGGAGTACAAAGCAGAATTGCCACACTGTTCAGCAGAATGCAGAAAGAAGTTCTGCTAAGGTTCGCAGGCGGCCCCAGCATAGGAACTACAATGCACTTAAAGGCAATGACATCGACACCAGCCTGAACAACAAATGCGGTGACATCATGCTGGAAAGAATCAGGCATGACAACGTGCAACCCGGCACCAGCACCAGGAGTGTGACACACAAGGCGCAGCAGAAGGCTGGACCATGACCAGCACAGGCAACACAGGCGGCTTGTGGGCAAGATACAACGGCTAGCGCGCGCAAGGCCAGATATCGGCCTTGGTGCCAAGGAACGAGCAAGATCGCTACAAGCACCAACACAGTTTTACAAAAGTAGCTCACTGGCCTAGGTATACCTTGGTTCTGGAGGGCCAGATCGGAGCAACTAGGCTTGAAGAGTGCTACATGGTCTGTTTTGTGCTTGGTGTCAACCGCCTGCAGCTCGATGGCCTACATCGCAATGTTTAACGAAGGGCGCAAGACTCTGCGGGTACAGTTGATGTCACACGCGACGTACAAATTCAACACACGCGAGATGCAGACGCGGCTGGTGCGCCGCATCAACCACTCGAACTGCGTTCTGGAGCCATGGGGCGTGGACAGTCAGTTGTTCCCGCAGTTGAGCACGTTGCCTGCAAGTTCGTCACGCATCCTACAAACGCATAAACCGTTGGCTACATGTCGGCTTCTTGAGCATGGTAGCTGACAACTGGAGGTGACGCTGCAAGGACACTGGGCACAGGTCCTTTGAACAGTTCGCGAGGACATGAGAGTCATGATGCACAGGTGATCAACAACATGATGCAGTCACAGGGCACATCCAGGCAATCAATAACTACCGCAGCACATATTCACCCGCGAGGCCATGGGAACATCTGTTTTCCCTTTCCGCAGCAAGCGCATGGACTAAGCGCATGCCAGACCAGAGTAGTCCAGATAAATGCAGTCTTGCGCAGATCGTCGAAATACGAGACAGCGCGGTCGCACGAAGCACAACAGCCAGCAGAGCTGAGGACACTTTTACTTCACTTCGAAGAGCAAGATCATTCAACTGGTTTTGGCTTGGAGTAGGTGTAAAGAACACATTTGTGTATACACCTGCCTTGGCCCTTTGGTGCATCAAGGCCTTGAACCTATGTGCAGCATAGTACCAGAGCGCATGGAAGCCCTGGATGTTAACACCGTGCCGAGCAGCGCGCAGGTTGATGCGCACCAGGTAAACAGGTGACAAGTTGCTCCCATTCTAACACATTCTCGCGAGCGCCACATGTCGGCAAGAACTGCGCTACCAAACGCGGCGACACCATGGTCGAACACCACCCGTGCTTCTGCGGCTTGAAATGCGCTTGCAAACATAACAACATTGAGTCTTCACGCGGGCTGGCACTTTCTGATGAGCATGTGCAATCCATGTAGAGCATTGGTGGCTTGGTCTTGTTGGGTTTGCGGCGTCTCGTGGGCAATTTTTTGCAGGCCCACTAGTTGCAAACAGCTATTGGTTCAATGTGAACTCAAGGTTCAAGCTCTAGAACCTTTGGGTATCAAAGTTGATGACGTGAAATTTGAACCGGCCGTGCCGGTTGCAATCGCCTAGGCCGTCAACTCCCTGCTCATCAGCAGCTGCAAAGGAGCTGGGCCTGAGCAGCAGTAGTCTTGAAGTGGCTTTGCCCCGCGTCAACACCCGGTCCCAAGTATCCTCCAACTGCGCAACGCTACGCAGAGGGCCCCAACCGAGTTGGACTCACACCCAGGTGCAAGGGCGACGGAGGCTGCTGATTGCATGCGTGAGAGGCTTGACAAACTTGGGGGCTCGTTTCATCGTTATTGTGTTGCTTGACCAGCTCTTGGCTTGTCGGGCAAGCGCGCCGTTGTGGGGTTTCGTTTGGAAAATGGTTTACCCGCGAAAAAATCTAGGTTTACATGTTGTTATATGTTGAAGCTTCAGTCTCCACGTTGAGGGGGCAGGGTCTGGATGGAGAGGTTTGCAGGACGCGGCAAACGATTCAAGAGGGGCCATGGTGCGGCAAGTTTTGCCTCCATCAATGTGTGTGGCCATCGTTTGGCTCAACGATGCAACAATTAGACTGGAGGAGGTCATGGAATTCTTGTGGACCAGATTTCTTGACACTTAACGCAAATCCAGATCACGGCATGGAACTCAGCGCTTGTTTTTGTTTGTTTGATCAGCTGCAGCGGTGCTAGCGCGACTGCTGCGTCTCACTATTAGTGGTTGTTTGCGCCCTCCGGCATCTAGTATGTGACGCTGGTGTCCGACTGACTGAACTGTTGTCGCGTGTGCGAAGAAATTTGGAGAACATCATATCCGTCATGGGTCTATGCGCAAGACTATGTGAAAGCGCCGCTCTGGATCTCACATTGGCACCTTGGCCTTGCATCACCTGGCCATTGGATCAAGGATCCGCGAGCCTTTCCCCTTTGATTTGCGATCATGGATGTGTGGTAAAAGCCCGTGCAGCCTTAGACCGCATTGTGACAAGTTGGCACCGGAGCCGCGTTGACAGGCCGGCGCTTTCTTTTTGGGGGCATGCCTACTTGGCACGACAAACTCTCAAAGCGATGGCGCTCCCTCTGACCAGGAAGAGACACCCGTACCTGTCGACGTTGCAGACCCAGGTGACCTTCAGCATGAGGCCAAGACAGCCGAGATTCCCCGAGCCTTCCTTCAGGTGAGTCATGGACTTGCGCTGATGGCTGGCGCGAGGCAGGCAAGTCCGAGGCCAAGGCCGATGACCCATGTGTGAATCCCAATAAGTTTCCTCAACAACCACCAGGTTTTCCCTCTCCACAGGCCACAAGGCCGACCACCACGTGCAACTCACCCTGATGGCGCACGCCGATCCGGAGGACATCAGGCTTCGGAGAACACCGCTACGCCTAGCGACAAAGTGCTTTCCGCCCTCAACAAGCTGACTCAGAAGAAGTCGACCGAGGATCTGACGACTGGGCGTCAGCTAAGGGGCCCAGCAAGGGCATTCGATGGCGCGGAGGCACCCCTCCTCAGCCACCGGTATGGCGCCATGACCGTGCTTCGAGCCTACAACAAGTACTGCAAGAAGGTGGAAATCTGGCTTTTGCAAGTGGCACCGTACATGTCTCGGAAGCAAGCGGCCCTAGCCATTTCTGGTGCACTGCAAAGAGAAGCAGAGCGCACGCCTGTTGCCGAGATCTGCAAGGAGGACGATGTGGAGTTCATCCTCAACGCCCAAAAGGTGCCCATGGAGCAGACAGCGGTGTACAAGCGCAAGTACCTGTCCGAGTTTGAGAACATGCGGCGCTACCAAGGCGAGTCACTCAGGAGCTTCGTGAATCGCTTCCGCCGTTCACAGCGGAGTTTGAGCAGCGTCGGCGTCGAGATTGGCCACACCTACGACAACGAGTCTTTGGGTGCCAGGTTGCTGGACAAAAGTGGCCTCAGTCACGACCAGCAGCGCATGATCCTCGTCGGCGCCAACAAAACTTGGTTTGTGATAGCATTGCCGAGGCCATGGTTTTGCAGTTTCCAGACTTTCGCCCACCTCTGCCTTTGCCACACGGCGGTAAGGACGGCAAGAACCATTTCAAGGGCAACGGCAAGAACGCTCTTCGGCACTATCTGGTAGGTCTTCTACCACATTCTCCAGGTCAGCATCTACTACCGGTCATGGCAAGGGACCACCCGGTCCACGGCGGGCCTTTGTTGCTGAGGCCAGCAATCAGCCCTCTGGTGATCAGGACGATGAGACACTGATGCCATTCCGGAGGGGAGGATCAAGATTTTGGCGATGAAGCCGAAGATGACGCGGACTCGGCGGATTTGACCGAGCTTGGCAGAGGTTTTGGACCCTGATGGCGAAGAAGCTGAGCGGGATCACCTTGGGCAGGAAGTTCACCAACGTGAAGCCGAAGCCCAAGAGTTTTCAGAAAGGCGGCAAGGGAACCAGGCCGACTTGCTCTCCAGAGGACGCCGAAAAGGCAACTCACTGTTCAGCTTGCATTGCCCCGAAGAACCAAGCAACACACCTTCGCACGGCAAGGGTGACAAAAATGCTCCGAACCGCCACTGCGTGAGCTTCGTGCATCATGATCATGGCCAAGTTGAAACTGCAGATCATGTTCCCCAAGAGTACGGCCACATGTTCAATGTCAACATGATCCACCACCCAGACCAGTGCATGCACCCCTTCTTCGTTGACGGGGTTTCCGTGAAGGGCCTGCGGGCACATGGTGTTGAATTCAGGTTGCCAGAGGACATGTTGCGGGACTTAGTGGTTTCGAGCGCATGTGCAACTTCTCAAGGAACAAGGCCTTCAGCCGTAGCAACGACGTGTTTCAGTTCGGTAAGGGCGCCCCATCCTCATCTACCACAAGGGCGTAATTTTCTCGGAGCCATCATCAACTTTCAGAAGGGTTTGAGACCCTTAGAATTGGGCCACATGGCTGTGAACATCCTGGACTGCCCCAAGAACCATGCAAACATGAGCTGGGACGCTTTGTCTCATTATGATTTGTGGCAAAATCCATATCTTAACTCTTCCGGATGAGAAACCCAATTCGAAGGTAGGACCGCATGATCAGGCCACCTCCGGCATGGTTGATGGGATGGCGCCGGGTCCTGACCGCGGTAAAGGAGCTCCAGAAGCAGTTCCTCAAGTCCTTCATGAAGACGACCATATTCGGACTCCTTCGAAGAGGGCAACTTCAGCGCCTGCCACCCGACGTGGAGATGCAGATCATCCCAAGCCTGTGCAGCCACCCGTCATTCACAAGACACGGAAATGCACACGGCAGGTTCGCTCGTTGTCTCCAATGCGGACTTCAGTGGAGATGGGCCGACAAGATACAGAAATGGGAGGCGCGTGGGCCGAAGGACGCCCTTGCCGCCACCGTCTTCGGAGACAGTGGCCACGTCTTCACGCCAACGTAGAGCATAGCGCTTTTCCTGCAAAGAGTTCCCAGAGGTGCATTGCTGGTGGAGGTCTGTTGGTAGTAGAAGAGGTAGACGTGAGGATGCCGAACTGTTTGTCAAGCAGATTGGCTGACCGGCTCCAGCCGCCTTGCGGTCTTTCCTTGCCGGGCTTGAGATCTAGTCCTTGCCGATCTGGCTCCAGTCGTAGCTGTCGTCGTCCGGCGCGTGGATGACCCCCATCTCGATGAGACGATTCCATCTGTGCTCGTTCTCCTTCTTCTCCGTGGTCTTTCGGGCCTCGCGGAACTCCTCCAGGGGGCTCTCCTGCAGCTTGGTGAAGTGGTTCAATCTGACCTCCAGCTTGCTGAAGTTGGTCCAGTTGTCAGTAGGATGGACTCTTGGTCAAGCTCGAAGAGCGTGGGCTCTATATTGGTCACGGGGAGTGCCTTGCTCAAGGTCGGGAACCCTTGTAGAGCCAACAGGATGGTGCGGCAGAGCTGCTCGGGGTGTTCTTGAGCCTGAATGGACAAAGCATTGCTCTTTGGCGTGCGCTGGTAGTGAACGGTTGAGGTCTTCGTTGAGGCCTGGGATCTTGCCCGTGAACTTGAAGGCTTGGCAATGGGGACACCGTCCACGTCGGTTGGCTGCATGCTGTTCTCGGGCCAGTCGGTGGCAATTCGTCTTACTGGACGATCTTGTGCTTGAAGCTCTTGCCATTCTTGAGGACGCTGGCTGTAATTGAGGTTCTTGTTCAAGAGGGTTTTGTGCTTACAATCGATGCTCATGAGGATGAGGTACGGCTTGAACCGCTTCATGGTCCTTCTGCTGGACTGAAATCTTCATCAAATCTTGGCCGTGGATGAGGTCCCATGGTTGTAGTGTCATTGAGCTGATACTCGGAAATGGCCACCCACTTCCGAGAAGGCCAGTTCAGATGCCTACGCAGGACCTCAGCCAATTGAACAACATCATCCAGAAGATTGACCATGCCTACGCGCATACACCGTCGGCATCAACACCGCCACTTGAAGGCAAGTCCAGGACCTCATGCGCATGGATGCAATCAAGGTCCGGGTAGTTGCCAATCCTACAACAAGGCGGCTACCCAGCAACATGCGCGAGCGCAGTGCGAGAGCCTCGATAATCATCTCTGCGGACAACACTAGAGCTGTAGAGGCGGAGAACATCGTGGAGATCCACTTCCCCAAGCAACAGCTTAACAAGCCAGTCCACGTGGCCAGTTTCGTTTGCGGAGACCGACGACAGTAGTCGGATTAACTTCCTCAAGAAGAAGCTCCAGGAGAACCAAATGTGGTTCCTCACCTGTCGACCGACATCGACTTCCCCGACCTCTCAGCCGGCATCAGCGCAGAGACATGCAGCACAGTGGCCAGACTCCACCTCAATTTGGGACACCCATCACGACGAGCTTTTCAGGCTCTTCGATGTGTTGCAGATGGATGTGTTCTTTTGCAGGACGCTCAGAGCCGTCACCTTCATAGCCCTTGGCATGATCGACAAGGCGACTGGGCTTCATCAGGCAGTGGTGATTCTCGAGAGGAGCGCATCAAGTGCTTCTTTGAGCAACGAATGAACTGCATCATTGAGCGCTGCCCTCCTGAAGCTCACCGCGTCATAGGCGCTATCGAGAGGCGCAACTGCATTCTCCGGGCCCTTCTGGAGAAGCTGCTTGCTCAGCACTGCAAGACATTGCTGGCGGCATCATGCCACGCGATGAACTCGACGATCCACACATGGGAGGACGGTCTACCAAGCAGTTTTTGGCAGGAAACCTTGATTGCTGGACAGCAACTTCAGCGACCCGATGGTTTTGGCTACATGCTCGGTGTCCCGCCTCATTTTTTTAGGAAGACCAGAGGCACCAAGGTCGCCAACATCAACCCGGGACAGAAGTGAGCTTTCTGGAGGTGGAGCAAGAGTGGACAGAAGAAGCGCGGCAGCTGGGCGAGCGGAAGGCCCCTCTCATGGGACCCTTCTCATGTTGGAAAGCAGGCATGGATCAGATCAGGAGCAACCACGACCCTGGTCACAGCAGAGCAACTTAGGACACCCAAGCCCTCAAAGACGCAACCGTTGACTTCGGCAAGCACCTGCTGGATGTCCGAGGCCCTGAACCACCGGATCAACAAGCGCTTGACGATGATGACATCATCGACCCTGACCAACTACTTCCACCACCAACACCTAGCATGATGTTACCAGCAACACCTCAACCAATGCTCGCACCAGATGCAGGACCAGCATCTTCAACACCCTACGCACCACCACCACCGGCGGCAGCGCAGCACTCAGGCAAAGGCGCGCCAAGCACACAGGTCAACATAGACAGACCAGCACGCTTCACGCAACAAAGCATCACACAGCAGTTCAATCGCTACGGAGATCTACCCCGCCAGCCACCAACACCTCGCCGTGGGAGATGTCGCGCGCCAACGGCCAGCAGGCCACAGATAGCACCACGAGCACGAGGAGCGCTCCGTGACTCCCAGGAAGCACAGCCTTCACACCAGCGCCAGCCGGCAGCCTTCCGTCCGGCGCCGTGTCACCACGTGCTACCATTTTGGAGCACCCTGAGACAGCAACAGCAAGGGCATCAGCCCAAGACACCAACACACACTCAGAACATGCACCACCATCCACAGCACAGCAACATGCACCAGCATCACATCACTCACAGCTCCGGCAAGGAGATTCACTGGGTTCCCACTCAGTACCAATATGCGGACGGTCTCACAAAGACCGATGGGAAGCTGCGCCTCGCCTTCATGCAGTGGCTCCAGAGCCCCATTGCCGTGATCACCGGTAAAGATGCTGAACTGAGTGCAAGGCCAAACTAAAACATAGGCGTGAAAACGCCGCTCTGAATTTCACATTGGCACCTTTGCCTTGCATCACCTGGCCATTGGATCAAGGATCCGAGGGCCTTTCCCCTTTGATTTGCGATACTGGATGTGTGGTAAAAGCCCTTGCAGCTTTAAACCACGTTGTGACAAGACTATGCAAGGTCTGCGTGACACGGCGGTACGTACTTCTCGTTCATACTATGCACGCCGAGTAGGTTCAGGTTGGACACCAGCAGTTGAGGGGCCCTCTCACAGACAAGCAGCATCATCCAAATGTGGAGTCGCAACGTGTTTGTGGAGGGGGCCCTAGTTTGTGCTTTTTGGTGGAAAGTAGTGAGCGCCGCTACCATGGATGGGATTCGCCATTCTTCTTTAGGCGGTGGAGCATTGCAGTGCCAAGGAATTTCTAGCAAGCAGGTGCTCGCGTGATCCATGTTCTTGTTTGGGTGCTGTGGATAGTCCCGGTGGACCCGCCATCGACTGCACCATGAAGCCAGAGCATGAGACCCTTGGCTGCCGAGGAACCAACAGTGAGCCCTGAACTTTCACCCTTCATGATCTTGGTGTCAAAGTTCATTGGCCGCTGGGTTATGGTACCCGACAGTTACTCATATCTTGGATAGAGAGCTTGATCGCCAACGCGCGACCCTGCTGATAGCAAGCTAACTTTTGCCAATAGACGTAATCATTGTGCAATGCATTGCAGATGTTTTGCATGTTTCGCAGTTCACAGTCGCCACAGGATCGCTTCTCGCGAAGGTGGCCAGTTTGGATGATCTTGTGGAGTCCGGTGCCAGCCACGCGATTGTTTAAGTTTGCAAGCCTGCGCCTTCGCCGTTCTAGCGCGTTGAGAGATGACAGGTGGAAGCCTTATGAGCTGAATTGTAGTTGGAAGGCTGACTTTGATTACGCTGGCCTTGAGAACGCATGGACCTCCCACTCAGGCCATATTGCGACCATGGGCTTTTAAACCAAAAAGCATGCTAATTGTGGGTTGCCATAGTTGTTCAACACATGTGTATGGGATGATGTTCATTGATTCCTGCTTATTCGGTCGGCTTGCGCCCGAAACTTCGCAGGAACACCACAGTTCCATCCTGGCTCCAAGCTGCCAAGACATGACCCTGTCCAAGACGCATCAGTTTTGCTTGAATGATTGCACTACATCGGGTCCAATGACCCATACCGCCCATTCCCACCAGGCCCAGCCTTGAAATCTCCACCTGCCGCAGATTCTTAAATAGTTTTAAACAAATCAAACAGTCCAAACAGTTAGCTCAGCCAAGGATTTGGTCGCTGATAGGCGCGCGGAGAAGCAGGTTTTGTGACCGTATGGCTGCTGGGTCAGGAGGGAGGAGTTGTGTCTTTTCCAGCGGCTTTGGGGCGGTTCCGGGGCGGATTCTAGGCAAAGACTCCGTTTTGTTTGAGAGGTGAGGAGATGCTTCTTGGGCTTTTTTGAACGGTGAGTCCTGCCTGACGGTCCAAACATGAAGGTTGGCGATGCCTGCGAGTCAAGGGACCGTTCGCTGCAGGCGAGGTTCTGTGGGACGTTCTCCGTTTCCTGGACGACAAGGCTGCGGGATAATGGTCATGGATGCGCGTTGCATTTGCAAGTTCCGAATCTTGGGGGCGGCTCCCGATGATTGGCCCCTTTTTTTCGCGGTCTGAAATCGGGCAGTTATTGGGGGGGCAGAACAGAATGAGGAGTTTGACGTGGGGTTGACAGAGCAGCCTCTACGCTGTGGACTTTGGGCCTTGGAGGCCTTGGAGGGCTTGAAGCAGCCTCCGTCTTGAATTGTTCCGAATCGTCGCAGTCGTTTCGGCCTTTGCAATGATGATCACCTTGCAGCGCGCATATGCGAGACAAGGACTCAGAAAAGGTTCACCCGCATGATGCCAAGCGCGCAGTTGCAAAACAATGGTGCTTGACACCAAGTACACACACACGGAGCAACATATAGCAAACAATAAGCAGCACCGCCATGAACCGCAGCCCTAAAATGAGGAAAACAAGAGCACGCACCCAGAATCAATAGCAGGGAGAAGGCAAAGGTGCAAACAATGACTAGAAACATTGACCACACGCACCCTCCGCCTCACCCCGCCCCGCTCCGCCTCCACCTACCCCTGCACCATCTCCACTCCCACCTCCAACAGCGAAGGCGACGCAACAACCACAAGCGCCAACAACAACAACAACAACAACAACAACAACAACAACAACAACAACAACAACAACAACAACAGATACAACAGATACAACAAACACAACAAACACAACAAGAAACATAACACACAACACGCAACATACACAAAACAAACGTCACACAACAATCAACAAACAATCAGCAACTAACGGCTCACAACAAGCCACAACCAGCAACCGGAAAACAGCAAACCACAAACCACAAACCAAAAAAACACAACAAATAACAACCAACACACAACAAACAGCAAGCAACAAACGACAGCAACCTCAACTCCAACAACAATAGCAACAGCAACAACAAAAGCAACACATGAACAACCAACAAAAAGCGCGCAACAAAAAAACAACAACAACAACAACACCAACAACAACAGGGACATGAACAGCAGCAGCGACAGCGGCAACAACAACAACAACAACAGCAACAGCAACAAAACAAACAAACAAAGAACAACCAACAAACAGCACACATGAAACAACAGCAACAGCGACATGAAGAGCAACAAACGGTGACAGCAACAGCAGCAGCAACAGCAACAACAACCAACAAAGAACGCACAACAGCCACCAGCAACAGCGACATGAGCAGCAACAGCGGCAGCAACAACGGCGACAGCGACAACAAGAGCAACAAACGAGTAACAAACAACAAACAGCGCGCAACAAACAACAGCAACAGCGACACGAAAAGCAACGGCGACAGCAACGACAACAGCAACAGCAACAACAACAACCACAACAACAACCACAAACAAACAAACAAACAAACAACAAACAACGCGCAACAACCTACAGCAACAGCAACATGAACAGCAGCCGCGACAACAACAACAAGAGCAACAGCAACAACAAGAGCAACAAAGTAGCAACAAACAACAAATAGCGCGCAACAAACAACAGCAACGGCGACATGAACAGCAACAGCGACATCAACAACAACAGCAACAACAAAAACTACAACGGCAACAACAACAACAACCACCACACATAAACAAACAACACACAACAAGCAACGCGCCACAAACTACAGCAACAGCGACATGAACATCAACAGCAACAACAACGCCAAACACAACAGCGACACCAACATGAACAGCAACAGCGACGGCGACAACAACATCAACAGCAACAACAACAACAACAAACTCACAACACACACAACACACACAACAACAACAACAACAACAACCGCAACCACACCCGCAACCGCAACCGCAACCGCAACCACAACCGCAGCAAGAGCAAGAACAAGAACAAGAACAACAACAACGACGATAGTAGTAACAATAGTTATAAAAGCCGTAACCACAACCACAACCACAACTACAGCAGGCAGCAACAACCAAACACAGAAGCAAGACGCAACAGACAAACGACACAACAACAACATACGCCTACAACACCGGCAGCCGCAACAGCAACAGAAGCAGAAGCAGCAACAGCAGCAGCGCCAACAACAACAGCAGCAGCAACAGAAAGCAATCAATCAAACAAGCAAACAAACAAGCAAGCTAGCAAACAAACAAGCAAACAAACAACAACAACAACAACAACAGCAACTTCAACAACCACCTGGACAGCAACAGCAACAACGGCAATAACAACTGCAACTGCAACTCCAACTACACCTGCAAGTAGAACTACAGCTACAACCGCAGCCGCAACTGCAGCCACAAGCGCAACTACAACAGCAACAGCGACGGCAACGGCAACAACAGCCGCACAACAAAAAACGTAAAGCGAGCAACAAACAAACTAACCTTTAAAATACAATAAAACAAACAATAAACAAAACAAACAGCCAACAACCAGCAGCAGCCAGCGAAGGAACCAACCATCAGCAACCAACCAGCCAGTTGGCCAACCAACCAGGCAACCAGGCAACCAGCCAACCAGCCCCAGGCAGCCAAGCAACCCAGCAAACAAGAGCGCAAGCAGCAGCAATCGCGCGCGTGTTAAGAGCCTGGAATGGATATGGCTTGCGACCTTGAGGAACTTTCCTTTTGCCAGCGCATGAGGAACCCTTGTGGAAACAATGGGGCTTGTTGCTTCTCCAGAGCAAGAGGTTTTGGAGCTCAGCTTTTGAAGGTCAGCTCTCCAATCGTCTTCCTTCAAGCCTCAAGAGGCTTTGCAATGGCGAAAGCAGCTGGGCTTTGGTAACATGGAGTTCTTTCATGAAAGGGATAGCAAAGCCAAGGCAAAGGACCCTCACCCCCACCCGCCTCCCTCTGCACCATCTTCACCTCCAGCTCCACCACCACCTCCAAGAGCGACGGCGACGTCTGCCACTGCCACAAGAACAACAACAGCAACAGAAGCAGGAACAACAACAACAACAACAACCACAATCACAAGCAGCGACAAACAACGACAAAGAACAACCAATTAATGTTGGACCATCTTGACACCACCCCCTCCCCCTTGCCAGCCGGACCCTCTTTAAGCAAAATTCTGGGGGTCTGGGAGGGGCAGTGCTTACTTTAGCGTTGCAAGTTCTACTTTAGTGTTGCCAAGGCTGACTCTCAGATTCCCAGCACTTACTTTAGTATTGCAAGAAAGTAGCATATTGCCAAGGCTTACTCAGTATTACCAATTCGAAATAAGTATTTCCAAGGCTTCCTCTTAGATTCCCAGGACTTCCCAGGACTTGCTTCAGTATTGCCAAGGCTGACAAGCAGATTCCAAGTACTTGGGGGTTACTTTAGTTTAGTATTGTTAAGGACCTTTTTTTTGTTTAAGCAACCCCCAAACAGGTTAGACACCAAAGGGGGCCCCAAAACATAGCAATCGCGTTAAAGAGGACTGCCTTTGTGTGACTGCCCCCAGACAGTTTACTTTGAGGGGTTCTAAATTCATTGAAAGTGACTCGCCTATTACCCAGCCCTGGATGCCTGGCACGGCTCTCTTGGTGAACGGGTTCATTTGTCTCCCTTTGTCTCCCTTAATTTGTCTCCTAGCGTGGATGCATGGCACGGCTCTCTGGGTGGACGAATTCCGTTGTCCCAACCTGGATGCCTCCGGGCGGACAGGTTCATTTCCCCCTTTGTCCCTTCATTTGTCTCGCATTGTCTTCCATCCTGGATGCCTAACACGGCTCTCTGGGTGGGCGGATTTATTTGTCTCCCTTTGTCTCCCTTCACTCGTCTCGTGTTGTCTCCCAGCCAGGGTGCCTGGCACGGCGTTTTGGGCTCACGGGTTCATGATTTGTCTCCCAGCCTGGATCTTTGTTGTTTCCCAGCCCGGATGCTCTCTGGTGGACGGACTCATTTGTCGCCCTTCTGGGTTTGCAAGAACTCCTCTTCTTCCAACTTCTGGACCGCCTTAATCACCCTCCTCCCTTCTCCTTCAAAGCTTCTCAGCATCTCCTCAACATGCCGACGTCCTTAGCGAGCCACAGATCCAGCACCGATCCGCCTTCCTGTCAACCACCGACCAATCATGGCTCTAGGTGCAGTTGCAGCCCATCTTGCATCCTCTCCCACCCGCAAATTACACCAAGAGACCCCAAACAGTTGAGGACCCACAGGCAACCAACAGCTTGATTGCTTTCTGCGCTTCAACACGGATGAATCAAAATGATGCAGTCGTGAACCCGGCACGCGTTGCGTATCTGCATGTGTGTTGCTGGCGTGCTTCGCGCTTCAGCGCCGCGCAGGAACTGAGGCTGGGTAAGCGCGTGCGATAGCGGGCAAGCAAGCGCGTGAGCGCAAGTGTGGCTGCGCAAGCGCGCGGTCACACGGGCGGTTCAGACACACGTATCCAACTCAGACACACAAGTGTGTGCACAAGTGGAAACATATGTGTACAACTGAAACAGTACTCGCGGCACGCGCAGATGCGCGCCCGTGAGCCCGCACACATATACATTCACTTGCGGCGCACGCATACATGTGTTGAGCTGGAAAACCAACGTGTGCTTCCTGCAATGCACACACACATGTGCACACCTGGAACACACACATGTGTTCAGCCCCGACACGATAAGTGAGCACACATGTGTTCAATGAAACACAATGAAACGCGTGTCCAAATCAGACCCACATGTGTGTACACGTGGAACACACGTGTGTTCACCTGGAAAACAAACACGTGCAGTTAAAGCACATGTGTGTACATGTGGGACACACATATGTATACCACTGGAGGGTCCAGGAACACAGCGTGTGCGAGTAAAGCACTCATGTGCGCACTCGTGGAACACACATATGCGCACGCGTGAGCAAACATAATTGCTCACCCAGAGCGCGCGCATGTGCGCACCTCGAAAAGCAACCGTGCATTTTGTGGAGCACATACATGTGCACACCTGGACAGCAAATATGGCGTCAGATACCAAAAAATGTTCACCTAGCACGTACTAATGTTCACGTGGAACACACATCTGTTCACCTGGAACACAAACACGTGTCCACGTGGAACACACATGTGCGTACACGCGGATCACGCATATGTGTACCCGTGAACACATATGTGCACACGTGAACACTCACATAAGTGTGCACCCGGAACACACACCAGTGTGCTCATCCGAGAACAAGCCTGTGTTCTCCTGGAACGCAAACACGTGTCCAACTGGAACACACATGGCGCACACGTGAACACACATATGTGTACACGTGGAACACACACACGAGTGTTCATCTGAAAACAAACATGTGTTCACCTGGAACACATACACGTGTCTGATAAAAAAACATATGTGTGCACACGTGATCACACATATACGTGTACACGTGGGAGACACACACGTGCAAACGTGAACACACACACACATGCGCACAAGGGAACGCACACCCGTGTACTGCACACGTGAACACTCACATTTATGCGCGCGCAGAAACACAGACACACACACACGAGTATTCATCTGATAACAAACACGTGTTCCCCTGAAACACAAGCACGTGTCGAGTTGGAACACAGAACTGTGCACACGTGAACACACGTCTGTGTACACGTGGGACACACGTCTGTGTATACGCGAACACACAAATGTATGTGTGCGCCCGGAACACACACTCACGTGCGTTCATCTGATAAGAAACATGTACTCGCCTGAAACACAAACACGTGTCCAATTGGAACACACATGTGTGTACACGTGAACACAAAAATGTGCACACGTGGAACACACACACATATATATATACACACATGAACACACATACATGTACACGCGGAACAAACCCACACACACACACACGCGTTCATCTGATAACATACATGTGTGCTCCTGGAACACAAAACACGTGTCCAGTTGGAACGCACATGTGTGCACACGTGAAGACACTAATGTGTACTCGTGGAACACACATACGCGCACACGTGAACACACATACATGTGCATGCGGGGCAGACACCAGTTCATCTGATAACAGACATGTGTTCTCCTGGAACACACGTGTCCAATTGGAACGCACATGTGCGCGCACGGGAACACACAAATGTGTACACGGGGAACACGCAACACCACCTGGAAACACATATGCGTGTGTATGTCTGGTAAGCACATTTCTGCTGGAACAGGCATGTGTGCTCACGTGCAACACTGGTGCAGACCTGGATCACACAAACATGTTTAACCAGAACAAACTTCTGTGCTGACTTGCAACACACATATGTGTTCACATGGAACACACGTATGTGCACATGTGGAGAAACATGTGCAACACAATTGTGCAGCACACATGCGTTGACCTGGAAAACAAAAATGTGTTCACATGGAGTTTACAGTCTCTGCACGCCTGGCGACACATAAATCAAGTTCCCGAAGCCGGCTGTGAGGCTATAGTCCATGGGGCTCTGTCTTGAACAACGCTTGTTTTTTTATATGCATGTTCCAAGTAGGAAAATAGTGTTCGTGCGGGGTCAATCTGGCTTTTTTGCAACACGTTGCTAGCGCGCGAGCCTGCTGCTGCTGTTGCTACTATTGCTTATACTATCAGTACCGGATGCGTCCCCAGCATTTACAGGCTTCATCTTAGCAAAAGCCTTCTGGCGCATTGCGCTTCTTTCTCGCCTTGATCGTATTGTGGCAACTCTTCGTATCGATTCAGTAAAGTATTTGCTGTCGCAGGGAAATGCACAACCCAATTTTTCCGTATGCTCGGTACAAGGCATCCCTGCCTTCTTGCCACAGCCGTTTTGCCTCCCGTTTGTCCAGCAAATCGCATTCCATGGTAACTGCGTGCGAGAGCGGAAGCAAATTTGCACTGAGGCGTAACTGGGAACCGGTCACAGCTGACCACTGCGCTAGCGCCTTGCTAGCGCGCGGCTAGCGCCGCATGTTTTAGAGCCACGGCGACCATCTGTGTGGATTTGCCATGTAAGATGAAGGTAAACGTGCGGGCTGGCTTCAAGTACTAAGTAAGAACTGCAACATTACAGCCTTGAAAGCCACACAAAGCCCATGACAGCAACCCACGCGCCAACTCTTAGAAACCAAGATCACCGAAGACCCTAGCGCAAATCAAACGCCATCCTAGCGCCTCCAGTGGGGAGCGGGCAACCCGTTGGTATTTGCAGGACTCCGCTTTGTACGAAGGAAAAACTGCGCAAGGTGACTGCGACGGCTGCCTCTGTACTGAGCTCCCGACTAAGAATTCGCATGCTTTCGCCTGGAACACACTCATACGATCACATGCCAAAAAAACGTGTTCACTTGGAACGCGCCGATGTGGTCAGCTGGAACACACCAAGAACACAATCATTCACCTGAAGCACTAAGCGCATGCGCGCGCTCAGACACGCGTTTCTGAGCCTCAAACAAACATGGTTGGCCGCGGAACACGCCGCACATGAATCCGTGACATCCGGGAAGAATTAAAGGGAGACAAAGGAAGACAATGAACCGTCCACCCACAGAGCCGTGCCGGGCATCCAGGCTGGGAGACAACGGGAGACAAATGAAGGGAGACAAGGCCCAGGCTGGGAGACAACGGGAGACAACTAAACTGTCCACCAGAGAGCCGTGCCAGGCATCCAGGCAGGAGACAACGGAAGACAAATGAATCCACCCATTGAGGCCAAGGGCGTGATGGACTTCTGGCCGGAGGGTGTGAAGACGATGGAGTTGCCGAAGCTACCGCTAGCAGCAGGAGACTGGTTGGCGGAGAGCGCAGCGGTTTGGCGGGCCCACATCATGAACCGCACGGAGATGGCCTACCGGAAGTGGGACGCGCTCTTGCTTCGGAGGATGTAGGGTGTTGGGGAAGGACCCTTCCTGGGTGGAGCAACGTGGTGCTGATCTGCTTCTTCGGGCACTGCCTCAAGGTCTGAGACAAGAGGTGGTTTCGAGGCGGACTGTGTTGGCGGCGGCCATGGTCTTCAAGTCAACCTGGTGGCCCGGCGGAGCGGCAGAGCCTTCTCAACTACCTGGTGGAGTGGAGGCAGTGGAGGAGATGGCACAAGGGGAGCCAGGTGCACTTTAGGCTGAGCTTACTGAAGAATAGCCTGGGGTGGATGTGATGCCAACGCAGGAGGGCATCGTGCAGTTGGCGGAGTTCATGAAAGCGGAAGTGATGGTAGCCGTGTAGACGGACGAGAAGGGGGGCAAAGTTGAAGAGCATGAAGCTGGTGGAGCCTCAAACTCCGCGAAATGCGAAAGGTGTCCGGGCGGACGTCCCTTCGTTTGCCTCCTGCTTGGTGGATGCCTGGCATGGCTCTGTCTGGCTCCTAGTTAGTTTCCCTTCATTTGTGTCCAGCTGGTGGCGGCCCTCTGGTCTGCCAGCTTGGATGTCTGGCGGCTCTCCCAGCCTGGAAAACGGATTCATTTGTGGTGCATTCCGCGAGCACGCATGTGTGTTTGCCCGTGCGCTTGATCAAGCCAGAGGCATGATTGTGTGGTCTTGGTGTGTTCCAGCGCGTTCTAAGTGAACACGCACTTTTGCATGTGACCACATGAGTGTGTTCCACGTGAGCACATGTTTGTGTTCCAGGTGAAAGTGTGCAATTGTTTGGATAAAACACAGATGCGATCCGGTCAAAAATCTTAGAAAGGGAGTTCAGTCTACAGAGGCCACCGTCGCAGTCACTTTGTGCAGTTTTTCATTCACACAAAGGGGGCCCTGCAAATACCAATGGGTTACCCGCTCCCAACTGGAGGCGCTAGGATGGCGCTTGGTTTCAGCTAGGATCTTCGGTGATCTTGGGTTCCAAGAGTTGCGACGGGCTTTGTGTGGCTTTCAAGGGTGTAATGTTGCAGTTCTCACTTAGTACTTGAAGCCATCCCGCGCGTTTACCTTCATCTTACTTGGCCTTAATTTGTCAAAGCCACACAGATGGTCGCCGTGACTCCAGAAAAATACGGAGAACGAGTCAGCTCAATCCAATTTTTGCTTCCCTCTCTCCTCGCATGCAATTATATACCATGGAATGCGATTTGCTGGACAAAGGAGAGAACAAACGGCTGAGGCAAGAAGGCATGGATGGCTTGTACCGAGCATGCGGAAGAATTGGGTTGCATATTTCCCTGCGAAAGCAGATGATTTACTGAATCGACACGAAGAGCTGCCGCAACACGATAACGGCACTTTAGAGCGACAGTTTGCTCGTTCTAAAGACACTGCGCAGCTAAGCGAGAAAGAAGCGCAATGCGCAGGAAAGCTTTTGCTATGCTGAAGCCCGTGAATGCTGGAGACGCATCCGAGACTGAAAGTTCTAGCAGTAGTAGCAGCAGCAGCAGCGCGCTAACAACGTGTTGCAAAACAGCTAGATTGATGCCGCACGAACACTATGCATATAAAACACAAGCGTTGTTCAAGACAGAGCCCCATGGAATATAGCCTCACAGCCGGCTTCGGGAACTTGATTTATGTGTCGCACAGGCGTGCAGAGAATGTAAACCCCATGTGAACACATTTTTGTTGTCCAGGTCAACGCATGCGTGTTGCACATTTGTGTTGCACATGTTTCTCCACATGTGCACACACGTGTGTTCCATGTGTACGCATATGTGTGTTAATCCCTTCCCCCTAATAATAAACGACGCCCCCCCCCCCCCCCTAATTAAGAAAAGTACCCGGCCTGCAAAACAATTTTTATTATTAGGGGTCCCCTGGTTCTGGAGGGACCCTTTGCTTTTGGGGAACTTTTGGTTTCAGGCGCCCTTTGACTTTGACCACCAGCTACGCGTTGAGTGTGTGCGTGTGTGTCTGCTTACTACTGGAGACCCCAATAATAAAAGACAATGTAGACCCTAAGAATAAAAATGGTTTGCGGGGGTACCCTTTGCTTTTGGGGAGCTTTTGGTTTGAGGCACCCCCTTGACCACCAGCCTCTGTAGCCAATTAGTTAGTTGGCACAGCCTGCCGGTCTCAAAGGAAACGTACTCCCGGAGCTCTGGCTCGAAAGTCGCAACTTTGTAGTTCAACCGTAGTGAAGGAAACGTACTCCCGGAGCTCTGGCGTGAAAGTCGCAACTTTGTAGTACAGCCGTAGTAAAGGAAACGTGCTCCCGGAGCTCTGGCTCGAAAGTCGCAACTTTGTAGTACAACCGTAGTAAAGGAAACGTGTGCTCCCGGAGCTCTGGCTCGAAAGTCGCAACTTTGTAGTACAACCGTAGTAAAGGAAACGTGTGCTCCCGGAGCTCTGGCTCGAAAGTCGCAACTTTGTAGTACAGCCGTAGTAAAGGAAACGTGCCCCCGGGGTCCCCCTGATGGGACTGGATTTGAGTACGGGCAGGAAATATCTACTTTAGAATTGGTTTAGTATTTGCTATTCTAAAAGTAGTATTCCCGGATTTGGGACTTCCGAAACAAATATTTATTATTAGGGAGACCTTTATTAATAGGGGGAAGTGATTACAAGCCAACGCTGGTTAAACATGTTTGTGTGACCCAGGTCTGCACCAGTGTAGCACGTGAACACAAATGCCTGTTCCAAGTGAGCCCATGTGTGAGTTCCAGGTGAACACATATGTGTGTTGCAGCTGAATAGAAATGTGCTTTCCAGTCATACACACATATGTGTTTCCAGCTGAACGCATGTGTGTGTGTTCCAGGAAGACATGTTTGTTATCAATTGAACACGCGCGTGTGTGTGTGTGTGTGTTCGGGGTGCGCCTATGTGTGCGTGTGTTCGCGTGTACACATATGTGTGTGTTCACGTGTGCGCACGTGTGTGCTTACGTGTGCACATTTGTGTCTCTCACATGTACACATGTGTGTGTACGTGTGCACACATGTGTGTTCCAATTGGACACGTGTTTGTGTTCCAGGAGAACACATGGTTGTTATCAGATGAGCGCACGGGTGCGTGTTCCGGCATATGTGTTCCACGTGTTTGTGTTCCAGGTCTGGGGACGTATTTGCTCTCCAGGTGTACACATGTGTGTGCTCCAGAAAACGCATGATTGTTTTCGACGTGCGCGCATGTGTGCGCGCTTTAGGTGAGCATTTATGTTGCTCAAGTGTGCACATACGCAGATGTGCACCCGTAAACACTCTCATATACATTCAACTGCGGCACAAACATACATGCGCTGAGCTGGAAAACAATCATGTGCTTCTTGGAAAGCAAGCACACACACATGTGTACACCTGGAACACACATATGTGTTCACCTACGACACGCTACTGTGTTCACGTGGGAGCACACATGCGTGTTCACTTGGAACACAATGAATCGCGTGTCCAATTCAGACAGACATGCGCGTACACGTGGTGTGTTCACCTGGAGCAGAAACACGTGCAATAAAAACACACATGTGTGTACACGTGGGGCACACATACGTATACCACTGGAACACAAATATGTGCCCCGGAACACCGCGTTTGCAATGAAAGCACACATGTGTATACACGTGGAACACACTCGTGCCGCGTTTACGTCGTAAACACATGTGTGTTCCACGTCCATGTGACCGCGCGCTTGCGCAGCAACACTTGCGGTCACGCGCGCGCGCTCGCCGCGCTATCGCACGCGCTTGCCCAGCCTCAGTTCTGGCACGGTGCTGAAGCCCGAAGCGCGCCAGCGACACACGTGCAGCAACGCAACGCGCGCCAGATTCACGACTGCATCATTTTGATTCGTCCGTGATGTTGCCGCCCGTGAGTCCTCAACTGTTTGGGGGTGCATTTTGTAAAGAAGTTATCACAAAATTTGATGGCTTGGGGGCCACTCGCCTTTACCCTTTAAGCTGGGAAGAGCTTGGTGAGGTGAACCGCCCTAAAATTTGTTTAGTCTAATAATTTCAGCAACCCAAAAAACCGTTGGACACTAAAGAGGGCCCCCAAAACACACATTAAAGAGGCTCATGGCCCCTTATTAGCAACCACCCGCTTTGTGTGACTGATTGCCCGCACTTTCTTGTAAAGAGTTTTTAAATTTGATAGTTGGGAGACCGCTTCAGAAAATCCTGTTTGCTCATATTTGATCGGAGGCTTAGCCCCAGACAAAATCAGGAAAGTAAAAAACAAAATGTGTTTTGGGATTTTTTCGGAGGCGTAGCCGGATCTAAGGGCTGCCGCCCTGTGCCGCCGCCCCCGGCTTGCTCCCAACAATTATGACTACGCGTTTTTTTGTTGGGCTTAACGGCGCACTTAAAGCATATATGACAAAGAAGAGCACCACGATAAGGATCAGGTTTTTGATGATGCAAGTTATTTCGCAACAATAGGGATGCTGATATTTATTACTTTGCATTCGCATTATCGCCAGCAGTTGTTATGAGAATTGCCCTGCATCTCAAACAAGCTACTGCAGGATTAATTCGCATGGTGCTGAGCACCTTGTCGGATTTTACAAGAAGTGCCCCTGGTGTGTGGAAACTTGGGCAGGAAAACCATGTTGGGGGCACCTTTTTTTTGTTCGTTTGACTTCGTTGTATTGCTGTGGATGCAAAGCGTGGACTTTGTGTCACCCCTGAATTTTCAGTAGGGTGATGATGGTGATGATGATGATGATGAAGATCTTGATTAATCATCACTACGCATCCCCTGCATCACCAGCAGTTATCATGACAATCATGACTACGCATCCTCTGCATTTATAGTCGGGTCTAAAGGCACACTTGAAACGTACATGAAAAAGAAGGGCGCCGCGAGAATGCTGATGATGAGAGCATCGCCAGCAGTCACGATGAGACTCGTCACTTTGCATCCCCTGCATGTCAAGCCGGGTCATGATGATGGTGTTGATGATCATTCTGATGATATTCATCACTATGCATCCCCAGCATCACCAGCAGTTATCATGACAATCATCGCTACGCATCCTCTGCATTCATAGTCGGGTCTAACGGGACAGTTGAAACGTAGATGAAAAAGAAGAGCGCCGCGATAATGATGATCCTGATGATGCAAATCATCACTCAACATCAGTGATGCTCATAATCATCACTATGCATCCGCAGCATCGCCAGCAGTCATGAAACGCTCACTTCGCGTGTCAAGTTGGTTATGATGTGGTGATGGTGATGATGAGACGATCTTGATGATCATCACTATGCATCCCCAGCATGAGCAGCAGTTATCATAACAATCATGACTATGCGCCACCTGCGTTCCAAGTCGGGTCTATCGGCACACTTGAAACGGAAGAAGAACGATGATGATGCGGACGCTGCGAACATCACCCAACATCAGTGGTGATGATAACGATCACGAAGACAAGGACGAGCACAAACCGTTCCCACGCGCCTCCCCTTTGGAGAAAGGGGTTGGCGGATTCAGGGCCCTACTGGATTTGTTGTTTTTGAGTATAGGGTTTAGATAGAGTCGAATTGCGCAATTCAGTTAGAGTTGGCGCAGAATTTGATATGGAAAGAACCCAACCACCATTGCCAATTTTTTTTAAAATGTTAACTAATATTAATTCCAATTCAAACTATGTTTTACGCTTGAGTTTCTTTCCAGAATAATTTCATTACAAACCAGTATCTCATATCTAAACAAACTGTTCAATCATAGTTCAGCCCGAACTTCCGTTCAACATGAGAGTGCGTTCAACAATCTCGCTCTCTTTTTTGAATTGAATCTGTGTGTCTATGTGAAGTAGAGCCAGAATCCAACACTACAGGCCGCTTGAAAATTACAAAAAAGCGCACTCTCACAACGTCCTTGTCTCAAATTTAGTATCGCGGACATAATTGACCCATTGGGCCATGAGGTGTTGCAAAAGTTTCTATCTTCCTGCAGACCCTGTAAACACACGGCCCGCAGAAGGATGGAAATTTTTGACTGGGCGTAAAAAGGAGCTCGCAATGCCAATGTGTAACTTTTGTACTGCCAATGCCAAATCTAGAACTGCCATTTTTTGCAATTGGCAATTTTGCGTTTCCTTTCCTTATGTTGAGTTGCCAGTACTTAACTTAGAGTTGCCAGTCTTGAATTTGGTATTGCGAGTACTTAACTTATTTTGGCCGGTAGTGCTTATATGTTTGCCAGTACTTAACATTGAAGTGCCAGTGCTTTATTTAGTTCCGCCAGTGTTGAAGCTAGTGTTCGCAGTACTTAGTTCTTGCCAGTTCTTAATTTAGAACTGTTTGTTCACAGTTTCGTATTGCCAGTTGCCAGTGCCAGTACTTGGTTTAGTTTTGCAAGTATTGGACGAAGTATTGCCAGTAGTGATTTTGGTAATACCAGCAGATAGTTTAGTATTGCCAAGTCACAAACTAGTATTGCCAGTTGCCAGTAGTAAGTTCCGTGCCGCCAGTACTGCGTGTGACATGTGGTAGCCCGCACGTATTCTGCTCCATTTGCTCCATGAGGTGTTGCAAAAGTTGCTATCTTGCTGCCGCCTCTGTAAAGCACAGGGCCCGCAGAAAGGTAGAAACTTTTGCCTGGCTGTTCCAAGGAAACGACAATGCCCGTACTTAGTCTAGTGTTGCTAATGTTACACGTAGAGTTGCCAATAGTTAATTTGCTTTGCAACTGTTGAGTTTGGTGTTGCCACTACTTAATATATAACGCCATAAATTTGCAATTTAGTGTTGCCAGTTTCCAGTACCAAGTTCTGCGCAGCCAGTGCTAGATTTTAATATTCCGTACCTACGATCCCAGTGGGCCATCGAGTAGAGCAAAAATGTCTACCTTGCTGTACACCGTATAGTAGGTTGATCTGGTCGATGCCCTTGATCTGCACCTCCAGAAGACGCGCAGCTGCGGACAGCTGCAAGCATCGGCCACCTAAGTGGCCGCACCAGACCTAAGCAGTGAACTGCCTCAAGGCACCTCAGTGCCCGCGAAACACATGCGGCAAACGCCACAGAGGCACCTCAGTGCCCGTTTTCCATTATCCCAGGGTCAAATCCATGCCCATGTCTTTGGACCCAAATAGCCCGTTGCATGGACTCAAGGTGCCCAATGACCGACGTGTTGTACGCCCTCGCTTCATTAATGACAGGCCAACCAAACCGACGCTGCCAGGGATTCCGAGGAATGGGAAGGGAGCAACCGTTTTCCCTACATTCCCAAGCGATGTGCCGCCAGTTGGCCCGCGGGCCGCGACACAAGCAGAAGGGGCATTTGTGCCAGCTAACACGCTCAGGCATGCTAACGAAAAGCCAAGCAGGGCTCACCGTGGAACCCATCAAGACAGCCCTCTCGCTACCGGAGCCCCGAAGGGCGGCAAGGAGCTGCTTTCTGCAGACCTGAGTGGCCAAACCCAGGAGCTCAGCCACCGTGTTATCCCGCAAAAGCTCATCAGCCTCATGTCTGAGCTGACGTGCCGTAAGGAACCTATGGAGATGCCACATGCGCCAGCCCTGCCGTAGAGCGTGCTCCTGGGTCAAGGGCTTATCAGCCCCAGGCACGCGGAGGTCCAAGGCCAGAGCCCCATCGACCGAGTGAACCCAACGCCAGGGCGCGACGACCTGCCATCCCCTCTTTCGCAGCCACGTCCTAAGAACATGCGTGCTACTCCCGGGCCCTGCAGCCCAAGCCCTGTCACCAGCAGGCACAAGACCTTGTGTCTCGGCCCACCTGAGCTTCCACAGCTTCCCAAAGAGCCTTTGCCCCGCAACACCGTGCAAAACGCAGGGCCTGCAATGCCAGTACTTGATCTAGTATTGTCATGCTATGAAAATTGCCAGCGCTTGATTTAGCTTTGCCATTATTGAATTCAGTATCGTGAGTTATTAGCGAATGCTTATTGGGGTATTGCCAACTCACAATTCAGTATTGCCAGCTGGCTGGGTAGGTAGCGCGGCCGCGCGCCATTACAAGGAAATGGTGGAAGCAGCAACAACAACAACCCCACCAACAGCAACAGCAACAGCAACAGCAACAGCAACAGCATCAACAGCATCAACTGCAACAACAGCAACAACAGCAACAACAGCAACAACAGCAACAACAGCAACAACAGCAACAACAGCAACAACAGCAACAACAGCAACAGCAACAACAGCAACAGCAACAGCAACAGCAACAGCAACAACAACAACAACAACAACACCAACAGCAGCAGCAGCAGCAGCACTAGCAGCAGCAGCGACAACAGCGACAGCAGCGACAACAGCAACAACAGCGACAGCAGCGACAACAGCGACAACAGCGACAACAGCGACAACGACCACGACAACGACAACGACAACGACAACGCCAACTACGACGACGACGACGACAACGACAACGACAACGACAACGACAACGACAACGACAACGACAGCGACAGCGACAGCGACAGCGACAGCGACAGCGACAGCGACAGCTACTGCTACAGCTACAGCTACAGCTACAACTACAAGTACAACTACAATTACAACTACAACTACAACTACAACTACAACCACAACCACAACCACAACCACAACCACAACCACAACCGCAACAACAACACAGACACGCGTTTCTGAGCCTCAAACAAACATGGTTGGCCGCGGAACACGCCGCACATGAATCCGTGACATCCGGGAAGAATTAAGGGGAGACAAAGGAAGACAATGAACCGTCCACCCACAGAGCCGTGCCGGGCATCCAGGCTGGGAGACAACGGGAGACAAATGAAGGGAGACAAGGCCCAGGCTGGGAGACAACGGGAGACAACTAAACTGTCCACCAGAGAGCCGTGCCAGGCATCCAGGCAGGAGACAACGGAAGACAAATGAATCCACCCATTGAGGCCAAGGGCGTGATGGACTTCTGGCCGGAGGGTGTGAAGACGATGGAGTTGCCGAAGCTACCGCTAGCAGCAGGAGACTGGTTGGCGGAGAGCGCAGCGGTTTGGCGGGCCCACATCATGAACCGCACGGAGATGGCCTACCGGAAGTGGGACGCGCTCTTGCTTCGGAGGATGTAGGGTGTTGGGGAAGGACCCTTCCTGGGTGGAGCAACGTGGTGCTGATCTGCTTCTTCGGGCACTGCCTCAAGGTCTGAGACAAGAGGTGGTTTCGAGGCGGACTGTGTTGGCGGCGGCCATGGTCTTCAAGTCAACCTGGTGGCCCGGCGGAGCGGCAGAGCCTTCTCAACTACCTGGTGGAGTGGAGGCAGTGGAGGAGATGGCACAAGGGGAGCCAGGTGCACTTTAGGCTGAGCTTACTGAAGAATAGCCTGGGGTGGATGTGATGCCAACGCAGGAGGGCATCGTGCAGTTGGCGGAGTTCATGAAAGCGGAAGTGATGGTAGCCGTGTAGACGGACGAGAAGGGGGGCAAAGTTGAAGAGCATGAAGCTGGTGGAGCCTCAAACTCCGCGAAACGCGAAAGGATGGAGACCTGACACGGCTGTCCGGGCGGACGTCCCTTCGTTTGCCTGGCATGGCTCTGTCTGGCACGGCTCCTACTTGGTTTGTCTCCCTTCATTTGTTTCCTGCTGGTGGTTGCCTGCTCTCTGGTCTGCCAGCTTGGATGTCTGGCGGCTCTCCCAGCAGACAGGTTATTTGTCTCTCTGTTTGTCTCCGTCCCCGGTTGTCTCCCAGCCTGGATGGACGGATTCCATTGTGGTGTATTCCGCGAGCACGCATGTGTTTGAGACACGGAAACGGGGGGTTGAGCGCGTGCGCTTGATCAAGCCAGAGGCATGATTGTGTGGTCTTGGTGTGTTCCAGCGCGTTCTAAGTGAACACGCACTTTTGCATGTGACCACATGAGTGTGTTCCACGTGAGCACATGTTTGTGTTCCAGGTGAAAGCGTGCGATTGTTTGGATAAAACACATATGCGATCCGGTCAAAAATCTTAGGGAGTTCAGTCTACAGAGGCCACCGTCGCAGTCACTTTGTGCAGTTTTTCGTTCACACAAAGCGGAGTCCTGCAAATACCAATGGGTTGCCCGCTCCCCACTGGAGGCGCTGGGATGGTGCTTGGTTTCAGCTAGGATCTTCGGCGATCTTGGATTCCAAGAGTTGCGATGGGCTTTGTGTGGCTTTCAAGGGTGTAATGTTGCAGTTCTCACTTAGTACTTGAAGCCATCCCGCGCGTTTACCTTCATCTTACTTGGCCTTCATTTGTCAAAGCCACACAGATGGTCGCCGTGACTCCAAAAAAATACGGAGAGTCCAATTTTTGCTTCCTCCCTCCTCGCATGCAATTGTATACCATGGAATGCGATTTGCTGGACAAAGGGGAGAAAAACGGCTGAGGCAATAAGGCAGGGATGCCTTGCGCCGAGCCTCTGCGAAAGCGAATGATTTACTGAATCGACACGAAGAGCTGCCGCAACACGATAACGGTACTTTAGAGCGCCAGTTTGCTCGTTCAACACACACTGTGCAGCTAGGCGAGAAAGAAGCGCAATGCGCCGGAAAGCTTTTGCTATGCTGAAGCCTGTAAATGCTGTAGACGCATCCGAGACTGAAAGTACTAGCAGTAGTAGCAGCAGCAGCGCGCTAACAACGTGTTGCAAAAAAGCTAGATTGATCCCGCACGAACACTATTTTCCTACTTGGAACATGCATATAAAACACGAGCGTTGTTCAAGACAGAGCCCCATGGAATATAGCCTCACAGCCGGCTTCGGGAACTTGATTTATGTGTCGCACAGGCGTGCAGAGAATGTAAATTCCATGAAAAATCCATGTGAACACATTTTTGTTGTCCAGGTCAACGCATGTGTGTTGCACATTTGTGTTGCACATGCTTCTCCACATGTGCACATACGTGTGTGCCATGTGTATTACAAGCCAACACTGGTTAAACATGTTTGTGTGATCCAGGTTTGCACCAGTGTAGCGCGTGAACACAAATGCCTGTTCCAAGTGAGCCCATGTATGAGTTCCAGGTGAATACATATGTGTGTTGCAGGTGAACAGAAATGTGCTTTCCAGACATACGCACATATGTGTTTCCAGCTGAACGCATGTGTGTGTGTGTGTTCCAGGAACACATTTTTGTTATCAGATGAACACGCGTGTGTGTGTGTGTGTATTCGGGGTGTGCCTATGTGTGCGTGTGTTCGCGTGTGCACGTATGTGTGTGTTCACGTGTGCACACATGCGTTTTGCACGTGTACACATATGTGTGTTCACGTGTGCACACATGTGTGTTCTTATCAGACACGTGTATGTGTTCCAGGAAAACGCATGTTTGTTGTCAGATGAACACGTGTGTCTGATGTATGTGCGTTTACCTGTGCAAATATGTGTGTTCCACGTGTACACATTTGCATGTTCACGTGTGCACGCATGT
Organism: Effrenium voratum; assembly: GCA_963377175.1. Taxonomy (NCBI): domain Eukaryota; class Dinophyceae; order Suessiales; family Symbiodiniaceae; genus Effrenium; species Effrenium voratum. The sequence continues at coordinate 1,140,399 of CAUJNA010000225.1, read as the reverse complement.
CCGTTCCAACTGGACACGTGTTTGTGTTCCAGGAGAACACGTGTTTGTTATCAGGTGAACACTCGTGTGTGTCCGTGTTCTCCGCGTGCACATAAATGTGTGTGTGTGTTCTCATGTGCAGCACACATGTTTGGTCCACGTGTGCACATGTGTGTGTTCACGTGTGCACATGTGTGTCTCCCACATGTACACACGTGTGTTTACGTGTGCACACATGTACACGTGTTTATGTTCCAGGTGAACACATGTTTTTTTTCAGATGAACACTCCTGTGTATGTATTCCGGGTGCACAGAAATGTGTGTTTTCGTCGTGTACGCAAATGTGTGGTCCACGTGTGCACGTACGTGTGTTCACGTGTACACACATGTGTGTTCCAATTGGACACGTGTTTGTGTTCCAGGAGAACACATGGTTGCTATCAGATGAACGCACGGGTGTGTGTTCCGGGAGCACAGAAAAGTTAATGTTCACGTGTGCACATACGTGTTCCACGTGTTTGTGTTCCAGGTCTGGGGACTTATTTGCTCTCCAGGTGTACACATGTGTGTGTGCTCCAGAAAACGCATGATTGTTTTCGAGGTGCGCGCATGTGTGCGCGCTTTAGGTGAGCATTTATGGTTGCTCAAGTGTGCACATACGTGTGTTCCACGTGTATCCACATGTGTGCTTTCATCGCAAACGCGGTGTTCCGTTACACATATTTGTGTTCCAGTGGTATACGTATGTGTGCCCCACGTGTACACACATGTGTGTTTTAATTGCACGTGTTTCTGTTCCAGGTGAACACATGTGTGTTCCACGTGTACGCGCATGTGTGTCTGAATTGGACACGCGTTTCATTGTGTTCCAAGTGAACACGCATGTGTGCTCCCGTGAACGCAGGCGTGTCGTAGGTGAACACATATGTGTGTTCCAGGTGTACACATGTGTGTGTGCTTGCTTTCCAAGAAGCACATGATTGTTTTGCAGCTCAGAACACTTATGTTTGTGCCGCAGATGAATGTATATGAGAGTGTTTACGGGTGCACATCTGCTCGTGCCGCGTGTACTGTTTCAGTCGTATACACATGTGTGTTCCATGTGCACACGCATGTGTGTCTGAATTGCGCACATGTGTCTGAACTGCCCATGTGACCGCGCGCTTGCGCAGCCACACTTAAGGGCACGCGCGCTTGCCGCGTTATCGCACGCGCTTGCCCAGCCTCAGTTCTGGCACGGCGTTGAAGCCCGAAGCACGCCAGCGACACACGTGCAGCAACGCAACGCGTGCCAGATTCACGACTGCATCATTTTGATTCACTTACCTCTTAAAAGCGCAACTTTTCAACTTTTTGGGTAACACGGGCTATATGTCTGTAAAAGATTAACTTCCGCAGGGCTTGGAGTTTTGAGGGGTAAGTTCATCCGTGTTGTTGCCCGTGAGTCCTCAACTGTTTGGGGTCTCTGCTGGTGTATTGTGTAAAGAAGTTATCTCAAAATTTGATGGCTTGGGGGCCACTGGCAAAATGAACTTCCTAGACCCAAGGCCTTTACCCTTGAAGCTGGGAAGAGCTTGGTTAGGTGAACCGCCCTAAAAGTTTTTTGTTTAAACATTTCAGCTGCCCAAAAAACCGTTGGACACTAAAGAGGGCCCCAAAACGATCACATTAAAGAGGCTCAGGGCCCCTTACTAGCAACCATCCCCTTTGTGTGACTGTTTGCCCGCACTTTCTTGCAAATATGTTTTAAATTTGATAGTTGGGGGACCGCGTGAGAAAATCCTGTTTGCTCATATTTGATCGGAGGCTTAGCCCCAGACAAAATCAGGAGAGTAAAAAACAAATGTGGTTTGGGGTTTTTCGGAGGCGTAGCCGGATCTAAAGGCTGCCGCCCTGTGCCGCCGTCCCCCGGCTTGCTCCCAATAATTATGACTACGCGTTTTTTGTCGGGTTTAGCGGCGCACTTACAGCATATATGACAAAGAAGAGCACGATAAGGATCAGGTTTTTGATGATGCAAATTATTTGCCAACAATAGGGATGCTAATATTTATTACTTTGCATTCGCATTATCGCCAGCAGTTGTTATGAGAATTGCCCTGCATCTCAAACAAGCTACTGCAGGATTAATTCGCATGATGCTGAGCACCTTGTTGGATTTTACAAGATGTGCCCCTGGTGTGTGGAAACTTGGGCAGGAAAACCATGTTGGGAGCACCCTTTTTTGTTCGTTTGACTTCGTTGTATTGCTGTGGATGCAAAGCGTGGAATTTGTGTCACCCCTGAGTTTTCAGTAGGGTGATGATGATGATGACGGTGACGATGATGATGATGATGATCTTGATGATAATCATCACTACGCATCCCCTGCATCACCAGCAGTTATCATGACAATCATGACTACTCATTTTTCTGTATTTATAGCCGGGTCTAAAGGCGCACTTGAAACGCACATGAAAAAGAAGAGCGCCGCGATAATGCTGATGATGAGAGCATCGCCAGCAGTCATGATGACATTCGTCACTTTGCATCCCTGCGTGTCAAGTCGGGTCATGATGATGGTGATGATGATCATCCTGATGATAATCATCACTACGCATCCCCAGCATCACCAGAAGTTCTCATGACAATCATCGTTACGCATCCTCTGCATTTATAGTCGGGTCAAACGGGACAGTTGAAACGTAGATGAAAAAGAAGAGCGCCGCGATAATGATGATCCTGATGATGCGAATCATCACTCAACATCAGTGATGCTCACAATCATCACTATGCATCCGCAGCATCGCCAGCAGTTGTGAAACACTCACTTCGCGTGTCAAGTTGGTTATGATGTGGTGGTGTGATGATGAGATGATCTTGATGATCATCGCTACGCATCCCCAGCATCACCAGCAGTTACCGTGACGACACTCTGATGATCATCACTATGCATCCCCAGCATGAGCAGCAGTTATCACAACAATCATGACTATGCACCACCTGCGTTCCAAGTCGGGTCTACCGGCACACTTGAAACGTATATGAAACAGAAGAAGAACGATGATGACCCGGATGCTGCGAATATCACCCAACATCAGTGGTGATGATAACGATCACGAAGACAAGGACGAGCACAAACCGTTCCCACGCGCCTCGCCTTTGGAGAAAGGGGTCGGCGGATTCAGGGCCCTACTGGATTTGTTGTTTTGAATATAGGGTTTAGATAGAGTAGAACTGCACAATTCAGTTAGAGTTGGCGCAGAACTTGATAAGGAAAGAACCCAACCACCATTGCCATTTTTTTAATATGCTCAATGCTAATTAATATTAATTTCAGCTTGAACTATGTTTTACGCTTGAATTTCTTTCAAGAATAATTTCAGTACAAACCAGTATCTCATATCTAAACACAAATTGTTCAATCATAGTTCAGCCCGAACTTCCGGTCAACATGAGAGTGCATTCAACAATCTCGCTCTCTTTTTTGAATTGAATCTGTGTGTCTATGTGAAGTCGAGCCAGAGTCCAACACTACAGGCCGCTTGAAAATTACAAAAAAGCGCACTCTCACAGCGTCCTTGTCTCAAATTTAGTATCGCGGACATATTTGACCCATTGGGCCATGAGGTGTTGCAAAAGTTTCTATCTTCCTGCAGACCCTGCAAACACACGGCCCGCAGAAGGATG
>CAUJNA010000225.1:944250-1131750 GCA_963377175.1 Effrenium voratum | reverse complement strand
TAACAACCAAGAAGCAACCAACCAAACAAATAATCAACACCGACAAACAACCAACAACCAACAGCAACCAACGAAGGAACCAACCATGAGCCAGCCAACCAGCCAAGCAAGGGCCAACCAGCCAAGTAGCCAGGCAACCAAGCAATAAAGCGTGTAGGTGACAGGCGGATGGCTCCCCGACCTTGGCGAACTAGCTCTCAAATCATTTTTCCTTCAAGCCGCAAAGGCGAAGCCGGCGCAACGTGGAGCCCGAACAGTTGCGCGCCCTGAGCGAACGAGGCCTTGCTGGACTTCGGTGCCTGCCGTGCCGGACTTGGGCCGACTGGGACTTTTCAAGATGCTGGGAACCGCGAGTGTGAAAGAAGGAATCAGTGTTGCTCCATGGACCGACGGAGAGGGAGGTAGCGAGGTAGCGAAGAGAGAGAGAGAGAGAGAGAGAGAGAGAGAGAGAGAGAGAGAGAGAGAGAGAGAGGGGGGGAAGAATCCGGACCATGATGGTACTCTGACCAGCAACCGTGGCTTTTGGCGCGCCATATGCTGTTTTCCTCAAAGGGGTCGCAAGCTTGCAGATTTGGGCTAGCTTGGCAGGCTACCTCCTCCTGCGCTGCGAACGAGCCCGGCTTCAGATCTTCCTGCAGCAGGCACGCTGGCACCCACCCGCGTCGCTTTGCAGCCGCGGCGATCCAGAGTTAAGTGTTTTCTTGACTCTGAGTGCGTAAATGCCAGCTCCATTTTGGAAGCGTTTCCTACTCAATATTGGGGAGTTTACTACACGCGTTTGTGCTTGACGATTTCAATCGTGTCCATCCCTGCGTGCAGGAATAGCCTCGCAGGTCCAAAAAGAGGTGTCGTTGGCCAGCTGGTTACGCGGGTGCGCGCGTGTGTTGAGGACATTCCCAAGCCGTGGGATCGAACTATTTGGAAGAGTTCTCGGCGCGGTGTTAGTTGAAGACAGCTCAAACTCTCCCTGCTGAATTTCGGAGGTATCCCCGGAGAAGCGCAGCTCAGGCAGGGAAGCGACGGGAATCTGGGAGACGCGCCCTCCACCAACACGCTAGCGAGTTTCAAAGGAAGGCGCGAGGACACGCGCGTTATACGCCTGCGCATGCTGGAGTTGGTTAGGAGTATGTGTCAGAGCTGCAGCAGCGGACATTGCTTGGAAACGGGGAGCGTCCACCGTCCCAAGGCAACTTGGCTTTTTGCAACTTGCAGGGGGCCTCTGCAAGCAGTGTTTCACACGGCGCGCCTCGGGAACAAGGAGGGCTTTCCTTCGCTTATGCGCGTATGAGTTGCGTTTTTCCCGGCATGGAGGGTGGCCACTGGCAAAGACAGCTGTCGAAAATTTGGTCCGCACAACCTCCGCACAGCCGCTGGGTTTTGAACTAACGGCCAAGTTGAAGCCTTGCATGTCGCTAAGGAGAAAATGAATTGGATGTGTTTGGCCTGGCCAGCACTGAGTTCGCTTGTTCAAGTCCACTTGCCCACACGCCCAGTTCCATCGACGCTACTACCACTACTACCACCACCACCACCACGACTACTACTGCTACTACTACTACTACTACTACTACAATACTACTACCTAGTATTGCTACCTCTACTTCAGTTCGTCAACGCCCTTTCGTGCAGCCGCCGGGTAGCCTCGTGCGTGGCCACTAATCAAAAACTATCTATGCTCCGCGCAGCCGCCGCGTTTCTTAGGAAAAAGGCCGCGAAGCCCCCGTGCAGGCACGCGTTGCCAGCGTACAGGCCCCACACCGTGAAAAAGAAAACGCGGCTCAGACGTCAGACCCCCTGTGTGTTGCGTGTGGAATGTTCAGGGTGGCCCCGGCTCGATTGTCAACAGGTGCGGTTCGGTTCTTTTAGCATTGAACTGAATTTCTCAGAATTGTTATTCGGTTCTGGTCGGTTCGGTTCCTAGGATTGTGTCGGTTCGGGTGCCATAGACTTTCGAGTCCCACCCCATCAGGCAACAGTGTCACTACTGAAAGCCGCTCCATTTCCTGACGCTAACTACCATTCATTCCATACCAAGATCTATCAATACAACATGATATAATATGTATTCAAAGATTGCACTAAAGTTCGTACACAAATATATCATATGTTTCAGACCTGTTTCAGACCTGGCTCAGGCCACAATTCTGACGCGAGCCAGTGTGGGGCATGGAGTGAATTTCAGGCCCATATCAAATTATCCAAACCAGATGTCCACAGTCCGGGCCTGGCTGTGTGAGATGGGACGGCGCGCCCCCCGAATCTGAAACAGCATGGCGCGTCCGGAAAAGTCCGGAAAAAGTCCGGAAACAACTTGGAACCGCCGGCCCGGGGTGCCCGGAATGTTAACAAGCAGGCCCAAGTCCTTCCTCCCGACGCAGGTCTGAAACCAGTCTGAAACATTGAAAACGATCCCCCCAACTCCTGCTGCTCACCTGCCTTGAGAAGAGTCAAGTTCCCCCCCCCCCCCGGCAAAGGGAAGTGTCAGGATCCCCCGAAAAAATGGAACAATTTCCGGAGAAGGATTTCTAAGGAAGGGAAGGGCATGATAGGATGGGGGTTAGACCAAATCGCCTTCCAGGAAGTCTTGGAAAGAGGGGTTGCTAGACACTTAAGTGCCGCGCGAGACTGCAAGAAAAAATGATTGCATCAATTTCAATGGATGCTCCACCTCCCATGGCTCCTTGGCGCCTGGCTGGCGGCCGATCCAAAGCAGATGGCCGCAGTCCAGGCAGATGGGACGGCGCCTCTTTCCAAGACTTGCCACAAAGAAGAACTTTGACCGATTTAATCGCCCTTCCCTTCTTTAGAAATCCTCCTTCCCATCTCCGGAAATTGTTTCTAGGGGCGCTGCCACAGGCTCCAAACAGCATGGCACGTCCCTCCGGAAAAAGTCCGGAAACAGTGTGTCAACTAAAGGTAAGCAGGCCCAGTCCCTGCCTGATTTGCGGGACTCTCCGGGACTCTCCAAAAAGTGTCTGAACTGGGCCGAACCAGGGCTGAAACCAGTCTGAAACATCGGAAATGATCCCCCCAACTCCTGCTGCTTGCCTGCCTTGAGAGTTCAAGACGTGGTAAGAGCCAAGTTTGAAAGATGCCGCCCCCTTCCCGGCACAGGGATGTGTGAGGATCCCCGGAAAATTTGAACAATTTCCGGGGATGGGAAGGAGGATTTCTAATGAAGGGAAGGGCATGGGATCAGACCAAATCGGTCAAAGCTCTTCTTTCCGGCAAGTCTTGGAAAGAGGGGTTGCCAGTCCGTGTCTGAAACTCAAGCAAAAGAAGCCGGCGGTGTCGGAAGGAGGAGACCAAAGGAAGGGAAGGGCGTGGGGTACGGGAAAAGTTGCGCAGAGGCCTTCTGGCGTGAGCAAAGGCAGGTCAATCTCAACCATAAATTTGTTCAACATTCCCTGTTCAAGAGAGGCTCGGTTCTTGCATTGGTCAATGGTTCAAAGCGATCTGATTCTGAAAGGGCTTCGATTGCGGTTCTTGATTCGATTCTACGCCTCCCTGTATGTTGCATTGCTGGCGTGTCACCAGCCTGCTCGCAGTTGGCTGCCTGGCACGCACGGTTCCCAGTGGAAGAGTCTGCCCATTTTGTGGTTGCTACACTGCGAACATTTCAGGCGCAGAACTCACCAAGTCACCAGACATGGCCAACGCGCAATTTCGTGAGCCACCGCCATGAGGCTTGATGCCCGGATGCCCTCCTTGGGCACGGGGTATTGGGCTTGGCGCGCCATTCGCAGGCAGGCTGCGCCTCAGCGACGATGGCCATGTCAGTCGCCGCCTTTGCCCCCCGCGGCGCAGGCGCGAAGGGTCCGGGTCCCACGGGTGGTCGTGCCACAGGGTGAGCGCCACAAGCGCTTGTGGCGCAGGAAGGTTTTGGAACAAGACCTGTTGGTGGCTTTTGAGGCGAGATCCTTTTGGGGCCTGCAAGCCACCAGTTCTGGTTCTTTGCGCGCCCGCGATGTCATCGCATTGTGCAGACTGGGAGGCTGGTGCCGAAGAACACGAGGGCCACTCAGAGCGCCTTAAGCAAGCTGGCTTGCGCTGCCCGGGCGGGGTGCTCAGATGGCTTGGCTAGTGACGCTCAGATGGCTTGGCTACGGTAGGACCTGACGACGTCCGATCTCAACAATCTCTCAACAACCACTCAGCTGGCTGGCTAGGAGCACCTTGCAGCATTTCCCAAACCCACCTATAAGCCGGCGGCCCGATGGTGATGCTGAGGGGGCTGCAATCGATGGGATGTTGACAAAACGAGTGTATTTGGTGGCGCCCTTTGCAGTTCATTCAGGTCAAGCCCCAACATGGCACGCCAAGTAAAAGCAGCGCCTGGCCTGTTGACAAGAGCAGGCCACTTTTTGAAGAAAATGCTCTTCAGCCCAGACTTCGTAAGGTTCAAGCTTTGCTTCTCGCCTTTTTCCTGGCTGGCAAGAGCTTCTTGGTGGTCTCTGGTGCGGCAAGGGAGGAATCTGCTGGGGCTATCTTCTTGACGGGCGTTGAGAAGAAGCTTGGTCTCATCATGGGTGCGCCGGAGAGCCTCTTCAACATGCGCAGCCGCTCTGACGGCGTCTGGGGAGAGGATGAGCGGACGCGCGTCCAATTCTGTATGCCGCGGGTGTTGCTGCTGGGAGCGGGTAGCTAGCAAGGGCAACTGGGCTTGCAATCTCCCGGAGCCCATTCCCGGTCTGCAGCTTGACTTGCCGGCCCTCATCACCGCTCATATAGCTGAGTGTCTTTGAAGTGTGTTGGGAGTTTGCGCTCTGGGAGGAGAAGGCCTGTGTTTGGTAGATACTGTTAGCAGCACAGCTGTAAAACATGAACCTTCAGCGACCCCATTAACACCGAAGGCAAAAAGGTCCGCTGCTGATGTGAACCGAAAAACAAAACTCTCAAAACCAAATCCAGTCAAAACTCAGCCCGTTCGAACTTTGTCTTGCTGGCACTTGTTTCCTCCAGTTCTGTTTGGCGGGACAGAATGGACGCACACACAGAACGTTGGGCGCAGCCACCTGGACTCTGTGAGAGTCTTGAGGGCCCAAAGAATGGAACCGGACCATCTGGGCAAGTCGCGGTGGTTTTGTGTTCAGTTGTTGAGGCTTGTTCCTTGTTTTGCCCAGTCGCTTTACCAAGTCAGCCGGTGGTACTCATGCGCCTCGCGGGTGCTCCGCATAAGTTTTTCTGTGAGACAACAAGAGTCAGAAGCTGAACACAAACAACATTGTGGCCACCATTTTGCAACTGTCAGCCCAAGTCAGGGGCTCATGGTACGCGTCAGCCGCGTGGCTTTGCCGGACAAGATGCACCCCATTAATGCAGAGCCACCAGCACGTCAGTCTTTAACAACGCTCAAGTACAGATTTTCAGCTTGGGGTCTAAACTCGCCAGGGGCCGGACCAACTCGTGCTCGGCAGCATCCTACCATGGGTGGAATGCGGAGATCAGAGCACGCGCGCGGGGCCCGGCTCAATGTAAATCTTCATAAAGCCTACGCCAGCCCAAGAAATGCAAATTAATAGTTGCCAGGCACCCCCCCTCAAAGGGGTGGTGGGGATAAGCAAGCCAGCTCGTGATTTCATGCGTTGGCAGCACCACCTGCTTTCACATGATGTGTTGCGTGGGTGTTTGCGCGTTCAATGTTGCTTCATCTTATCTGCGCGCAAACCTACCGTTCTCTTCGCGTCCCGCGCGACGGAAGTTCGCTGTAAGCTTCCTTGGATTTTACCGAGGCGCGTAGTCATTTATTCATCTGTTTCTCTATTCGTATCGAGGGAGAGCTTCACCGTCGAGCCAATAAGCATTTTCTGGAATTACGCGGTCCGACGCAAAGGGGCCTTCAGGTGCAAGCTCGCAGAGCTCGCGTGAATTGGCGTCAATCAAAGGGCTTACTTTGGGCCCGGGCCTACCTGTGGAAACACGGTGCAAGTGCGAGAAAGCATGCGCGAGGGAAGAGGGAAAAAGAGTGACGCTCTGCAGGTTTCATCGATGTCAACAAACTTTCTCTCTCATCGCCTGTCGGCGCGCGGCCCATTCGTGCGGCAACGCGAACGTTCGCATCTGTGTAGCGCACGGTTTCGCAAGGTGCAGACAGATTTCACGGCAGGCGCCGCACTTTTGCAAGGTCAGGTGACCGTCGCGCAAAATGACGCACTGTGGCGAGAATTCAGCCGTGAGTTGGCAAGAATTCGGCCTCGATTTGCCGAGAACGGCCGCGACGCTTTCACAAGGTGCAGCAAGGTCAAGTACAAGTTTCCCGGCAGGCGCATCACTTTCGCAAGGTCAGGCGCGGCAGGCGCAGGGCACGGTCAGGCACAGATAGCAGGGGCAGCGCTTTCGCAAAGTCAGGCGCACACTTTTTGGCAGGCGCAGCGCTTGCGACAGTTCAGCTTGCCTGGAGGGCCCAGCAACGCACAAAAGGACGCATTAGGAATGTAACGATGTCGCTGCGCGGCAAAACGCATCTATTTCTTCTTTTTGTCGGCGTTCACGTAAGACTTCTCGACAGACGCATGGCATAAAGAGCATCCAACCTGCGGTCATTTTGTGTGATAAGAAATCCCTTTTTGCGGTCGTCGAGAGTCTCACAAATCTCTAAGCCCCAAGGTGGGGTTAAGAAAGCTGAGGTTTTGTTGAGACTCTGGAGGGTAAATTTGCAGGAGTCATAAGACATCTGAAGCCAGTCTGATCAGTCTCCATCCGGCCAGTTGTTGTGTGGGGCTACTTTCACGATTTGTGTGCGGCTGCGGCTGCTGCTGCTGCTGCTGCTACATTCATCAGTGTGAGTTCACACGAACCGCTACTAGTACTAGTACTAGTACTAGTACTAGTACTAGTACTACTACTACTACTACTACTACTAGTACTAGTACTACTACTACTACTACTACTACTACTACTACTACTACTACTACTACTACTAGTACTGAGTGTACTGCTACTACTACGACGACGACTACTAGCATTACTACTGCAGCAGATTGCCAAGTCCTACACCCATCACGAATCCTACCCCGCCCTCAAATCTCCCTTCCTGTCACCATGACAACTCAATATGACATCATGTCGAAGGAACGGCGCGCGTTGCTTTGTGTCAGCGTATGGTGAAGTCTGAACTGCTCCCAAGGCGCCGCCGCCGTGCGCGCCGTTGGCCGCGTGGCGGTGCGCGGGGACCGCGGCGCGGTGGGCGTGCTGCTGCGGTGCATGAAGGCTCGGAGACCTGGACACCTCAGCCTCGGCCGTGCAAGAGGTTTTCAAAATAGTCTTACCACCCCCTCACTAAGACCCAACAAGAAACGCTGTTAGCAGTTAAAGTTTTGGCTTACAGTTGGGCGAAAGTATATGGCGCAACTACTTGCATGTAGTCATCCTTTTTTCGAACAAACAAAAGTCGGTTTCAAGCCGTTAACACCAACCGTGTTGTTTTTCTCGTCGCTGAGAATGGAGCGTGACTAGGCTGACCAGGCCACGCGCAAAGGGGTTGCTCTAAGTTCTGGGCCCTGAACAGCAACCTGCTCTTTGGCTCTGAAGCAGTAACTGACAGAAGACTCCGGAAATGTGCCGAGCGGGTTTTTTTGAAAGCTCAGAAGGCCCTACAACGGGCCCTGCACCAAGCTTCTTGGAACTGAGGAGTCTTCCCTGGGCTCTGCGGCCATGTTTGAGCTGGGCCTTGCGCTGCAGCGCCTAGTGCGGCCTGGAGATCCAGCCGCTTGTCGAGAATTCGTTGACTGTTCGCTCTGGCGTTTGGAATTTGGTTTATAGCGTTTCCAGCAAAGTTGTGTTACGCTGTGTGTTTATTGTTTGACTGGCTGACTGACTGTGACTGGTTGATAGTTGGTTGGTTGGTTGGTTGATTAGTTGACTGACTGACCGATTGCTTGGTTTGTTTTTTGATTGATTGGTTGCTTTCGTTCAATTTGACTGGTAGTTTTCAGCGAAGGGCTCCCGTTATTACAGGGCCTGAGGAAAGGACGCGTTTGCGAGACGTCTCGGTGCACTGCGAAGCGTTTATGTGCGGAGAAAGTTGACTCGCCTTTGGGGTTGATGCGAACGCGACATATTCATTGATCTTGCAGCGCTGAGTTCGCTGCACCTGTTCGTAACTCATAGCTTTCGCAGCGCGTGCCGTGACGCTGCGAAGCACAGTGTTTTGGGAGGTCGCGTGTTCGCGGCGCCGTGTCATTGGGGTTTGCTTTTGGGGGTGGTCGCTCTGAGGTTCTTGCTTGACAGGCGCGCGCAAGCCTTTGCGTGAGTGTCATTTTCGTCGGCTTGTTCTGGCGAGCGTGCCAGTTGTCGAAACCGGTCGAAATCAATCTGTCGCGCAGTCGGGGGCTGGTTTTGGATGGGTGTTGTGAACGGGTGGATTGCGAGCTTGGGTGCAGATTCCGCGGCAGGCGCGGCACTTTGGGTAGGCCAAGTAGCTGAGTCAACCGTCTGTGCGCTTTCGCTGGGTTGCGTCGCTCTCACTGTGGCGCGCGTGTTTTGAGAGTGCAAAGTGAACCGCAGGTCAAATTGCATCGCGGGGAGCGCTCGGAGAGCGCCCGGAGAGCGCGGGAGTGAGGGAGTGAGGGAGTGAGGGAGTGAGGGAGTGAGAGACTGAGCAAGGGAGCGAGTGAGGGAGTGAGCGATTGAGCGAGTGAGTGAGTGAGTGAGCGAGTGAGTGAGTGAGTGAGTGAGTGAGTGAGTGAGTGAGCGAGAGAGACGGCAAAAGAAGGCTAACGGTGAATGAAAAGGTTGTCTGTCTTAGGGGCAAGGACCCGGCAATGACAGTTCAATGACAACGCGCGCCTCAGAGATCCAACTTCGAACGTGTTTCTTTATCGACCCCTCAGTTTCTTCCACCGCAGGAGGCACACACCGAGTTTCTCAATTATTCCAATCTTGGAATTTTGCTGAGACGGTTGAAGCCAGCGTGGAAGCACCTGATGCCCGTCATAACGGCACAGCCGCCTGACTACACCCAATCAGTACGGATACAAATGTCGCACCAACCTGCAGCAGATGGAGCGCAACTCGCTAAGTTCCTGAATCCGTGAAACATTCAGACAGTGAGCAGCAGCATCACTGCCCTCCTCCAAAACGCCCAAAACGCTCCACTCTTTTTTGCTCATGCAGGAAAGCATCCCTCATCATCCAGGCAAAAGTACGTGCAATCCCACGCCACGGAACCATCAGGTAGAGATGGAGCTATACCTTGCGAGCGCGCCCCAACGCGCCCTATCTACCCGCACTAAACGGCAGCCCGCACGGGCAGGTCGAGTTGAAGCGAGAATCCTCGGACCTGGAACCAGCTCCCAACCGGCCAATGGCCTCAGCCCAGATATCAAGGGATCCACTGCCAATAAAACCAGGCCTCCAGGCAATGTAAACCATGCGCGTGACAGAAAACCCACCCAAGAAATCGTGCAAAAGCGAGTCGAGACATTGGTCTGACTGATCTGGGGGGTTGAGTTTCAACGGCAGCGGGATTCAAACTGGTGGGTCCGAAACGAAACATACCTGCTGGTTGGAATCTTACTGAAGGGTTTGTGTTTGGGGTGTGTTCTCACTCCTGGCACTCATGAAGAGACCAAAGAGCATCCATCTTGGAGGCCGAGACACAAAGCCCTTTCGTCTAACGCAATTCGTGCCGTCGGTGGCTATGACTCCTACAGCAGCCGATAAGGGGCCCGATCTCACGCAGCCAGCGCACCCATGAAGATTTTTTATACGACACTCGAATTTCTTGATTCGTTTTGCTCCGTCGTCTGGCAAGAAACATGAACGGGTGCCAAGGAGGGTGACAAAAGACTTCACCGCCTCATGCGCTACATTCACCGCAAAAATAACGAAGAGTGGGCCAAGCGTATGCTGATGCTGCTTACTCAGGATGTGTTGTCTGAGACCGACTTCCAGTGGTCTTATGATGTCGCAACGTCCAAACGCACGGTTTCTGGGAGTTTGAAGACTTGTTAGTCAGTCTACACCTGAGGCGTGGCGACCCATGGGCATGGCACCACTGACTCTGCTGGAAAGTCTTCTTCAAGGACAACAAGGCGACCGGGTCATATCTGAGCGCAAAAAAAAACTTGGCTCAGAAAGTCACTGGCCGATTGGATTGCTTGAGCTCGGGGCACTGACGAAAGAAGTGCAGGCGGCCGCTGGCTTGGCCATATCGAAGAGGCTTGTGGAATGTGTTATGCACTCTGAGTACGGCTAGTAGCAGCTTTCCTCATGCGAAGAAGTAGCAGCACACATGTTCTCTTTTTTAAGGAAAACATGATTTCTAGAAGAATCTTTAACAAGTTCCAAGAACACGTCGGTCTCAAGGCACGTTGTTGCTTCTCAAACACCATCTCCTGTAAAGAAGTCACACAACCTCAGACTCAGACCCCTCTTGCCAGCGCGCGCCACACACGATGCGGCTCGTTCTTTTTTTGCCCGCGGCGCGCCGAAGAAAAGTCTGCAGCGTGCTAAAAGCTTGACACGGTCCGCGGCCTACAATCATGACTCCCCGTGCCCGTACTTCGCACGGGCTCGCTTCCTCAAACGCTGCTCCAAGTCACTTGGCTACGCGTCGGCCTTGGCGTCTGGCAACTCCTTCTCATCGCGGCGCAGAGCTTGAAGGCTAGTCGTGGCAGCTTGAAGGCCCTGCGGGGAAAGCAAGCCAACGCAGCACAAGCCTAAGCTGCTCAGAACAGGAGCGGTCGAATTCCTCGAAAGCCTATATCGCCTGCTTTTGAGGTTCAGTCCTCTCCGCTTGACACGCGTGAAAGCGCTCTGGAGCCATCGCATTTCCAGCCAAATCCTGCGGACGGAGTCCAGCCTGGCCGAGGGAGGTCTGCGCAGCTGCCACCTCTTTCAGGAAGGCCTGCGATAACATGAAGCGGGCTCTGAATCCACAAGCTGCTTTGGCAGAATGGTTGGCTTGAGGTGCTTCGCCTCCTCTACCTGCCAAGAGCTGTCAATGCTCTGCGACAGGTCACGGAACACCGTGTTGGGCAGCTTGGGCCAGCGGAAGCGCATCCTTTCTGGGACCCTTCAGGGTCTGAAACCACAGATTACCAGCTGAAGACCTGGCAGTTGCGAATTGCTTTCTAATTCCGTGCCTCCATGGCACAACGCACGCTTTTCCCTGTTTCCACGTGTTACTCATGCCCAAGTGCCACCAAATTTCTACCTACTTGCACGGTCTGCATTTTCGTCACGGTGGTGGGCCTGAAGTATAACATCGAGATCATGTCCTGATGACAATGCACATGAAGACGGCATTTCAGCGACGGCCGGTTGGATTTCGCAAAGACGGCAGGACTTCTGGATAGCTCAATGCTATCTTATCCTTACGGATGTGGATGGCCTGTGTACAGGGCTGTCATGTCTCACGCCAAAAGATGCTGAATTGCTTGAAGGCAATCCCGGACCCCAGAGGTTTCACTGGGCCAGTAAAGAAAAGTAGGACGATGAACCTCCGACCGCAATGGAGATGACGTAAATCCCCGGGCTACGGGCCCATTTGCGAGGGCCATATTCTGAGGGTAACCCTCTGGTTAGCTTGTGGTCCCAAAATGGTTGTTTGTTGTCACGCTTTCTGGCGCTTGCTTGAGAAAGCAACAAGGTGCCCTTGCCACCTTACCTGTCGACTGGCCACACCACGTGTTCGACTGAGCAACCGGGCGGTTGCTTTACTGCCTGACGCCCCCTTACAACCCTGCCTGGTTCAACATCGGCTGGTGCTGCAGTCAGCTGTGTTGGTCCTACCCATTTACGGAGAGGCCTGAATATGACTTACAGGCACACCACAAAGTTGTTCGTTCTCCCGACAGGTTGCTTCCTTGGCTGAGCGCGTGAGTGATTGAGTGAGTGATTGAATGGTTGTTTGACGGACGATGGCTGACTTGATAGCTTGACTGGCTGATTGGTTGATTGGTTGATTGATTGGTTGATTGACTGATTGATTGGCTGGTTGGTTCAATGATTGAGTGATTGATTGATTGGTTGATTGGTTGATTGATTGACTGATTGATTGTTTGATTGATTGATTGGTTGATTGATTGGTTGGTTGATTGGTTGGTTGACTGATTGAACGGTTGATTGGTCGATAGATTTTCCTGGTTCGGCTTGACTTGGATGGTTGAGTTATTGATTGAGCGCGTGAGTGTTTGACGGATTGATTGACTGGTAGCTTGGTTTTTATCGCTTGGTTGGTTGACTGGTTGGTTGGTTGGTTGGTTGGTTGGTTGGTTGGTTGGTTGGTTGGCTGGTTGGTTTTTTGGTTGGTTGGTTGGTTGGTTGGGTGGGTGGTTGGTTGGTTGGTGGTTGGGTTGCTTGGTGGTCGCCTGGCTGGCTTGCTTCAGGGCTGGCTGAGCGAGAGTGGGGCCGCTCGTGTTGCGTTGGTTCAGGCTTAGTTGGGAGATGCTGCGGGTGATGTTGGCTTGGTTTCACTGCGTTATCAGCCTGCTGGTTCTTTGGCGCTCAAACAGTTTTCAGCGTTACGTTCATACTCTCAGCGTCGACGTTTCTCAAGATACGCGGCTTGTGTTTCTCTGCGATTCACCGTGCCCTGCCCGAAGTGGTGCCAGTGAGTGGGGCGAACCCCCGTTTGGACAAACTCTATAGCTCCAAGACATGACCCGTCGCGCTACTGGCGCAACCGGGTACCATTCCTTGCACGCCTTGCGCAGGATATTGTGCGTCAAGTGCTGCGCCTCTTGGAGTCGGAGGCCTTTGCGCAGCGCCACGCCGCCTTGCAGGCGGGGGCTCGCAGCTTTGCACTTTGCTTCTGCCCGCGGCGGCGTGTTTTGGCTGGCCCCCTTCAAACAACTGGCCGTCAGAACTCCGGTTGGAATCCGCCCGTGTCCTGGTTTGCCTAAAGCCCCGTCTTCCAGCACAAGCGGTAGGGGAATAACCCGATATTTGGGTGCTCGCGGGCTTTCTCTCCTTCATCTCAAGCGTGATTAAAAGGGCCGTATCTGCACTGGCGCTGAACCATGCCCCGGCTACGAAAGTAACTGATGTCCAAGAGGTGGGGTGATGACATAATTCGCATGTCGGTAGGGCCAGCAGGTGTGACAAAGCATGTCTGCACAGTGTGTCCTTGCAGCAGGCTGGTTGGAACGGGAGAGCTATGTTGCTGAGCCATTGCACGGAAAACCCGCTCAGGCATTGCCACACGTGGTGCTTAAGGGTGACAAACTTGCCATCGAGAAGGTCGTTGCCCGGGTTGACGACAAGGCTCTCATTTTTGTTACTGTGGAACCACATTGCGCGACACGAGCCTTTCACACGAGGTGCTTGGCTATGTGACTGCCACAGCACGCGGCACCAGCACAGCAAAGCGCACGGTCATTTGCATCGTGAACCTGGCTTGACACAAAGGCTCAAAGACCTGACGTAGATGGCCAGCAAGTCCGTACAGAGCCATGCGGTTCGGAGTCGCCGCTGAATCGCTGACGGTCGACACGCATGTGCTTTGGTGTTGCCGGGACGCAGTGGTCGGTCATGTTGTTTTTGCATCAGAACGCACGGGGGTCCAGCAGCCCATCGGTGTTGGTTTCAACCCCTGCGCGTCCGAGAGAGCCCTTTTCCGCAAAAGAACGGCGTTGGGTTCTTGGAGGCATGCCCGCGCGCTTGCATGTCTGCAGGCCCCACTTCATTGTAGACAAACAACTCGCAAGACCTTTACTTGCATCCTTAATTCCCATATTGGGAATGGTGCAAGCCAAAGCGTTGGCTGGACAGATCCGCGGAAGACCGGCAAAATCCTTGATGAAAGTTCCTGCCGCCGGAACGACCATCTCGTTTGCAAATCAGTCGTTCGCGAATCAGTCGTGACTCCATCGCCATGCCCCCTTTTGTTTGTTGCAACGCCTTTTGCAAACGTAGTAACCGCACCAAGCGCGCATGGGCTGGCAGGCTTGCCGTGGCGTTAAGTTCAAACGAAAGCAGTCACTATCATTCGCCTTTGCGCTTGCGCTTGCCGGGCCCCGTCCTGCAACGTGCGGAATCTTGCAACATGCCGTGCAGCTTGCTCTCACAATCTCAACAAAGCTGCATTTCCCAACAAGCAGTCTCTTCTCACCCTCAACTATATCTGCAGTTATCTCTGTAGGTCATTTGTGGACTTGAAACTGCTGCAGCGAGACACCCAAAGCACGCGCGCCAGGACATGTTGGAAGGAGATCTGCGTGTGTCTTTGCAGGTATCAGGCTGCGAATGGCAGGCTTTGACCCTGCTTTGCAATATGGCCAGAATTTCGGCAAGTATTACGATTTGCCGGCCTGACCAACCTGCAAGAAGCGCTTGATGTTTCCTGTTCCTCGCACTATCGCTTAGCCAAGTAGAATAGAACGGCGTAGCCCTTTGCTTTTTAACATTTCGCAAGGGCAGGTTAGGAAGTAGTTTCGGGACCGCCCCCTTTAAGAATATCATTTGACCAACACGACACGTTGTTCAAACCCTGACTGTGTAGCGCGCAGGACTGTTTTTATAGTTTTCAGGTTTTTGCCGTAAACGCCTTTACTCAAAGAGCTGCTGCCGCTTGCGGAGCATGTGGCGTTTTGGTTTGTAGCTGCATGGCAGGCGAAGTCGTTACGTTGATGTTTCAATATATACATATATATATAGAGATACCCCTGCATCAGGTCTTGGAGGGCTAGGGTTTGCAGGTTCCATTCTTCAAGGAGTGAATTGGATCATTCCGGGGCCTTTGGCTCAAGCATGATTTCAAATTGTCAGGCAAAGCTTTTTCGGCAAGGGTGACTTGTCGAATGACATCTCTTCCAGGAGTCTATGTGGCCGTTCCTACGGATCGTCCGCTCCTCGCCACAGGCGCGTGCATGGCCTTCTGCAGGATTCCAACTTCGGTTTTGCCCGGAGACGCTGGAGGTGCGCCTGGGAAAGGCGCCTGGAGAGGCAGGACTCGCAGGGGTGACGCTGGCCCCATGTCCCTCGGTTCTGAGGATGCCGGCCAGCCGGGTTGGCGCGCGGTTGCAGCCTGGTGAACTTGCTCACGGACACCTTCATGAAGTCGGGCATGATGCAGGTTCACAGCGATCTTGCACTTGTGGCCAGGGCTCTTAACGGCTTCGGCTCTTGGAGGCAAGTATGTCCTGGTAGTTGGGCCACAGTGGCCGCCCGACCTTGGGCTGAGAGAGTGGCAGCGCAGGCCTGCCGCACGAACCCAGAAATTACTTGGTCCAAAGCGCCGCAGGTTACCGTTCAGAAGGATGGTGGGCCAGCCGTCCTTACGATGCGTTGGCCGTTTCAGCGTGCTCGTCAACGTGGCCGAGAGGCGCTGGGGCAACCCGTCGCTAATTTTCTCTCCTCACGGCAGCCGCGCTCTCTTCATGCAATCTGCAAGTCGGGCTCTTTCCGAAGGGTCTGGCGTCCCGCCGCAGGATCCAGCTCCCGGGCATGCAGACAGGCGCCGGGAAGCTTGGGGTCGCTCTCTCCTTCCATGCCGATGTGGTCTTTTGCCATTGCTTAGCAGGTCGCCGCAGAGCTTGTATGGTGTCCGCTATGCGGTCGATTTTGCTGGAGATCCGGGTCTGTCGCAAATGCTGAGTTCACCCAGAAGTTCAGGGCAGGAAGCCAATCTTAGGAACCAGAGAGCCGGTGTGCACCAGTTACGCGGTTGCCACGGAGAGCCAGACATTTTCAGTGCTATCCAACGGGGAGGGGGACCGGTGCGTGTGCGCCAGACTTCACCATTTCCTTTGTATGTGTCAGAAACAGGGCGTTGGCGACAAGTCATGTTGCATGCGCGGCTCCCGTAGCAGGCACCCTGGCGATAACCAGAGGGGAGGCTGTGGGCACTGCCCTTGCGTGGCCGCCTGTCGCAACCGGCAACAAGAAAGGGGGACCGGCGCGTGTGCAACCTTGAAAGCGACCGGCGCGTGTGCCGGAGAGATCCCCATCCTATTCTTTTCTTCTTCTGGATGGACTCTTCCGTGTGAAACACGGCCGAAAAAGGGTCTTGCACTCATGTCACTGTTTCCTTTGCATGTACGAGAAACACGTTGGTGATGAGTCAGTGTTTCATGTTGCACGCACCAGGTGAGCTTTGACTTGGCGGTGTCGATGCAGCGAGGCGTCTTTTCGCGCACCACACAACGGTGTTTTCTTTCGTCAGCCTGTCGGCCGATTTACATCGAGGTGCTTGTGGGTTGGCAATTGCGCCACGTTGCCATCTTCTCTTCTATCCTACCGGGGGCAACCGCGGCCTTCGTTTTGGAGCAGTTCACCGAGGACCACGAGGAGGGCTTTGGCTCAGAACCTCCCTGGGCTTGGAAATCCGGTTTTGGGTTGGGCGGCTTGAACAGAGCACCCACCTCCATACCTGAGGCCAGGAAGAGTGAGAGGTTTACCCCACACCAGGCCGCCAACGCCAAGCTCTGTGAAGTGGTCAAGTTTTGGCATGGGCGCAACGGCTCCTCCTCTCTTTGATGATGCTGAGTGTGGTTCTCGAAAACATTGCCAACCTCATGTGCCTGGTCAGGGGCAGGAGCGACAACCCTGATCTATCCCGGATGGCTACATAAATCCAGTGCCAGCTATTTGCGTTGCGCGCTTCAAAGTGCATCCCCTCAAAATCCAATTGGGCTGACGCGATCAGCCGCTTGGGGGCCAACGACACGTGGTACCGTCTCAGCCACTTTCCCTCCTGCTCTATTGAGGCTTCCCTATCGCGCGGTCATAACTTTTGCTGAATTCCTGTGAGTGCCTTGAGATGTTCCAAAGTGCCGTGGGAGGTACTGCAGCAGGATAACTGCAGGGTTTTCTGAGCACGCTTTGGGGGGAAGAACCCGAAGAGCCCAGCACATCGGCTGGAATGGCTGGGCCGCAGCGCGGAGCAACCTGCTGTGGATGCCAATGCAAATCCCACAGGCATGCGGGCTACGACACATGCTTCGGTTGAGAGTGGCAAAATTTGTGGAGCTGTCAGTTTTAATTCTCCTTGCAATGTAGATAAATAGATAGACAGATAAATCAGTGTATATATTTGTGTTTGACGTGCTTGGTGCTGCAGGGTTTGTCTCTGGCCAGGTTTAAACCCCAAAGCAAGTGCTGATCTATTCCGTTATTGCCATTGCTTCTTTGGATCTGTTATTCGGGTGGCGCGCCCTTTCGGTTTCAGGGTGCTTTCCCTTTCGTGACACACCCAGAAGAAGTTTTGCGTGCGCCCATTTCGGAGGACCCGTTTGACAGGATGTTGAGATCCGGGAGGAGGCCATCCGCGCCCTGGGGAAGGTGGCTGAAGGAGGCCTTGGCGTCCGGCGAGCGCGCCGAAATCACCCAACTGTTGTTCAATTGGAAACCAAGCATGGTAGGGGTTGGTTCCGTAGTTCGGGACACATTGCAAATCATTGCAATGTTCAGAAGCAAGTTGTCCGACTGCTTTGTATCACTCACATTTTACAGGGCGCCAAGTTTGTTTTTCCTGCTGGGTCGCGAAAGTGTTTCCGGTGGGTCGGTCGCTTGGTCGCAAGCTCGGTCGGTCGCTTGGTTGGTCGGTCGGTCGTCAGTGGGCGGGTGTTTTTGGGTTTTCGCGTGTTTTTTTTGCATGTTTGGCGGTTGTTGCGGCTTTGGCTTCTGCACCAAGCCTAAGCCAAGCCAATCCGAAACCAACCCTAACCAAACCAGCGCTCAAGCACCCCTGAGCCAGCTAACGCCTGCCAAAACCACCGCAAAAAACCGACCCCAAACCGGCGCCAAGGAAACACAGCACACTAAACCAGCACTAAACTATCCCGAAGCCACCCTACATAGATCCCGCCCATTAAACCAGCACAAAGGAAGGAACCTTAAACCCACCCGTAAACAAACTCTGAAACAAGCCTAAACCCACCCTAAACCAATCCGAAACCCAGCCTGAACCAACCCTACACCCACCCTCGACTAGCTCAAAACCTTAAAATGAACTTCAAACCAACCACAAGCTTTGGACCAGCGCTAAAACATCCCTAAACCAGCCTAAACCTACCCTACCACCCTAATCCAGCCCCAACGACCCTAAACCAATCCGAAGCCCTCGCTACCCAGCCAAACGCCACAACTAAATCTACCCAACCCAATCCACAACGTTGCTTAGGGTCGATGAGGATAATCATGATGCGCATTGTCTGCATTCAAGAAAGTGCTTTGCAGTTGCCTTGGAAGAAGATAGAGCCCGCACAACGTCAATGTTCCTTGCTAATTCGGTGGCCACTTTTATTCTCGCAGTTGCTTCACGAGTTTTTCCTAATGCAGAAGACTGTGATTGCTTTGAGGTTCGCTTTAATAGAAGGCTCACTTTTCCCAAAATCAAAGTAGAGAACAACAACTGGCCAGCAAACAAATGCCAAATGAAAGCCTTAGCCAACAATGTTGATCCTGGAACTTATTTTGTGCGTTCCGCATGTCTGCAAAACATGGCCCTCACGCCCTGAGACGACCACGGGGCACTGAACTGCATCATCCGAGGGCTGAGAGATGAGTCCATTTACGTGCGGCGAGCTGCTTTGGAGGTGATGCCCTGACCAACGGAAAAGTCTCACGTCTTGTCCAAGCGTCTGGTGGCACCAATGGATGTGCTTGTTCCTCTCAAACTGGCAAGTTGCATAGAGGCATGATATGACACAATAAGTTTCTCACATGCTTATCTTTTGGTTTCCCACATCCCAGACATATCGAAACATATGGTCACATGGTTTCGTGCACCCCCTACAACATGTTTTTTTTAGACCATCCTTGAAAAGGTACCTAGTTGTCACACAACCAAATTGAACGGATGATGCTCACACCTTCCCCCTTGAGGCTAGTTGGGCACACAAGCACCACCATTGCATTTCAGTCACATGGGGAGCCAACAAAAGTCTGCTTAGCTTTCAGCACTTTGGTTGACAGCTTGCTTTCTCATCGCCTCAAAAGAAGGCTGAGGCAGTCAAGGTTCTGAGGGCGGGGCAACATTGAGACCTTCCGCTTCATTAGTCGCCGGATGAGAGACACGGAGAGGAGTTGTTCAGAGGAGTGGAACTGAGAGCACTGGATGGAGAGGAATGGGTAGGACCGGAGACGACCGGAGACGACCAGAAGATTATGTTTGTGCACCCCAGAATGACCTTTTGAAGGCTGGCTTTTTAGGTGATCTTGTCAGTGCTCTCAAGCATTGTTTCCAAGTCTAATTCAGTAGTCAGTTGCGTTTGTTTCACGCAGACTAGTTATCCGCTGGTCCATATTGATCCTTGACGAGGATGAACACGTATAGCATCTGGTGACTCTGTGTTTTTCAACAGAATCATCATGTGTCCTTAGTGAGCTCTTTGAATCAACTACTCATTGCTTGTTTGATTGTTTCAACTTGCCCAGCGTACGGAAGCAAATATGTGTCTTTGATCGATTTCAATTTGGGCAAGCAATGGATGAGCCCAGCGTTTGGACTCGGGCAGCACCTCCAGCATGCGGTCGTGCAAAGTTCTTGGCCACGTGCCTAGATCTGTGCACGTTAACGCTCAGAGAGCAACGACTCGATCAATTGGAATTGGGTAAATGGCCTTTAGTATCTCTGAGTACGAACTGCCGTTGCCTTCAGCAAGTTGTGCTCATGCCAGCAACCGAGATCATTTGTTTCGTACCAAAAGGCAATGACAAGATGAAATCGCCGGACAAATTCAAGTGGAACTAAGTCGGCACAACCGATTTTAGCAGGAGCTTGCATATGATCGTGGCAACGTGCAGGGCACCAAGTGCCAATGGACTGCAAAGGAAGCCATGTGACCATGAGGAATCGGTTTTGTTACACTCGGCCATTTGTTGGATTGAGGTTGCGAGTGGTACAATGCCATCATGTTGCGGTTCGTGATCAATAATGGTTCCTCGCACTGGAAAGCGGGCAAGTGGATTGCCTTGGTCCCGCTTTGCAATCGGGATGCTGAACACTGGCACCCACGGAACAGGTGGCCTTCAAGCTGCCAATCCTCTCGGGCTAAAAGGGTTTCAAACTTGGAGCTTTTGCTTATCCAAGACACCCGCATCTGACGCGTGCTTCCTGTTCTGAGCAGTCCAGATTCCGAAATAATGAGCTTCCATGAAGCTTGAACCCATCAAGAAAAGTGCGAAATGCCTATGGCCGCAATGGGAAACAAGTGGAAAGGTTTTTTTTTTGCGGCATTGCACAACTCCAGCAACTTCGAAGCATGCGCAGCAGCCGCTTGCAGGAGCGCTTTGCATTCCTATTTCCCTTGTTGAACGATCATCGATTCGCAGGTTGCTATTTCAGGATGGTTTGGCTGTTCCTGGCGTGCGCAGCGGAGGTGTCAACATTCTGGGATTGCGCTGATGCTGGGTGCTGTTTTGCTGTCTCGTGACTCGTCTTGGTCCATCCGATTGGTTAACCTAAGCATTGAGACTGCTGCAAGGATCTATCTTTTGACCACTCGGTCCCCACCAGTTCACGCAATGCGTTTCCTTTCGTAAAGAGATGTATCAGAAGCGCTTGAGCAGAGTCAGGTGCACTTGGGACTATGATCGTTCAGCGACCGTTGTGCACATGTGCACGCCGGCACTGTACTGCCAGGTTCATCCAGGCCCTATCCAACAGCAGCACGTGTTCATTGTTGAGGCATGTTGAGGCACTGTCCGTTTGAGGGCTATTGCCTATAACGAGCTGCTTTTGCTGTGGAGTTTCAGATGAAGGCTTCGCTTTGGAGCCTTGTTGTCTTTGAGGGCGGTCGGCCATGAGCTCTCAACATACTGCCAGGACAAGAATGGGAACGTTCATTGGAGCTGGCTGCTGAGATGTGCCCTGGCTGTTCCATCCAAAAACATGGATCAATCTGGTGGCCGTTAGCATGGAGTCCTGAGCACTTGTGGTATCCAGTTGACAGCTTGCAGCCGCAAGAAGCCAAGAAGTGTTGGACACTGTCGTATTGTGGTGAGCTGGTGCGGGAGAGAACGGCAGAGCAGGTGGGACCTCAACTTAATGCAAAGCATCAGCCCATGTCGAGCCAATGTGTTTGACCAGTGTTCGGTAGTTTGACAAATGTCAAGCGGAGAAAGCAACATTCCACTGGTCGTGGTATTGAAGATCTCGTAGCCGACTGCCGACTTTGCCAGGCACCGTGCCAATTTGGGCGCCGACTGCTACACCCAAGACGCAACACTCATGGCCAATTGCTGAGAGCGAAAGAAGCGAGCTTGTCTGATCCATGAAACATACCATGTCAGCATGTCATTCTTGAACAGCTGTAGCCATACCAGCATAGACCCCAGATTGCAAGTACTGCCTTTCTTTGCCCGTTTCTGGGTACAAAGAATTTGCCATATGTTGGCACTTCGAAGCGCGACAGTGTCTGCCAAGCAAACGCTGCCACGAAATGCAGCCAGCATGATTCCAAGCCTTGTGCGCACACCATACACTGCTGATTCTTGCGCGAAGCTACAGAAGTAACGTCTGCTACCACCCTCAAACTACCTTGAAAATGGGGGGAAGTTCCTCTTTCATGGGCAGCTTGCATAAATGCTGATGTAGCTCAAGAGGGGTCCGCAGCACATTGAAGTGGGTACCGGGCAGCAACGTTTCGCCAGATGCAACGAGTCAAGGCTGCCACACGAGGGCAAAGATGGACTCTGGCGCTGCAACTGCCAGCGCCTCAGAGACAAAGTTTAGGGTGAACTGCAGTGAGCGCAGTGAGCGCAAGCCCTCAAACTTGGGCAAGGCTTTCGGGTTTTCGAGCCCTCTCACCTGGCTCAGGCAGGTCCAGCCTTTGATGCGCTTCACATAACCCATCCCGCGGGTGGTTTAACCATGGCACACATGGCCGTTCCAGCAGTATAACAAGCGATTCCAGTGGAGCTTCCTGGGGTCGCAAATCGAGCAACATCCAAGTTGTGTTGCTGTTGCCTGGCGCATGTGCGCAGTGAATCAAACAACTGGGACAGGTTCCAGAGCATTTACTTGAAGCTTGGTCGTGCAATCGAGTGCTCAGCCCATTCGCGGAAAAAAACAGCTTGACTTTGGCGGATCCTCATGAAACCAAAAGGAAAGGTCAGAAGGTTTTGCCGCGGCACCAGGACAGCGCTTTCATTGGATGCGACTGACCAGTTTGGGCTGTTTTTTTTCCCCTGCAAAGACTTCATCTTCAACATGGGGATTGAGTCAGGGAATCTCCACTACCTGATGTTACAGCGTTTGTTGAACGCCAGCTTTCTGACCAATTTGATTGTGCATAGTGATTCTGCCAGATTGTCATTTAAAGGCGTTCCGAGATGGCGGGAAATCGCACAATTCTAGCATAGCCGGCAGTTGCTCCAAACTGCTCCAATTCAGCAAAACGTCACAGTACTGCAGCAGCGTGTGTTCGAATGACCATGTGCTGTGTGCTCCAAGAAAAGCAACAAGCGCAACTCACCTAAGCGCTGTGGTGCATTTCGAGGGTCCAGAACGTTTTGTGTTGGGCGTGCCAGCTCAGGTCATCATTCGCTAGCCTTACTAGCCTTGTGAGCTACAACGCTGCGACCTCAAGCGCAGTGTCGAAGCCTTTTCGGGGGTTGGCAATCTTGACAGATGCAATCTGGCCATGTACGGCGCGCATTTTCCCAGTTTTGGGTATGCACAGTTTTCAACTGTGCACAAACTGGTTTGCGTCAGGCTGCCCGTGGCAGTGTTGGTGAATTGGTTCCTTTGAGCCCTGCAATTTCCTGTTTTCCATCTTCGGCTTGTTGGAAGCGCCCTCAATCAAAGCGAAGATCCGACACGGTCGTTGGTCGCTTCCTGAAGGCACATTCGGAATCACACAATCTTCCAGAGAATGCTTGCGTTGCGCAAGTGCAACGATTCCATTGTTGCTTGAAGGCACATGTCACTTGATGCTCTGTATGAAAGATCATGGACGAAACATGAGGACGCGGATCACCAAAGCATTATGTACACATTACAGGATCCCCAGCTATGTAGGGCTGCGGCAGGGAGCCAGTTGCAAATGGCTTGCTTGCCCAAGCCGTCCCAAGGCTGCGTTGAATGCGCTCTCCAAGTCTTTGAAGTGGCTGGGCAGCACTTTACCATCGAACACCGCTTCATGTTTCAAGCGAGATGTCCCTGCCTGGGTCACTGTTGTTCTTTCCGCTTCGCACGTTCGATGACTTGAGAAGTTGCTACGCCCCATCCTGTCGAGAGTTGTAAATTTGAAGCCCTTTTGCGCAAACGATCAACCTGGAGTGACCTTCAGCTCAGTGAGCCTGAAGCGCTACTTGCCGTGAATGCGTGTGTGTGTGTGGCATGATTGATTACGTATTTCCAGAGGGGCCAGGGTGGCAAATAGCGACGCAACAGAGCCAGCGAGAGGTTAGATTTGCGGGGCAACTCATTGAGCTGAGGTGGTCAAACACACTCGCCTTGTCCAGCCCTTGGCTTGCCTCGAGTTGTAACTCACGGCTAAGTGCAGGGAGACCCGGAGGCCTGGAGGTGTGTTGAATCTGATGCTCTCAGAACTTCCGCGCTCAGTCGTGAGACAAACACTATTGGAAATCTGAAACGGATTCTCGTGTCGGAGCTTGAGACGCCGGGCGGTTTTGGACATAGAGGAAGGTTTTCACACGTTGAACTTCAAACCAATTCTGGAACTCTCAATGCAAACAGGCAAGAAAGGCAAACTATCAACCGACCCGAAATAGAAGCTGCAATCCAGGCGGTTGCTACATCCGGAATGTTACTCTATTGACTGCCTTGTAAAAGTGCTTTCAAGTCTTCACCAATCTTCCTGCAAAATCCCTTCTTCTCAAAATTTCAGGCTGGTCACAATTGACAGCATCATTGGCCGACGGTCCGCGCACCGGTTTCCCCAACAACGGAAAAAAGGGAAAATCCGCCCAAGACAACAAAACAGCACACTTGGCACGGCTCCCTAAAAACTTCTTGGCCTTCCACAATCTAACCCGGTCGAAAATCCTCGCACAAAACCGCTTCCAGTTCTGCATCTTACATTGCAAGTCTGTATAGACTGTGCTCCAAAGATGCTAGAAAGATAGTTGGAAACAAGGCGCTACACAGCCAAGACAAAAACAGGTAGTACTGCAACGCAGGAGTGATGCACCCTTCCAAACCTCTGTGCTCTCAAAACACGCTGCTTTTGGAGTTGTTTATTCTTTTGAAACTTTTGCCACCCCCCCCCCCAGCATCGCTTTGCAAGTATCTTGATATTAGAAGGCTTTCGCGCGTGAAAACTGACCCCGAGCTTGCTTTGTCTGCAGGATTCTAGAGGGAAAGGATGCAAGAGTCGCTTTCCCTGGTTGTGGGAATTCCCAGACTAGCAACATTGAAGCCACAACATGCGGGACAATTCGGACAGATGGAAGGCTGCATTTTGTGTGGCAGGTGCGGCGTGGTCAACTTTCACCTTGTTTTGAATTGCAGTAAAGCCGGCGCAGCCGGGGGGCGGAAGTTTCTAAAAGAACAACAGCGCCTATAGGACTTGTTTTTTCACAAACATCCTTACCTGAAGGAACACCCTGCGCTTCCAAGAAGAACGCCAAGCCTAAGCCCGACAACGCAACTCACGGTGTCATTTTAACATGTGGCGATTTTCGATCCCCAGCTGCGAAAAAGGACTTTGCGCACTACTTCCGTGCTCAAAAGTTGAGCTTTTCATGTCGCAGCTGCGAAAGTGCACTTCGCGTACTACTTCCGTACTTAAAAGTGACGATTTTCGAGCCCCAGCTGCGAAAGTGGGCTTCGCGTACTACTTTCGTCCGCAAAAGTTGCGCTTTTCAATCCCCAGCCGCGAAAGTGCACTTCGCGTACTGCTTTCGTGCTAGAAAGCGACGATTTTCGGGCGCCAGCTGCGAAAGTGGACTTCGCGTGCGGCGAAAGCGACGATTTTCGTCGCCAGCCGCGAAAGTGGACTTCGCGTACCACTTTTGTACGTAAAACTTGCGCTTTTCACGCCCGCCGCGAAAGTGCACTTCGCGCTACCCTTAAAAGTTGCGCTTTTCGCGAAAGCACTTCGCGCTACTTCGCGCTTTTCACGCCCGCCGCGAAAGTGCACTTCGCGTACTCGTACTTAAAAGTTGCGCTTTTCACGCCCGCCGCGAAAGTGCACTTCGCGTACTACTTTCGTACTTAAAAGTTGCGCTTTTCACGCCCGCCGCGAAAGTGCACTTCGCGTACTACTTTCGTACTTAAAAGTTGCGCTTTTCACGCCCGCCGCGAAAGTGCACTTCGCGTACTACTTTCGTACTTAAAAGTTGCGCTTTTCACGCCCGCCGCGAAAGTGCACTTCGCGTACTACTTTCGTACTTAAAAGTTGCGCTTTTCACGCCCGCCGCGAAAGTGCACTTCGCGTACTACTTTCGTACTTAAAAGTTGCGCTTTTCACGCCCGCCGCGAAAGTGCACTTCGCGTACTACTTTCGTACTTAAAAGTGATGATTTTCGAGCCCCAGCTGCGAGAGTTGACTTCGCGTACCAAAAAGGTGCGCTTTTGAAGCCCCAGCCGCGAAAGTGCCGCGCAGGTGCATTTTGTGTTCTTGTCAAGCCCCAGCCGCGAAAGTGGACTTCGCGTACTACTTCCGTACTTAAGAGTTGCGCTTTTCAATCCCCAGCCGCGAAAGTGAGCGTACTACTTTTGTGCTATAAAGTTGCGATTTTTGAGCAGAAGTGGACTTTGCGTACTACTTTCGTATTTAAAACTTGCGATTTTCAAGCCCCAGCTGCCAAGTGGACTTCGCGTACTACTTACCCCCCGAAAGTCCGCACATGGTTCACCGTTTCCGGGCTGCGCAACGTTGCGATTTTCGAGCCCTAGCTGCGAAAGTGCCAAAGCATTGCCCCTGCCAGCAAATCTGCGCCCCCGAGCGCGAAAATATTGCGCCTGCCAGTAAATCTGCGCGGTTCCGAAAGAAAGCCCCTGCCAGCAATTCTCTACCCCAGGTTGCGCAAGTACCGCGCTTGCCACAAAATTTAGACTACCTATTTATACTTATTTAGTTCTCTGTCTATCTGTCTGTCTATCTATCTATCTATCTATTTATGAACAGTCTTTCTATCACTCGAGACTGCACAAGCGTTGCCCCTGCCAGCAAATCTGGAGCCCAGAGCGCGAAGGCGCCGCGCCCTCCAGTGAATCTGCACGGCTGCGAAAGTCTTGCGCTTGCCACGAAACCTGCGCTTCAGGTTACCAAAGTGCTGCGCCTGCCACGAATTTTGAACCTCCGAAATTGGCTGCGCGAGCGTGCCGTTGTGCAACTTTCCGAGACCGCGGCGAACCCGTGGCGAACCCGTGCGCAAAGCAGAGGTGCCTGCGAACCATTTTTCTGTATTACGGAAGTTTTGTAGCTAAACTTCCTTTGGTTAGAAAGGATTGCGGTCTTTAAGCGTGGGCGTCGTCATGGCCACCCAAGAGTGCAAACTTCCATTCTGGTGGCGAGTATCTACAGCCTGAACTGTGTTGTGTGAATTGAATGCTGACCTGACCGCGCAGGCTTCATTGCATGCCAGTTGACCTGTTCAAGCGTTCCTGTGTTTACGTGCGTGCGCAGGGGAAACTTTGCATTTGTGTTGGAACAAATGCCCTAGGTCTATTGTGGTGAAGCTGCAGCCATTTCTAGCACCAGTATTTAAACGCCGTGCCGCCGACCCCTTTGTCTGTGGGATTCAGGGCAACGGGCTGTGGAAGTGAGGGTAGCCTGCCATGGCGAGCGCGGCTGGCTCTGGGCGTCTCCACGAGAGATTTTGGAAACAGATGAAAAATCTTCCCAACTCCTGCAAGGCGGACCTAGTTCTGGCTGATGTCACGTTGTGCTATCAGCAAGTGCAAGCTAGATTTGGCAAGGCCGCCACTAGTTGGCAGTGCGCGGAGGGGCCGAGGTGAAGGGTGCCCCGTGGAGTGTCAGCTGGGCTTGGCAGATCTGTGGAGCTGCCTTGCAACTTGGCGGTGGCAAGCTCCCTGCCACCTGCCCCACAGCAAAGCCTGCTGTCAAAGGATCCAGACACAAAGCCAGGAACAGCGTCCTTAGAATCTTCTCCAAGAGCTTCGTCGCAGACCACATCTTCCGCTGGGCGGAAAACCCCATTCCTCTTCATCTTCCTCCTCTTCGCCCGCATCTTCCTCTCCAGTAACCGATGGAAGAGAAGCAACTCTGAGGATGTGATGAGGAACAGCTGGTGAGGCATTTTGAAACCTGGCCTACTCTTGGCCCTGCAAACAAAGTCGTGGCCAGCTTGAACGGAAGTGCTTTCCCTTCAAGTACGCCCCGCCAACGGCACCTAAGCAGCACGCCCAGGCCAGACTGCACAAAAGCATGCCGTAGTGGGAGGAAACTGGCCCATGGAGCGGGCGGCATACAAGCCTCTACGGGCTGAGCTCAGCCATGGGGACAGCCATGCTAGTGCCCAGCGAGCCCAAACCCGGGCGCAAGAACAGCGCTTGGCTGCAAGATATGGCGTGCCTCACCGCCTGTCGGAGGAGCACCCTTTCTTTGTGAAAGCAGTGACGCTGATAGCGATTCCCGGTGAGTCTTCCTCCGCAGCGGGTGGAAAATTCGAACTGGCAGCCTTGAAAAAGCAAGAAAGCGAGCCGGCGCATGTTGGACGTGCAGGAGTACAGGCTGGCAACGCGCGCCCAAGACAGCAGCAGAGCCGAGCAGGATTGGACAGCAGACGCGCATGCTGAAGCCAACCAAGCTCACTCTTCAAGAGAGTACCCTCTCAAAATGGCTGTGGGGCTGCATCAGACGCTTGCATTGAAGCAGTACGGGGCTGAAGGTGCCAAAAAGCATCTGCGTGTGGGCTGGCGAGAAGTGGCCTTTTCCATTGGGTCAGCCCATTCCGCCGGAGACTAGCAAGCCAGACCCTTTGCCCCAAAGACGTGGGCCGCGAAAAAGGTAACGGCAAAGACCAGTTCGCAGATCGGAGCATGCTGAAGCCAACCAAGCTCATTCTTCTGGCGAGTACCCTCTGGGAGTTTCTGTGGGACTGCGTCTGGCGCCCGCACTGTCGCAGCACGGGGCTGAAGGTGCCAAAAGCATCTGCGTGCGGGCTGGCGAGAAGAGTTGGAGCCTCTGGACGAGCGCGCAGTGGCCTTTTTCCATCAGCCCATGCCGCCGGAGTCAGGTAAGCCAGGCCTTTTGTTGCACAGACGCGGGCCATGAAAAAAGTAAAGGCAAATTCCAGCTCGCGCCGGATCTTCGGGGCCCTGGACGGCAGCAGGTTTCTGTTACGGGTGCAGCCGCCCCGGGTTTTAAACGTTTTGCTTCCGCACCGAAAGGTCTTTCTGTTGCTTCCTTCTTCCGCTGGGATTAAGCTAATAGTTTGGGGGTTCCACCAGGAGCCCTCGTTTTGGAATAGGTTTCAGAAACATCCACAAAACAATCCGGCACGGCCGGCGGATTTTGCTTGGTTGGCTTGTTCTCCAGCACGCAACGCAGGCTAGCGTTTTCTCCACAAGGCGACATGTCTGACTTCATTGAAGCCAACTGGAGTCAACAGCCAATGTTTTGCTTCATGGCTTGGGTTGCCAGGAGACCAATTCACACCCTCGTCAGGAAGGCCGATATTCCTTGCCAAACGCTCAAGTCAATGCATTTTGGCGGCAAGGGCTCTTTAGCAAGCCTGCCCTACTCTAGTCAGGGAGCTGCATGTTTGCGCGCGCTTGATTGATGAGGCTGATGTTTGCTGAAGCCACACGAATGGTGCTGGACTACCAGGCATGGGAAGCCGGGAGACGGTCGTTTTTGTTGTGTCAGGTTGACTAGCCAAGTGCTTTTTTGATTATATTATTGCCAAGATTATTGTCGATTGAAAAAAGCGGAAGGAGAAGACCGAAGTAAGAGAAGGAAAGACAGCGGCCAACAAAGAGTACGCGCCCTCCTAGCTCTTGTTAACACGTTAAGCCACTAAGACTTTAAGATTGCAAGCCATTCAGATTTGCAGAGTTTATTCCAGTAGGGTTTTTGTGTTTTCAGCAATCAATATTTTGATACTTGCTCCATTCAGATTTTAGCGCGTTAAGCCACGAAGGTTTAAGTGTTCAGCCAGGACAATTGTCAGATTTTAAGCCAGCGCAACTTCCAGCCATTAAGATTCCTATCAAATGACGCCGCTAAAAGTTTAACTTTACATGCTGCATTTGTATACATGACCAGCCGCTTACATTTGCGAATGTAACGTTGCTTTGTGCAAACGCATTTTGATCAAGTGGCCCTACATTTGGTATTTTTCTCCATATTACATCATATTTTAACAAAGCATGTCATAGAATTACACAACAAGGGGCTAAATTTCAAATTTCAGTTTTTTGTCATGTAGCGGCCCAGTCTACATTCGTTAGTGGGGCTAATCCCTTCTTCCTAATAGTCAAGGTCCCCGAAAGTTTTTTCCAAAACCGCATGGGTGGGAATACGAAATTTACGATAAGCCAATTATATACTAATACCAAACCAGTGGTGTTCCTTTGCGACCCCAACCCGAACCGTATTCGGGGACCCCGTTTTCTTTTCCATTTACATTCCTGACTCGGAAACAGCTGTTTCATGAATTGGTTTAAGTCCGGAAAGGGCTCAAGTCAACAATTCATCCCAAAGGATCGAAAAAACGAACTGGGGCCACCCCATGGTAAAAATAATTCCCGGCAAGATAAATTAGTGTCAGGGGCATTTTGTTAACTATTGGGGGAGAAACTAATTACGACCAGACAAACACGTCCAGCCCGGAAAACGCATGATCTTTAAAGAACCTGCTGGTAAGGCGCAGCGTCCCTCCAATCAGCTGCTGACTTCTGCTATTGAGCAGTGTGTTGCGCCGAAGCAAGGACTGCAAGGAGTCAAGCCACACAACCGACGATGCGAAAACCCCGAGAACGTGGAACGTGCGCGGACCCACGAATTTGCAGAATTATGTCTCGAAAACGTCGTTCTGATCTGCAAGCTTTTTAAACCTCGTGTGGCTGCAAAAGGGTGGAGTGGGCTTGGGTAAGGGGAGCCCCATCCTGAGACAATCGACGATGTAGCCGGTTTGCGCGCTGCTGTCATCTGTAGACTCTTCGTGCCAGAAGATGGCAGCGATGTGCAAAATTCTGCCTGAGCGAAAGGCTCGGGAAGGGGTTAATGTCACTTCACCACAAAAGCCGAAGCCTTCTTATAAGATGGCCAGCCATTCGCCTGTCCTTGCGATGGGCTCATTTGCCGTACCATGCGCGCGAAATTCCTTGAGTCTGTGCCAGTGCCATGGAAGCGCGGGAAAACTTCCTTTAGTTAATTAGAAAGTACGTCTAGAAACAGATATCGGAAAGCGTGCGGTTGAAACCTAGCACATCGAGGGCTACATTGGCCCATTTTGTAGAGAACTTGGACATGCAGGGGAACACGTTAAGCCACTAAGACTTTAAGATGGTAAGCCATTCAGGCTTTCAGATATAGTCCATCAGGGTTTTCAGGCATTCAGCCAGTAGTGTTCTTAAGGTTTTCAGCCGTTAAGATCTTAATGCGTTAAGCCACCAAGATTTAATCTTGCAGCCAGGGCCAGAAAAATTAGATTTTAAGCCAGTAAACGTATGAGCCATTAGGGCTCTAAGATTTGAAGCCCTTAAGGTTAAAAGATAAGATCCTAACACTGTACGCCTTTCAGGTTTTGCAGTGTTTGATCCATGTAGGTTGTCAGTGTTTGTTTTTCGAGATTTTCAGCCATTAATCGCTTGAGGTTTCCATTTTGACCCGTGCTGGGGGTGCAAAAGCGCCAAAAGGTTTGTGTTCCGGAGACCCCTTGTATGAAAGGACTTAATCTACGACAAGGGAAGGTCTTACGTACCGGGCGTCAACTAATCCCTGACAAGAAGATACCCGCTGTGGGTAGCAGCCTCTATGGTCCTGGACTTGTTTCTGGCAAGAACCTGATGTCTGATTGAGGGCCAACCCACAATTTGTATTGCAAGTCCCTGCGCACGCTGGAGCGAGCAAAGCGAGGTTCTATTTCTGTGGCCCGCGTGTACTCTAATTGTGAAAACAGGGGCCGAGCCTACACATGTACATATGTATATATATATATATATTTTTGTGTACGTGGCACAAGTGATTGCCTAAAGGTCAATGGTCATAACAAACACAAATTTGTTTTGACCTTAGGCCGCGAATTGTCATCTCAAGGCTAGCCATATTTAAGCACCGTTGGCGTGTTCTGCTGGCTCCTACGGCTTCAGTTGGAAACAGAAAGCAACCGCATGTGTTAAATTTCACGAGCTAGCGTGGCCACTTTGCCAAACCCTCAGAAGCGTTCTGAGCAAAGGGCAAGCTCTCGCCCGATGTGCGCGAGCTTGCAACGAGAAACGCTTGTCCCAACACATGCTTTGTGGGTTGTGTGCTTCTCCTGCGCGTTGGGCGTCCAATTGGCTGGCTGCGTGAAGTAGTGTTGCGGCCAGAGGCTGTGGCATGAACTGCGACCAAGCCTGCTTTGAGTTGGCGCGCCCCCTCTCAATTGGAATCGTGTCAGCGCACGCTTGTGCGCGCGCGCCACATGGTGCAGCTTTGGCAGTAAAGTCAAGACGCAGCGGCCGCCCGTTTGTTTTGACAGGCGCAAAACGTGAAAAGAAGCGAGCGTGTGAGCGCAGAGAGAACTTGCGCAGAGAATCTTGAACGGAGCACTTTCGCAGAGAAATTTGCCAAGAGAACTTGTTCAGAGAACTTGCTTAGAGAACGTGAGAGAAACTTTCTCTGAGCAAACTTTCGCAGAGAAGCTTGCTGAGCAAACTTGCGCAGACAACGTGCGTCGCTCACTATATGTTATGCTTTCGCCCCCCCCCCCGTTCTTCTAGTATATTTTGGTTGGGGGTTCGCTATCTTGTTGCGATCCCATATGCGTGTTTATATATATGCAAATATATATATATGTATATCGCAGGGGATCCCAGGCAACCCCCCACTTTAGTAGGTGGTTCTTCGCCAGGTTACTTTTTCTAAAAAGGTGGCTTCTTTGGTTGCCTAAACAAAGAATGTAATCACTGAGTTTAAAGTGAGGGGTCAGTCAAACCATTGCGCGCAAGAAACCTTTTTGTGACTCAATTATACTTGAACTGTGCGCACAAGCAACGCCCCACCTCAGTGTCATGTCATGCTTCAATTTAGACAGCGAGGATGGAGTGGTGCGTTCGCTGTTTAAAACTTCTTTCGGTGTCGTCTGCAATACCGCAATATGGTGAGTTGGTGGTGAACGCCGGCGAGAAGTTGGTGACGCTTGAGAAGTAAGCAGGTGAGAGTTTTGTGAAATGTGGGGCTGTTATCAAAGGAGCGCGAGTAACAGTTTGAAAGCGGTGAGAAGGTTGAGAGTCAGAAGATGGTGGGTTGGTGAAAAGTTTGCAAGTTGGGCAAAAGATTGTGAAAAGACGCTCGGTTTGTGAAATGTGAAACGTGTGCAAGTGGAGAAAAAACGGGAGTCTGTGAACGTCTGCCAAATTTGCGAACAGACGGCGAGTTAGTGAGCCTTGCGGTAAGTGGTGAGAAGATGGTGAAAAGACGGTGGGTTGCAACAAATTGAACGTTGGTGAAAAGATGGTGAGCTGGTGGAAATCTGGCAAGTTGACAAGACGTTTGTGAAAAATGGTGAGTTTGTGAATTTTGGCAAGTTTGCGAAGAGATGGTGAAACGATTGAGTTGGTGAACAATTTGCAAGTTGGAAATGCCGAAAAGTGGGCAAGTTGGTGGACAGATTGTGATTGTGAGCTGGTGACAAGATGGTGAAAAGCTGGACAACAGATCGCAAACTGCTGGAGATTTGACAAGCTTGCAAAATGTTGGCGAATTCGCGAAAATTTGGCCAGTTCGTGAAAAATAGATGGTAAACAGTTTGCGAGTTGGTGAAAAGATGGTAAGAAGATAGTGAAAAGATTGTGAACTGCCGAAATGTTGGGGCAAGCAGTTGGCGAATGTGTTTTTCGGGCGTTGGTGGGTGAAAAGATGGTGAACAGACGTTGAACTGCCGAAATTTTGGCAAGTCGGTGAAAAGTTTGCGGATTTGCTCGTCTGATTGCAAGTTGGCAAAAAGATTGTGAGTTGGTGAAAAGATGGGAAACAGATGGCGAACTGCTGAAAATTAGCAAGTTGGTCTAATTTGGTGAATGTGCGAAGTTGGTGAAAAGATGGTGGGTTGCTGGGAATTTGGCTAAGTGGTAAAAGTTTGCGAATTTGCAAAAATGACAAGTTGATGAAATGATGGTGAAAAGATAGTTAAAAGATGGTGGAAAGATGGTGACAAGGTGGAACACTTTGGGCACAGCTGGAACACTTCTTCGAAGGATTGGAACACTTGTGGGACACTTCCAGGCCTGTCACGTTGCCAACTCGCCATCTTTTCGCCATCTTTTCATCACCTTTGCACCATCTTTTCACCAACTCAACATGTGTTCACCATCTTTTCACCAACTCACCATCTTCTTACCCACTTGCAAGCAAAGGGCCAATTCGCCAACTTTCACCGACTTGCCAAATTTTCGGCAGTTCACCATCTTTTCAACTCACCATCTATTCGCCATCATTTTGCCGACTCGCCCTCTTTTACAAACTTGCAAACAAAAGCGCCGATTCGCCAACCTTTTACCGACTTGCCAAAAATTCGGCAGTTCCCCATCTTTTTTCCAACTCAACATCTGTACACCCTCTGCTCGCCAACTAGCCAAATGTTCTCAAGTTCGCCAACTTTTTGCAAACTTGCCAAATGTCCAGCAATTTGCTATATTTGACAAACGTTCATGTTTTTTCGTCAGTTCACCATTGTTTAACGTTTTTC
This sequence comes from Effrenium voratum, assembly GCA_963377175.1. NCBI lineage: Eukaryota > Dinophyceae > Suessiales > Symbiodiniaceae > Effrenium > Effrenium voratum. The sequence continues at coordinate 1,098,033 of CAUJNA010000225.1, read as the reverse complement.
CACCAGCTTGCAAAATTCGCACATTTGCCGGCACTTTTTAAACTTGCAAAATACATACCAACTCAATCTGTTCATAATCTTATTGCCATCTTTCACCAACTTGCTTTTCGACCAGCCACCATTGTTTCGCAATAGCTGACGTGATTTCAAGGATTGGGCCACACCAAAGTTGTGAAATTCCGAACCACTGTTGGGCCACCTTCATAAGCAAACACATTGGCAGGACATGGATGGTGTCTCTGTGTGCGCGGACAGCCTGGTAAACAGCAGCGTCGGTCCATCAAAAAATTGGTGGCGCAGCGAGTGGGGCTGACTTGGCGAGAAAGGCAGCAGGCGGGCTTTGCGAGGCAAACGCGCCGCGGAAAAGATGAGGAACAAATCGTAGTCGGGGCATGTTGGGCCTGACTACCGTGGATTCGTGCCCAGGAGATCGTGGCCCATGAGCTTGTGCTCTGTGTGCTGGGTACGTGTGGTGATGTGTCGCGCACAGGTGTCCACCTCGCTGCCTTTCAGGGCGATGAGCCCGTTGTCCTGAGGGTTTGTGTGCGTCAGATTGGTCGTAAGCTCGCAACCCGTTCTGAACTCAGAGAAAGCGATGGACCTCAATCTCCCGCAGACATGTGTGCTTTCGTGCGCATCGTTCAAGGACGAACTGCCAGATGAGACATGGGAGAAGTTGATTCAGCGCCCGGTTCGTGTCATGGCCGAGCGTTTTGATGGGTTGAATTCAATGGAGTCTGAAGGGGCGCAAGCCATGCCGCCGCCATTCAGCAGACAAGGCTCTTGGCAGAGCAGCTCGCAGTTGTTTAAGCAAATCAAGCCGGGTGCTGAGGTTCCTGACATGAGCGGCGGAGCTAAGCTTTTCCGAGCGCAGCCAACGCCCACATCCATGTCGACTCAAGCCATGCGTGGGGCAAGTGGAAAGCTGCCCTGGTTCGTCAGCAGGGTGGGAGTTGGCTTGTCTCTTCCGACGCAGATCCGCCAGAGCAAATCCTGCTGAGACGGTTTTTCCCAACCATCTCCCAATCGTTTTCAAGGCCAGTGGTGCCAGCAACAACCCGGCATCACCATCACCATCCTCAGCATCTCCAGCAACACACCGCCTGAAAAATGAGGGAAAACTGTAGTTGGTGCACATTAGGCCTGACTACAGTTTTTCCCCCGCTTTTTTAAGGCCGGCCGCAGCACCCCCAGCAACACACCGCCTAAATAACGAAGGTAAAACTGTAAATGGGATACGTTGGGCCTGACTATAGTTTTCCCCAGCGGTTTTACGGCACGCAAATTGAAGCAGATGCAGAATGGTTTTACATATTGCAAATGCGAACACGCGTTCCCGTTTGCAAGCCTTCAGGGCCAGCAAAGCGTATTTGTCTCGCAATATGTTGTCCAATGACGCTTTTTGTAGCGCAATGTGTTTGCGTGTCTAATGAGCGCATATTCCGCAAACATGGTCATGTTGGGTTCCAACTTGCGAGGGAGCAACGCACAAAGCACAAACTACACGTGAGCTAATTAGTTGAGAGTTTCAACTGTATAATCTCTGAGCAAAAGCTACGCTTAAACATCTTTTGGCAGCTTGTGACCAAGGCAAACGCATTGTTGGCCATTGGCTTTGTTGTGTTGGCGCGCGCGCTCTCTCATGCTGGCCCCCCATTGGTTTCGGAACGCTTCTAGCAGTTGGATCCACAACGCGCTGGTTGGAACACTTCCAAGCTATACCCCCGCACCAGCTCGTGAAATTTAACAACCGCATGCGTTTCTTGTAGTTGTTCTTGCATGCTTCTGCGCTGTTTTGAAACTTTTTTTTTGCAAAGACTTAGGCGCCTGCTTGCGCGCGCGACACGCGCAGCAGCAAGCAGACACGCGCGCTGCTTGTAATTGTTCCACGTGCGTTTCTTGCAGTTGTTTTTGGTGGGCACGCCACGAGGGCGTCGTGCCCCTGCCAGCAAACCCAGTATCGTTGCATGTTGACGAAGTGCCACGCATCATGAAGCGTTGTTTGGGGGGGGGGAAGGCGAGATGCCAAGCATCATGTGTGTTGTTTGGGGGGGAGGGGGTTTGGAGGGGTAGTAACGTTCGATGTTCACGAGATGCAAGGCCTCATGTGCGTTGTTTTGGGTGGGGGTGGCTGGCATGGGTGGTAGCGTTCGATGTTGACGACACGCCAGGTTTGCCGAGGATCGTATTCTGGGCATTGTTTGCTTTCATTTTTCTAAAACACCCGCTATGTTTGAAGGATCCCCGGGAAGGTTTGAGGGGCTGTTTCTGCTGGCTGGGAGAAGATTGGTCTCACACTTTGCAGAGCATCTGATCTTGTCATTGTTTGCGTTTAGAAGAAGATTGGCCTGACAGCTTGCAGAGCATCTGATCTCGTCACTGTTTGTATGTCGACAGTTTTTTGCACAACACCCTCTTAGTTTTAAGGGCCCGGGTGTTTTGGGGGCGTTTCTATGTGCTGGGAGCCACCTGGTGTTGCAGCTTGCGCGCATCTGACTCTCACCATTTTTTGTTCTTCTGCCAGAGCCGTCATGGTCTTGTGGAGCTTCGTGGCTCCGTTGCGGAACGTCATCATGACAAAGAAACGTGTGAGAAAGAGTGAGCGGCTGATCAACCTTATTTTTGCAGCTTAGCATTGGTGTGCGTTTGGAAAATGAGCTGTGTTCTTCCTGTTTTTTTGTCAATTTTACGTTCACAACAGCACGACGCCTGGGTGGCGCACCCCGCCCCTTGACAAGCGAAGCGAAGCGGTAGCGCAGCCAATGTCAGTTGCTTACTTGTTGGTGTTTGTGCTTGGCTTGTTTTCGCGACGCGGGGGGGAGGGGGAGGAGGGAGGGAGGAGGGTTGACTTCCGTTTAGATGAGGCAAAAATCTGCGAGGAACGCTTCTACAACAAGACAATAACAGAAACAAGACTACATTTAAGAACACCCACAAGGCACGCCAGCCGAGCTGGCGGATGTTTATGTGCCGTAGCGATTGAGAAATTCTTAAATCGATTTCGAACATAGCAAAAGGACACTCTCTTTTGTGACTCGGACATGTTGGACTGTTTGGTGTTGGATTGCTTGATGCCCGCATGGCTCGTGCAAACTGAGCGCTCGCATGAGAAATGGCAGGCAACAGCTGGCGTTTAATTATGCCAAACGGTTCTGCAGCTGTTGCGCCTTGAAGATGCATTGGTTTGAAAAAAAAACAAGGACTGACGTGTCCTTGTGAAACAATGGACTCTCTCACTTCAGGGAAAGGTATCCTTGCACACAATGAAGTGATAACGCAGTTGGGATAGTGTCATACAGAAGGCCAGAAAAGAACAGATCGCGTGAGGATGTCGATTGGTCGGCTATATGGTTGTGCCATTGCTTGAGGAAGCGGATCACGTGCTGGTCTTCATCGCCAATGCTGCTGATGGTAGCAGTTCTTGCTGTAACTACTTGTTGACGAGTGTCCTTTCTGCCAGCTCTGGCTATAGTCTTTCCAGCTGCTGGAGTCACATGCTTTGATGTAGTCCTGCTTGTTATAGGGCTGCCATTTCTTCACCCGCTGGTTGTTGATCTTTTTGTTCTCACACTTGCTTTTGATGTACACCATCAGGAGGGCATGCCAGTTGCCATCGCTTCCTGCATGAGCATCATTCATGACATGCTTGAGGTGTTTGGCGGAAGAAACCTGATAGTCACTGACGGTCATGCTCGTGTCATCTTCGAATGCCCTTGCGCGTTCCTCATCATCCTCCTCTTGTATTCTTTTCGTGGCTGGTCTTGCCGGAGCTGAGAACATAACTCATCATGCAGTCAGTGGCGTGGATGACATGGTGAGTGTTGTCTTGGACGCTTGCTGGTGAGTGGTAGGAGAAGTGCATTTGGACCGATCGCGTTCAACCTGTTGCGTTTGTCTTGCGTCTGATGAGTAGCTTCTGCGAGCTGCCAATCGTCCGTCACCCCCTTAATCCTTGGCTCAACTTCCCCGGTCTTCGGGCGGCAGGGGCGGGGGGGTGCAACATGCCATTTAGCGCCGTTGCCGGATGCGAAAAGGCTTCGAACGACATTGCAGGCCTTAGTTTCCGCGCGGAACAAAATGCTTTGGGATCGAATCAGTCGTTGCGCGCAGAGTTGCCACGCGATTGATTGTCGGCAAACACTCTTCACTTGTCACTTCCCTGCTGGGCCAGCCGTCAGCCATCTGGCGACCTCGGTTCGCCCGCAAAACGCAGCAGGGAAAGGCGCGAAAATTTTGATTCGGGCAAGCCGCTCGAATTCGGCGCTGAGCGCAATCATGCTCTGGTTGATAAGGCGCGGCTCCAACCATTGACCATCCTTCGCTACCCATCAAGGCGAGACGTAGACCAAGTTGACGTAGTTATAACCCTGCGCCCCGCCGGTCTCCTTCGGAATTTGCATGGCTAGGAGCAAGGGTTGACGGATAACCCGTCCGTGGGTTTTCCTAGTTTTCATTAAGACAAGTCTGAGAATCTTCTAGACTAAGCTGGCTCGCGACCGCCGGCCCGCACACGCGCCCGCGCGTGCCTGCGTGCGCGCCCTGCCCTGCACCCCCGCACGTGCGCCTGAGCACGTTCCCTGCGCGCGCCCACGCGCGCGCGTCCATGTGCGCGCCCGCGCACGCGCCTGCGCACACCCACCCAGCGTTGCCTTGCAAGGGCCCTCGTCTTTCACCTTGGCAAGGAAGACGGGGTTTTTGCACGAGCTTGCCAAAAACTGGGGGCGGGAACGTCAAAACGAAATTGCACATATTCAGGCCCCTTTGCTTAGGGGGTGGTGAAAGAGTGGTGCTTGCTACAGATGCTGCACTGATACTCGGGGACTAGTGGTAGGACATGTTGCCTCCGTTTTTTTCCAGTGCTCCCATTTGTGCAGCATGGCAGGAAACACTGATGGTTGCATAATGTTGCATGTGGTAGTCCTGCTGGTTGGATGCGTCGCGCATGGAACTCCATGTGCGGATGAAGTCATTTTTCATCGATGATGATGGCGATGATCTCGCAACCACCATCCACCATCAGGTAGTTTGCACCTGCGCATGCCATCGGCTTGAGGTACTTGGGAATCTTCATTGTCTTCTGATATGACGAAGCAGCATCAGACAACGCCTCATGGATGCTTGCCAAGCGAGAAGTTCTACACGGGCTGGCTTGTCACGCGGTCTTGATCCCCATGCCTTCAGAAGATTGCCTTGAAGCCTGTGTTGATCTCAGGAACACGGCGACCTCGTTGAAGCGTCTGAAGCGGGCGCTGTTGTGGGGAGGGGCCGCGGGTGTCTCGTGGGCAGGGGTGTGATTGATGCTTAGTAAGCTGCCGAGATTCCTGCCACGAAGTCATCAACACATGCCACGTGAATGTGTTGACGGCCGCCCTGATGAAGTTCCTTGCCGGGCGTCAATCCATCCTGGAGATACTTGCGCAGCTCATTCCCGTCGCTATTCCACATGCGCGGCGTTCTGAACGGATTGACGGTGTGCTGTTCTTGGCGATTGTTTGCGTGATGGGGACTGTTTGGCGGTGCTCCTGACTGGTCCTGATAGGCAGGCCGGCCAAGGCTCCTGATTTCGACGTATCCCGTGCAATTGCCTTGGCGCACACCTGCATGTCGCCGTGGAACTCGCACTTATGCCCGGCTTGAGCGCTGGCGTAATCTCCCTGACTGATCCACCTGGTTGGCAGTGCCACATTGCCTGATTCCTGATGCTCTGTGTAGCCGTCGTACTTCGGGAACACCAACGCCAGCCCATATCTGGACTTATCGTTGCGTGGGAACAATGTCTTGAGTAGTAGGTGCGGCCTGTCTGGTGGGCATTGATGTGCCAACCCTGTTTCTCACCTAGCTCCCACTGGACCTGCTAACTACAAGAAGGCAACCGTTCTTATCTTTTCAACAAACCGGGAATGCATCATGAAGAAAAAGAACTCCATGAACTTGTCTGTCGGTTCTGGGTGCTGTTTCCTGAAACAGGACCCGCACGATAATCAAAAGGCTGTTTCAAGACCAAACATATTTGATTTTTTTCCTCTGATTGGTGCCTCACCGGGGGAGAGTCTTACCATGGTATACATATGTGCATGGGTCTGCTCTTTTTTGTGCAAGTCCATCAGCTTATACTCCACCTTCTGTGTGGTGCGTCATTTAGCCCGTCCGCAGGCTTCTTCACCCCTGGGCCAATCTACGACGGGTTTCCCATTTCAGGAGGAATCTCTAACAAATGATTTCGCGGTCCTGATGATATGCCTGTTTTGAGATTCATGGGAAAGACATTCCAGCCCTTATTTGCAGCTGCTTGGATTGCCAATCGAAAGTGAGTTGTTGGCGCAGCTGGGCTTTCAGTTTGCTGATCGTCCTTCTGCTTATCTTGGAATTCTCTGAGGACCAAGCGAGCCTTGGTCTTCAGGAATTTACTTGCCTGCATAGATGATCCACACTGTGGAGTGAATCCACACCGAGAAGTTGGTTTGACTGTGTCAGGTAGAACAAGGGTTTGGAACAGCACAGGATCCGGTCTTGGAACAGGTTTTCTGATCGGCGGTCATGTAGGACCACAGCGCTTCAATCATATGACCCGTCATCTTCGTCTTGATTCAGAAAATTTCCGAGCTGAGCGGAACGTGGGAAATGAGTTCTTCTTCATCGCCTGAATCCTGGCTGGATTGTTCGGTTTTCTCTCTCCGAGGAAGAGCTGGTGGGTCATTTCTTGGAGAGGGTTCGGCGTTGATTTTTGACCAATTTGGGAGGATTGCTCTGTAACTGAGGTTCCTTTGTGTCTGCTTGCTTAAGAGGCAGTTCAAGAGCTCGTCTTCATTGGCTACGGCTGGGTCGGCCCAGAAACATTATTGTGTCCACTTCACTTGAGGAGGAACCTTTGCTGTTTGCCCGACTCATGCTTGCTGGTCCGGCGGGTCGGAGGAAGGATGTGCCATGTGCTGGTCCGGCGGCCCTGGTGACCTATGAACATCGCATGCCATTGTCGTGGATGATCAAACTCACCCCAACCACACTTGTATGAGGGCGTGACCCAAACTCTATTCAGCTGACCTGGCTGCCACAAGAACACGCACGCATCATCTGGGTGATGTAAGTGCATGTTGGTTCCAATCGTACCAACATACGCCGCACGTCTTTTACACTGTGCGGGTGGCGGATGACCGCGCGTCGTTTCAATCTTTTTGCCTACTGAGACCTGCTTCGTAGTTTCCTGAAGCCTCTGGACTACTGGGTCATTGATGGCTAATGGTTGAGCTTGTCGGTTGAATGGAGATTGGCCTTTGCAGCAACACTGCTGGCCATGTTGTGCTCCTATCAATGGCATCCATCTCCTTGCGCAGAGCGTCTACCTGCTCATTGGTGAAAGGCTCAAAGATGCCCTCTAGAAGGCACACCTCGTTGTCAAGCGGTTTCATCTTGAGGTGACGCAAAGTGATGGGCGCGCGGCCCTGAGCAGAACTGGTAGGACACACCCTTGCTAGTTTGGTTCTGCTTCCGAAAGCGCTTGCATTCCCTTCCAATGTCTGATGCTCATGTCTCATTGAGCTAGTAAAATACTTGCGTTTTCTCAAGATTGGCTTCATCAGCTCAGAGGGAAAATGTGAAGCAGGCTTGTCGCTTCGCGCTTCTGAGCCCGGATTCAGTCCATATGCGCAAAAAACTAAAATCACTTGGGAGTTCTGATGTCAATGAGGGTTCCGACCTCAATCCTGTGAGTGCGCAGCGTTGGCTGAATTTTGCACTTCCTGCAAAGATCTCCAGAACATGATTTCGTTTTCTGACACTTTTCGAATGTGTTTGTTTTGGTATGTAGTAGAGTTCCTTCTCATCTGGCAATAAGAGTTCTTCCTGGTTTGCCAGGCGGAATGGTCTCTTCCTTTCGAGCCTTTGTCGTCATGTTGACCTTGATGAGTCGGATCCAAGATCAGGACTTGCCATTGCTCCTTCTCAGGAACGACATTTCCTTTCAACCGCATGCCTCCTTTGTGTCCATCAGAACGAATCTTGGACTATTCTCCTGCTTGAAGCGGCTTAGAGCTCATTCTGAGATTCTGCGCAAGGTCTAATGTGATGTCTTCAGGCTGACGGTTTTTGCCGGCTGCTTGATCTGCATCGCTGTCAATTGAAATCGCTACGCGGTCCGCCGACGCGAGTGGGGCGGACTTTAAGACCTTTCTCATTTTTTCATGGAAGTGATGCTGGGGATGCTGGACATGCAAGGGATGCAACCACACAACGTACTGGCACAGACCCAATCTTCGCATCAAAAAAATGCAAGACTTTCAGACACGCAAAAGTGACCAAACACAGAAAATACCAGAGATGTCGGGAATGCTGGGAATGCAGCCGGCTGCCCAAAAGCCCTCGGCTTTGATAAGAGATTCCGAAAGAAGACCAAGTTGCGGACTGCCATCTACACGCTCGACTGGCGTCGGCGGATTCTATCTGTCTTCTTGATGGCTGTCTCAGTGGTCGACCAACCCCTTTTGTCGATTGTCCTGTCTGCTGCTGACCCCAAAGGCCTCTTCTTCATCCTTAGCAGGTTGTCCGCAAATGTGAGGACGGTTTTACCTGTCCACAGGTTTACCGTTGCTCGGTTTGCCATTGTTGTCAAACACGTCTGGATCTCCATCTTCGGCTGCATCGTTCCTTCTCTCCTGCTGGTGCGATCAGTGCCTTTCGAGGCGTGATGTGTGCGCGAGTGAGTTGGTTGTTCTCAAGAATCCAGTGATCTTGCTTAACTGACTCCGTATTTTTTAGAGTTACTGTGTTTTGTGTTGCTGGCGATCACTTGGAAGCACATACGACTTTCGATGTCCCAGGTTCTGCTGGAAGGAACGTGATGCTTGCATCGTCATCATAGACGACATGATTGAAGCATTTCGCAGCGATCTCTGCATGATTCCTGAACTTTGCCACACCTGCAAGATCGACGAGAGCATGTCCGGCACCTGAAGCTGGAACTGGTTGCCTGCGCGGGCCAAAAGCTTCACATGTGATTTTGTCACACTGAGGAGCGCGCTCAATAATCATGTAGCTGGAGGCATCGTATGATACCTGAGGTGCCAGGTGTTGTTGACCGTGCCAAAGGAACTTGGTCTGCTTCTTCATTGCATCGATGCCCTGAGTGAATCCCGGGAGTGCATGCCAGCATCCCAGCGCACCCGTTGTCAAGGATTGCATTAGCTTTGTCATCATCGCATGTCCCGCGCTGGGTCAGCCTGGCGGGTTAGTCCTTTTTGGGCTCTCCGTTGTCTTCTCCACTCTTAGGATGGATTATCTTTGTTTCCATCGAAGGGTACGCTCCTTTCTTTGCTTTGCCTTTTCCCGACATGCCTGGTTGTAGGGGTCCTGGTGTTCAGTAGCCACATTGGCCTTTCCGTCTTGTGAAACCGCCTCATCGGCGATTGCCCTTTGCCTCTTGATTTTCACGCCCGTCTTCCTGATCTTGAGTTCGCCCTGACACCTTTCTGACTACGAACGCATCATGATCCTCAAATCCAGAATGCCCCATGAAGGCTTTAGTTCCATCTTCGCATTCTCCTTGCTCGAGGCTGTAGAAGATGCAAACTTCCTGGTGGTCAAAGTGTTGGACCTTGGGTCGTAGTTCTGGTTGCGACGGAGAAGTCGTGATACTGTGTCATCAGCATCTCATATGTGTACTGTTCTATTTAAATGTTCCTCGAAAACATGCTTGCTGTGTCGCGCGGCTCTTCTCTGATTTTCATCTCGCAGTGACTGAAGATAATTTTGTGATTGCGCCGTCATGACGAGCATCAGGTCATGCCATGCGGCTTTTAGTCGCGCAGAAGGATCTCAAGCCTGCAGATGAAAATGAGGAGCTCTGAGTTGCGCCTTCTGCAATTGAAGAAACTTAAGGGTCGATACAGATACACGCTGGTCCTGCACTTCGGGAAGTACTTCTTCAGGGCTGAAACAGTTGACTCCTTCTACTGGATCTCGTAGCAAAGCGTTGTTGGGAAGCTCTCTGTGCATGAGTGCGTCACCCACGTGTTTGGTGTTGCGCAGATGTCCCCAATGCTCTGTTGCAACCGTAGTTAGTTTTTCCCCTTATACGATGACGCCTGCTTGGCTGGACGCCCCTAGTTTTCGGATTGCGCCGGGAGGGAGACTTGTAATTCACTGCTCATTGCCAGGTTGTGTAAAGCCAAGATGAAGCCTTGCTACCATAGAGGCACTCTGAATAAGGTGAGCGCGCCCCACGGCGCATACTTGCCCACCCGCGTGCGAGAATATAGTTTGCTCCTTCCAGCAGATTGTTTGGCGCTCTGGGACCCCACTTGCCAATAAGCACCCACACACCTCCAGGCACTTTGCGTGGGCCTCGGCGCCATGTCCTTTCGCTGGCGAAGAGCGTCTCAGCTGACTTTGGCGCTGTGAGTTGTGAGTGCTTTCCTCCTTGCGTTTGCTAACGGTGATGGTGATTTGTTGCAACCGGAATCCACGTCTGTCTCTTGTGACCGATGTATGGCAGGACATACGGACTGGTTGATTGGTCCTACACTTGCTGGGAGCTGGAGGCGAAGAACGAACACACAACTATCGATAGCGCGGCCAATATTTGCGAAGACCGCTTTATCAACAGGGGTTGAATTGCATGCCTGAACTGCACAAAACCCCGTAGAACGATAAGGACCCCCCTGAAAATCGATAACTTCAAGATATTTTTTGAGGCCAAGCAAATGGTTTCGGCAGTCTTTCACATGTAGCCTAGCAAGCGAACCAAATGTGCGTGGGAGCTACAGGAGTGGCCCACACATATTCCATCGCAGACTCGAGCCTGAAGGGTTATGTTGTTCTGTCATGCGGTTCGCGACAGAAAGGACAAATGAACAGCAAACAACAGCCAACAGAAGCGCGCAGCAAGCAGCGGAAAGCAACTGCGAGCGACATTGCCGCAGAAGCAGCTGCAGAACCAGGTTGAACAGAACAACGCCAAACAACAAGCAGCAAATCAGGCAGGCCATGAAGCGCGCAATGAAGTGAGCATGGGCGCAAGCAAGCAGGCAGCAGCGACACGGCGTAACCCAACGCAACAGCAAGCTGAGCAGAGGAAGCATCAAACCACAATTTGAGGGCAAGTGCGAAAAACAATCCTCAAGCAATGGATGCGTTGTCCTGAAATAACGCCTGCAGCTTGACACCCTTGTACTTTTTGAGCGACCCCGAAGATGGTCAACATGATAAGTGTTGTCAACCACGTTTGTTTGTGGCATTGAAGATAATTTGCCAACGAAGGTTGTCGCCTAGAGTGTGTCCCGTGTTCATCTTGGAACCGCAGGAAGCCAACGGGCAGCCAAAAGTGTTCGAGGTGATGCTGTCGCTGTGTTTTACACCAATCTGCTGCAGTTGTGTTTGCACGTCTGTCCTGTGGCTGACACGAGGCTTCGCTGGTCACAGCTGTTAAAGCTGGTAAAGCTGCGCAGTAGCGCCGTATCTGGCCTTATTGTGCGAGGGGAAGTTGCTTCTCAACAAGTGCATCGTTTGGCCATCAGGCCTCACTCACTGCGTGAGTAGCGCTATCACGCTAAATGCGTGTGACAATCACTGCTTTGCCTTGAGGCTTTGAGCATAGTGAGAAGATCAGGGCAGGCTCGTGGGGGAGCGGGACGGAGTGTCTGAGCATGTGCCGGCGTTGGAGAGCACAGCCACATCGACCTTTTTGAACTTGATTGTCCTCTTAAACGGGTCCACGCTTGTCATCCAATATTTCGAGTTGGATAGTAGAAGGCGATCGACTGCATAAAAGGGTCATGAAATCCTTTTTCTGGATCTGAATTGAAAGATGTTATGGAGTCTTTAACTTGGTGCTGACTCGGTGCGTTGCTACAAGAATGGGCCGAGGCTTGAGTTGCGGGCAAGTCACGCAGTTTGTGGCTTTCTCGTGGCCTTGTTTTCCAAATCCATGCCAGGTCCGCCAGGTAATTCCAAATTCCAGGGCGTTGCGCGGTAGTGGCCCTTGCCAAGTGACTCGAGGCTGAGAGCTTTCTGCCAGTGGTGGTGCAGGCCCTCGCTGCGGCATCTGAAAGTGCGCAGGCAGGGAGAGAGGCGTCGTCTCCCCGCTTGCATTTTGCCCGAATTAAGACGAACAAACATGTGCACGTAATTTCCCTTCCGGGAGTCTTTTGCATTTTTTGTCTTCGCGCACGTGTGTGTTTGTGTTTGTCTCTGTGTCCATGTGAGGCGCGCGGGTGTAAGTGTGCGTGAGTGCAAACGGATGTGGGTGTGCGCGTTGCGGCGCGTTGCGTTGCTGCGTGTGTTCTTTCCTTTGCGTGCCTTGCAACGTGTCTTCGTTGGAGTCGCGTTGTGCCCATGATTAACAAATATGTCAATGGTTGAAATTGAACCCGGTGCATCGGTGCTTCTTTGCTGGGGCAGAAACGCAGGAAGCACAGGAGGCAGGGGTGGCACACTCGAAGACCTGAATGAGACGCTTGTTGCCACGTAGTTCAGTCAATTAATAGCGCAAGGTTGCCCAACCCATGATATTCCTCGAGACCCGGACGCGACGTAAAGGAGTCGCCTTAGAGGATATCTTTACAACCTGGTGTTTGAGGTTGGTTGTTAGTCATTTTGTCTTTAATTGATGGGTTGCCACCGCTTGACCCCATGTTAAGTGTCTAGAAGTGGATCCTATATGGCCCATGTCAATTCCCACGATATCGCGGTTGCTCGCAAACCCTCCGACACCACTGAAGTGCAGGTATCTATGACGCAACAGCCCTTGGCATTGGCACAGGCAATAAAGTTACTCCGCTCAGCACGGCAAAGGCCGGGCGTAGGGTGCACAGCGAGAGCGGTTGGGTAGTTGTGCGGTCCACGACGGAACTAGATCTGAGTCACCGAATTAGGTCAACGAATTGATCATGTTGAGGACACGTACTTGCTCACTGGTGCAGTTATAGTCTTATCAAAGCCTTCAGAATCTTTGCAGAGCCTCCTTGCCCTAAGCTTGAAGAGCTGGACTTCCAGATGGACCCAGCACCACTTGCTATGTGCGGCTCTATGTGTCTGGCTGCGAGCGTGTCCCGTCCAAGCCAGTCCTGGCCTGGTCACCTTCAATGCAGCGCTGCGTGCCTGCAAAGAGGCAAGCTGTGCCATGGACCAAGCCTGACAAAACGACCATTGATTCTGGGCCTCAGGTTTTCCCTCTCCTAGCAGATTTGGCATTGGGCGTTTTAAGATGCTAGGCTCGTGGTGCAAGGCTGCGCAAGCAGAGGTCTGATAGTGGTTCTCTGCTCCCAGCCCATATTGCCCGCCCATTAGCAACCCCTAAACAGTTAGAAACAACAATGCGCAACAACCCCCATATCATGATCAACAACTCCGGCCCCCGCCGAAAAAAACAGGAAACGAACGAGCAACTTGGACTAATCCTCAACCCAAAATGACAACCCGCAAGGCTCGAACAAAGCTTTTGCAATCTAACCCCAAATCAATCTGGTCTAGGCCTCAGCCAACCTATGCAACACTACAGTTTTCGGCCAAGAAGACACACAAGCAACAATTCCCCGAACTCACATGTCTTTACAGTTTCAATAAGAGAGCAGCCCGAATCAACACAAAATCTGCTCCCAATCAACTCCCAACAAGGGTGGGGCTTGAGTGACAAAAACAAGAGAAGCGCCTCTCTCAGACGCCGTGCGTTGGCGCACTTAAATGGCAAGACAAATGGGAAAACTGCGCTTTTGCCAAACGGAAGCCCGTGCTAAGAATGAGACAACAGCAGCGCACGCTCAAAGCGGATGGGGTGGCCAGCAGCTGCCAGCCAACCTCAAAATGATGACGTTCCGCACAGGAGACACGAAGCTCCACAAGTCCACAATGGCCGTGAATGCCGACAACTGCAAAGTGCTCGCGCTCCACTCACTCCCTCCCTCACTCACTCACTCACTCACCCAGCCACCCACCCACCCACTCACTCACTCAATCACTCACTCACTCACTCTCTCTCTCACTCGCTCGCTCGCTCGCTCGCTCACTCGCTCACTCCACTCACTCACTCACTCACTCACTCACTCACTCACTCACTCACTCACTCACTCACTCACTCACTCACTCACTCACTCACTCACTCACTCACTCACTCACTCACTCACTCACTCACTCACTCACTCACTCACTCACTCACTCACTCACTCACTCACTCACTCACTCACTCACTCACTCACTCACTCACTCACGCACTCACGCACTCACGCACTCACGCACTCACGCACTCACGCACTCACGCACTCACGCACTCACGCACTCACGCACTCACGCACTCACGCACTCACGCACTCACGCACTCACGCACACACGCACTCACGCACTCACGCACTCACGCACTCGCGCACTCACGCACTCACGCACTCACGCACTCACGCACTCACGCACTTACGCACTCACGCACTCACGCACTTACGCACTCACGCACTCACGCACTCACGCACTCACGCACTCACGCACTCACGCACTCACGCACTCACGCCTACGCACTCACGCACTCACGCACTCACGCACTCACTCACTCACTCACTCGCTCGCTCGCTCGCTCACTCACTCACTCACTCACTCACTCACTCACTCACTATCTCTCAAACTCACCCGCACTCACCCACCCACAAACCACTTCCCACTCCGCTCCACTCCGCTTCACTCCACTCCATTCCACTCCACTCCACCCCACTGCACCCCACTCGACTCCTACACTACTCACTGACTAACTGGCTGACTTACTGACTGAGTGATTGAGTGAGTGACTGGCTGACTGACTGACTGACTCACTCACTCACTCACTCACTCACTCACGATATCTCATTCAGAAATGCATAGAGGCGTGCGCAGAGTAGACAATGAAACGCAAAGAGGCATGCGTTGGGCAAGCGCAGAGTGAAGTGCATAGATGCATGCACAGGGAAAGTAAAGAGTGAAATGCATAGAGGCATGCGCAGAGTAGGCAGTAAAACACATGGAAAACGCTTTCGGGCCACCCGTCGTCTAGTTAATGTAGTATCTAGCAAGGGAAAGGTTGAATAACGCTAGAACACATAGAGTTGATGTCTCTGACAGTTGACTTCATTAGTGCGGAATTTAGACAGAGTAGCAAACAAATGGAAAGCAAACCAAGTCTCAATAACAACAATGACAATCTCAGTCAAAAGACGTTGATAGAGACAGTAGAGATTATTAATAAACCAATGCAGACAGAAACTTTACGAATAATGAAAGTCTAAATCGTTCTGATAATAAATGAGTTTATTAGAACTATTTTCAGGCACCGGTTCAGTTGGAAACATAGCAAAGTCGCCAGGGTTTCATGTAACAACGTTGGACTTGAACAACACTGACACCAAGACATTTAAAAATGGGATTATAAACCATTTGGCAAGGGCCAGTTTGGTTTTATTTGGACTTCGCCACCGTGTACAGAATACAGCAGAGCAAAAGCAACAGGAATAAGGAACATTGAATATGCTAATAGTATTCAGATTCACAAACCAACTCATTCGGGAGATTGTGAGGCTCCTCTTGCTTATGCTTTTTTACATAGTTTTCAACCCGGCACCCTTTACGACCGCTGCTTCAACATGTTGGTTTTTGACAACTTTACCGCAGTCGTAGTTGCACAATTCCAACTTTTACAACTTGTCCATAGTCTCGTTCTTTGTCTGCAATGAAAGCGGTACTTACAATAATCAACATCAGACTAGTCAAAACCTTTCATAAAGCCCTGTTCTTTCAGTAGTCCAGCTTGTGGAATTTCAATGACAAAATATGCAATATTTAACAATTCAAGCGATTTTACACTTTTCACACCACAGTTCTACACCTCACCTGTAAAAAACTACTTCACCGGCAAAAGTCCTACCTGACCGTGACAAATTCCACCACCGAAGACCCCGGACAGTTGCAACCAGACCTCGTGAAACATAGCTTGCGGCAGGCCGCTTTCCTGCAAAAGCGCGGAAACAAGTGGAGCAAGCCAGGCCATTTCGTGACAGCGTCCAGCCCCAGCAAGCACGTGTGAGGAAACAAGTGGGGGAACAAAGAGCTGACCTATCCAGACCATCTCGTAACAGCAACCAGACCCGCAAGCGAGTGAGGAAACAAGCGGGAAGACATATGCAAACAAGCGGAAACAAAGAGGCGACCGACCATCCCAGCAATCAGCCCAGCAAGCGCGTGAGGAAATAAGTCGGGAGACAAGTGGAAACAACTGGGGAGACAAAGAGCTGACCGAGCCAGAACGTGTCATCGCAGCGTCCTGCCCAGCAAGCGCGTCAGAAAACAATTCGGGGTAGAAATGGAATCAAGATGACCGAGCCAGACCATCTCGTGACAGCATCCAGCCAGCAAGCGCGTGAGGACACAAGTGGGGAGACAAAGGGCTGACCGAGCCAGGCAAACGGGTGACCGAGCCAAGCGCAAGAGGAAAAGACAAATGGAAACACGTGGGGAGGCAAAGAGCTGCGAGCCAAACCATCTCTTGACAGCATCCCAGAAAGCGCATGAGGAAACAAGTGCTGACCGAGCCCGTCCCAGCAGGCGCACGAACATGGGAGGCAAAGAGGAGAGCATCCAGCCCAGCAACCCCCAGGCGAACCCAGCCAGACAAACTTGACAAAGGGAGACAAGGCAGGAGCCAGGCGCGTGAAGGGAGACAAAGGCAAGGGAGACAAGGCGGCAGGAACCCGCCCAGGCAGCCCAAAGCTACGCGTGGCGCAAGGGGAGACAAGGACAAAGGAGACAAGGGAGACAAAGGCAGACAAAGCGAGACACAGGGAGACAAAGCTGTGTGTTTGCGTGTCTGCCTGTCTGCTTTGTCTGCCTTTCTATTTCCGTCCCTTTTTCTCCGTCTCTGTCTACATCTCTTTCTGTCCCTGCTCGGCCCGTGTCTGTCTGCGTGTCTCCCAAGAAACACAGACACGGGCCGAGCCCCTGCCTGCCGCCTGCCTGCTCGCCTGCCTGCCTGCCTGCCTCCCTGCCTGCCTGCCTTTCCTTTTTCTTTGCGTTTGGCTGTCTGCTGTTTGCTTTGGTTGTGTGCTGTTTGGTAAGACCGCAGAGGCGAAGCTTTGTCTGGAATGGCCGGGAAGCAGTAGTTTACGGCGCCCGCCGGGCAGGCAAACGAGGCCTTGGCGCTACTGGACGATGCGCAGCAGGCGGGCGAGCGTTTGCTCTGATTCCGCTACACGACGCAGTGTGACCAGTTGAGGCGCGGAGCGCAGCGCGCCATGCCTGTTTTGGACGACGGATGTGTTTCAGACTCATTCGCTTAGGCCTCACACTCCGCTGCTACATAGCTGTGACTCCTCCCATCACAGGAGTGCGTAGCCAAGCTTGAGAACTTTGCTCTGATCAGACCTGCTCTTTTGAAGCTATATCAGTAGTAAGGTGCTTTCTTTTGCAACGCGCCTTGTGCGAGAGACTCGTTGCGTGCCAGCGTCGTCGGGTTTTCCCTAGAATGATTGTTGCGCAACGGTTATCAGTTCTGTAAAGTATCCTGACCCCAAGGAATGTGGCTTGTCACGTGTGCGGGGTCTTGCTTGCTTGGTTGCCTTCTCAACACAGTTTTCCCCAAACCCCAATCAACATTGAACACAGCGGACTCTTCGACTGCTTTTCGTATCCGCCTTGTTCCCCTTTCCTTTCCCCACCCAGCTAGATGTCTTCAGCGCTTTTGAAGCAGTTCTCAGCTGAGCTGGCAGCCGCTGCCAGGCATCGCTGCAGCCAACTTGCGTTAGTCCGGGTCTTGTTCAAGGGCTTAAGGGCTGCAAGGAGTGGCATTTGGCCGGCCCATCGTGCACAGTTCTTAAACTGCTTGATAGACCAGAGTTCGTACACCCTGGACCCTATTGGAGGAAAGCCTGCTGTCGCAAGACTTGAACATATGCGTGAAGCATTGTAGACAATGTTTAGCAAGGCACGATTCTCTTAGTTGCGTCTGTTGATGATTGACTGATTCGACGCTCGGCGCAGTCCTTCTCCACATTCCCTTGTGTGTCAGAGAGGGCCGTGGAAGGTCTACCCTCCTTCGCCAAAAACCAGTTCAAGCCATGTCTGTGACGCATGGATTGATGGTTGTCGGATGTTACGTGGAACGGATATCTCTATATTTGTTCATAGGCATGTGCTTGTCTTTTGAAGATTGCAGACCGGACAATGTTGTAACCCGCCTCCGGGTACCCCGAAGTGCAGTTTTCTGGCCCAAGGAATCCTCCGAAACTTGTGTCACAAGCCTATCATGAGCCTTCAGCAGATTGCGCAACAACCTGTTTTGACAAAGGCCAGACTTGCTGCTTAAGCCCGGCCAGAATTGGGGATATGCTGGGGCTGCGTGAAGACCCCAGGCCCCGTGCCAGAAACGCAGGCAATCCCCTTGTCTACTTCTTCGGTCCCAAACTCTGTGTTGAGGTGCTGCTGCGTTGCGCTCATTTGCTCAAGACAACACGGATGTGCATAAGTGATAAAAGTGTGCGACCAACCTTTGGAGCCACTAGCGCGACCCCAAGCGGGCAGCAGGCGAGGGTCTTCAACCGCTGCACCAACCCAAACTGGCATTGCTTCGTTTTTACCATCAACGGTGTTGGTTCTACCCTTCACGGCGCGGAAGGGGTGCATCCTGATTATCATATACATGTGCCATGTTACGTTATTCTACATTACTCCCGTTCCGACAGGTTATCAGCCGTAAGCGGCTCTGCAATATCTAGAATTGTGCTGGATTATTCACCAACCGCCAAGAAAGCGGCGCATGGATATTTCAAGGGCGCAGCCACACGTGGCCGGAAGTTCGATCAAGCGACTATTGCAAACACTCCTGACACAAAACGCAAGCGCGAGCTCTTTACATAGTATGGATCGATCGGTTGCATGGCGGAACCAAGGAAGCCATGAGTTTTGGGGAAGCAACCAAGGAAAGAAGAAATTATCGAGATCACCATCAAGGAATGACGCTGAAGGATAGGTCAAAGTCATCGCCTGTCGCTTCCAAGCCGAAGGCGATCGAAGGTGACGGCGCGTGATTGAAGTCGGTTTCAAGGACCACACACATGTTCAACGAGAAGCTCGGCGAGATGCAGGATGAGGAGTATGGGAGCACTGCGCGCATAGAAGAGTTGGAAAAGCACGAGATCTTGCCAACCAACAAGTGAGACACCGCAAGCATGGAATGGACATAGCGAAGGGACACGTTGGAGAGCTGGAGAGAAACAAAGGCGCTTTCAGAGAATCGAGCAACACACCTTGTGCAAAACGTGTAGTGAGAAGGATGAACTTGCAAGACATACAGTTGGGAAATTCAAGCAAGAGATATCGAGAGTTTTTCGCGTTCCGTATGGTCTGAAAGGAGCGCTACGTCAGGAAGAATCTGTGACGAGATCGTCACTGATGTATGCGGAGGAGGCCGACCAGAAAATTTCTACACAGGTGTCCCAACTGGAAGACACTGCAAAACCCCGACATAAAGGCGAAGTGACAACACAGAGGTAGGAGCCATTTGGCGTACATGTTGGAGGCACTCAACGCCCAACGCCCTCCTGACATCGACCCTAGTGAGGCCGCAAACATGCGATCCGACGCCTCCCGCGCAACTGTGCGGGCTTCAACTAATACGTCGGCGGCGGGGAGAAAAAGAGAAGCAACGTACTATGTCTTGCAGCCGGAGGTATGATCCTCCAGGCGATCCTCTTGGTGATGACGACGACGTCGAAGAAGAAGAAGAGGAAGAAGAAAGGGAAGAAGATGAAGAACATGCACAGAAGAGCAGCGAGAGATTGGGGCCGAGGTGGCCGGGCAAGAAAAGAGGCGGAGAAAGATACCCTGGCCAGCTCGATAGCTGGAAAATGACCATGACTGTGAGTGTATGCAGCTTGTCAGCCCGCCCTGACGTAGAAACTGCAGGCAATGTGGAGGAATATCCCCGACATATCGCTGGATGTTACTCGTCACGCGGAACCTCGTGAAGGGCTACGAGATTGTTCCACTCTAGCGACAGATCTGAATTGGTATTGATTGAGCATGTTACGCGCTGAGGGTCCGAAAATGGGGAGGGACTTCTGCACCCTCACCCAGGTGTGTTTTGTTTGGGGGGGTAAAACGTAGCTTGGCGCCTGGGCGCGTAGAAAGATACTTTCCCTACCCCCCCCCCCCCACGTTCAAGAAATTTGCTGGGAAGGGCGGGGAGTCGCAAAGTGCAAGCTGATGATGCTAGAGGGGCAGATGTGGCGCATGCGCAAAGGCTTGATGGGCCCCCCACTTATACATTTAAGTGGAAAACCCCGGAAAATGCAGATTACACCAGACGTTTGACGGGGCGGGGAGAGAAGAACTTTGTAGTATTCGGGGCGAAATGGAATGACATCCTTCATCACATGCGTGCTGGTGACTTGCAAAGGAGCGCCCGCAGAAGAACTACAGATACCTGCTAGCCTCTCAGGCAGAAGCATGTTGCAGAATGACGAGACTGCAACACCTGCCAAAACTCCGAAGAATCCCAAGTCGGCCGAAAAAGCAGAACCGTTTGCCCCTGTGTTCTACCCTTCTTGAACTTGAAGCAAGCCTTCATCTTGGATGGCGACGCTGGACGTGATTTGGATTTCCCTTCGACCCTTGCGCCTGATTGGCGCATTCCTTGTCCTCCGCAAAATTGTTCCTTGTTGTTCACCGTCGTCTTCCCCTTCCCATCGCCTTTGCCCTTCTTGAGATCCTTAGCCTTGGCTTTGGGCACGCACAAAGGGTGAAAGCTGTCCGTATAAGCATGAGATCGCCGCACCAGCTGCGAGTCCTAAGGCGGGGCCTACAAAGGCCGAAACCACCCTGAAAGGGAAGGCAGCCAAAAGCGCTGAGAGTCAACATCGCGATGCCTACCATCACCGTGACGAAGTCGCTTGCAAGAAGGAGGACAAAAACATTGGAGTTGATGGCGCGTACCACGATGACAATGCAGATGCGATGCGCGAATCGTCACAGCGGTCTGATGAGGCGGAAACGCCTACGAAAACGGTATGGTTCCTGGGATTCATCGCCGACCCGGACGAAGAACCATGGTGAGCAGCGGCGCAAGAAGGCTTGGCGTGGGAGCGATGGTTCCCGGAAGATGAAGAAAGTTGTCAATCCCAGATAATTCAGATCGTGTGCGCAGCAAGAGACGATCGCATACCAAAGACAACGCGCCAGCCTTAGAGCCAGAGTTGTCAAAGACGCTGCGGATGACATTTACAGACCACACTTCCCACCCACGGACGACGAGAAGTGTCGCGTGGGAGAAACATCACGGCGCGCCGGTCAGTCTATTCGCACCATCAGCCAGTCAAACTCGTGGTGCGAAATGGTCGATGGACACTAGGCGATACGTCCGGGCAAGGATACGGCGCAAGGCGCGGATGCAATGGCATTCCAGACGGCTTTTGGGAATCACAGGCGCTTGCGACACTCTGAAGTACCACACCGATGAGATCAACAAGACTGTTGAGCCATTTGTGTTGGACGAGACTCCATTGGAAATGAAATGCATGAGAATGGAATTCCTTCCACTGGATAAGCGGCAAATTACTGTTCAATTGCGCCCAAGTATGAGATTGTGCATCTGCGTGTCATGGACGACCTTCCATACCTAGTGGACAAGAAGAAGCTGAGAGCAAACGGACGGCGCACGTCAAGTCGCTGCATCATGAACCGAAAGAAATTTGTTCGCAGCGTCATCCAACATTTCGATCTCGATGACGATGATGATGTCCTTGTAAGCGCTGCTACACCAGGAGAAGTTTACGTGCTAAAGTACCATTCGTTGCGGTTGATTCCGGAACCTGGTGGAGTCGGCAAGGCTCCTGCAACCAACCGCCGAGGACGGTGGTGGGCCAGTGCCCACCATCGACGAGAATGGGGCAAAGTGCGCAGAGGCTGAGGATGATGATGCCGCCCCAGACGCGAGGGTCGAGGTTGACATGTGTGCAGGCTCGTCCATAAAGAGAACAACGGGCGTTCTGAAAAAGATGCGCCCGCTCACAGGTTTAGAAGTCCAGCCTGCGAACCACGCATGAAGGCGGCATTTCAGAACGAAGACTTGTGCGTTCAAAGAGAAGTTAAGGTTTTCGGCAACCTCATTCCCTTCGACCTGGTTGAAATATCGGGCGAACAATACATCGATGGGCAGCATGTAGTGGTTCTACGAGATGTTTGCACTGGGATGATCATGGTATATTCGTCGGGGAGGAAGAACGCCGAGGCTATCGTCAAGGCGATCAAACATCTCGGAAGATCAAGCAAGCCCACTCCGACGATGCCCCAAACTCATGCGCAGAATAAGATAAAGCGTGGTTTGTCATTATCTGGCAGGCCACAGAGCAACTCATTGGCCGAGAGAACTAGTCAGTTCATCATCGATCAGACGACTGCGTGACACCTTTCGGCACGCTTTTTAGCAACAAGCCAGAAACCAGAAGAGGGAGATATTTGAGGCCGAGAGGTGAATCAGGCGTGTTCGCGTATAGAGCTTGGTCGCTGACCCAAGATTAACTTGAAGATTGCAAAAGCAGCGATGAGGTTGAGAGCTCCACATCAGACTGAATGAATAGTCCTGAAGATTCCGCTCGGCTTTCACCTGCAGGCAAAGTGCAATGAGCAGCGCGGGGTTTTTTTGCAAGCACGAGTGCGAATAATACGCCAACAACTGACCTGTCATGTCTCAATTTCAGGCGTCCTGCTTTTCCATACATCACCCGCAAATGTCTAGTATTAAATTATTCGGCACGTGCAGCAACAAATTTTCTGCCAGCCATGTACAGCATCTGCCACAGCGCTGGCAAAAGCTCCGGATACACTTCACTGTCCACAAGAAGTGGTTTTCCCCGTGAAGGAACCATTGGGGCCTTGCTTTGCAAGCGCCTCCCCAGTAGAAGCAGGCCGCGGTCGCTCTAAGGCACTATAAAGACTGTGTTGCCCAAAGTTGTAAGATCTTCACTGTCCTTGCCCCATCAGAGTCACCCAGTGCCCCAAATGCAAGCCAGGAAGTGCACCAGCGAGGTTGCAACCATTTGGCAATGTCCAGCGAAGACCCACGGCTTTGAAACAGTGACGCAGAGCGAGTAAAGCCACGCCGGCTGCGTGAACATAGGGGAAGGAGCCATGGCCGGAGGCCTGTGCTGTTGAGGCAGTCGCGCAGAAGCCGCATCACAAATCTAGCGCCGCGCAAACCACGAAATTGCAGCGCTTTAAAAAAAGGTTCCCGCTAATGAGAATTCAATTCTCCCTGTTTACCACAGATTGCCGCGCTTTGCACCACCAAGCTATACCGCAGTCTCCCCCTCGCACCACAAGACGTCCGCCTGCATACCACAGTTTTCCTCCTTTACACCACAATCTCCCCCTTTGCGCCACAATCTCCCACGTACACCGCAATTATGCACCACGAGAGTGGCCCTTGTATACTGCAGATTTCCCCCTTTGCGCCACAAG
Organism: Effrenium voratum; assembly: GCA_963377175.1. Taxonomy (NCBI): domain Eukaryota; class Dinophyceae; order Suessiales; family Symbiodiniaceae; genus Effrenium; species Effrenium voratum. The sequence goes on along the minus strand of CAUJNA010000225.1, from coordinate 1,074,585 downwards.
AATTCCCCTTGTCTACTGCAGTTTTCCGCTTTTGCGCCGCAAGAATTCCGCTTGTATACACCAGTTTTCCGCTTTGCGCCACATGAATTCCGCTCTTCAACTCCCCCCTTAGCACCGCAACAAATACGACAGTTTCCTTCGCCCGGCAAGAATCCCACCCGTGTACCGCGCAGTCGGCAGGCTCACACTAGCTGCCCTCCCTTGGTCACATGCCGGCTGAAGCCACCTTGTGCGCTCAATGTCGGGTCTTCAAGGTTGGCGCGCAAAGACGATGTTTTTGAGGGAGGATGCGTCAATAAATGAGCCAGCTTCAGATGAACATAAGCAGGACAGGGACAATTGCCTGTGGTGCAAAGGGGGGGAACTTCTTGTGGCGCAGAAGGGGAAAGCTGTAATAGACACGCGGAATTCTTGTGTGGGGAAACCAGAAGGTGCGAAGGGGGAAAGCACGGTATACGTGGGAAATTCTCGTGGTGCACAGGGGGAGACTGCGGTACACAGGGCAAATTCTTGCGGTGCGAAAGGGGAACTGCAGTACACAAGGGTCGACGTTCTTGAGGCGCAAAGAAGGAATTCGCGGTATGCGTGGGAAATTCTTGTGGCGCGAGGGGGGAAACAGTGCGAATTCTCGTGGTGCGAAGGGGAGAAACTCAAGCATAAAAGGGACAAGGGACAGTCTTGCGGCGCAAAGAAGGAAATTGCGGTATGTGTGGGAAATTCTTGTGGTGCACAGGGGGAACAGTGGTATGCAAGGCGAATTCTTGTGGCGCAAAGGTGGAAAACTGCGGTGCACAGTGATCATCGCGATGTTGTGCTTCAGGTCCTGGTCATACCAATGAAATGTTAGACCGTGCGAATGTTTCGAATGCCGTAATTTCACCATGTGCACATGTAATGCACCACCAATGGAAATGCGCCGCGGAAGCATGGAAAATGCATCGGTTCCACAATCCAACCGCGCGAGGCGGACACCTTTTTGCGCACACGGCGTTTGACGATGCCAAACGCAGCCAGTCCACCAAACTGTTCTCGCCAAATCGCGGCCGCATTCTCGCCAAACGCGAGAGGCAACAGACGGCGTCGAAACGTCGCTTACCATTCGATGCTCTCAGCGCGCTATAGGCGCTGAGTGGCATATTCGGAAACCATGGTTGCAGAGTTCTAGCCTACCGCAAACCAATCCCGTCCGCCCACTCGTTCGAAATTGAACCCACGTAGAACTGTATGCTTCCATATTCAAAGGAAGTCCAGTCAGGAGGGAGTTTGGTTAGAAAACTTCCGTAATATCCCACGCACGAAGCACTCGAAGGCAAGCCCTGTTTTGCGCACAGTCTCACCACGGGCACGCGCAAACTGTTCCAGAGGTGCAAATCGCGTGACAGGCGCAGCGCTTTGGCGCTGCATAGACAGATGAAAACGAGAGAGCAGGAGAAAGACAGAGAAGGAATTGCAAATCGCGTGGCAGGCGCAGCACTTTGTCAACCTGAGGTGCGGATTTCGTGGCAGGCGCAGCATTCTTTCCCACGCAAGGTCAAGTGCAGAGTTCGTGGCAGGCGCAACACTATTGCAAGGTGAAGTACAGTTTTCGTGGCAAGCAGATTTGCAAGGTCAGGTGAAAGACGGTTGTTTCCATGGCAGGTCAACTAGTCAAGTACAGGCTTCTTGGCGGGCGCAACACTTTTGCAGGGTGAAGTACAGTTCTCGTGGCAGGCGCAGCGCTTGCGCAAGGTCAGGCGCGGACTTCGCAAGGTCAGGCGCAGATAGATGCCTTTTTCAGCAACCCCAAAAAGGTTAGACACTAAAGAGGGCCGCAAGACAGTCACATTGAAGAGGGTCAGGGCAACCCCCCCTTTGTGTGACTGGTTGCCCGTACTTTTTTGTAAGAAGAAATCCTAAATTCGATGGTTTGGGCCGCTGGCAGAGTGAACTTCCTAGATCCAAGGCATTTACCCTCTGAGCTGGGAAGAGCTTGGTTAGGTGAGCCACCCTAGCAGTAAAAACGTTAAAGCTTGAGCTTAATAATTCCAGCAAGCCCAAAAACATTGGACACTAAAGAGGACCCCAAAGCAGTCGCATCAAGGAGGATCAGGGCCCCTTGCCCCCTTGTTTGACCGTTTGCCCGCACTTTTTTTTGTAAGGAAGTGATCTTAAATCTGATGGTTCGGGGCCACTTCAAAAATTCTCATGTTTGCCCGGTTCTTTTTTGCTCGGCTTCTCTGACAAGTTGTTTGGCCCAGATTTTTGGGGAGGCTTTGTTTAGCCTCAGCCTGACAAGATCAGGAGAGAAAAATGTGTTTTGCTTGCTCCGTGGTAAAACTGCAACACTTGCGGGCCCCAAAGCAGTCACAAGTTCCTGAATTGCAAAGAATATTTGCCATAACACAGGGAAATACCTAGCAGAGGTGGTGTGACATTGCAGGTTGGGACATTTCGCAGCCCCCTTATGAGTCAAGCGCCTGGACAGGTGCTTGGTGTTCTTTGATGTTTTCTTGCTGCGGGCAAGGAGGGTGGAAGTCACCCAATTGCAAAGTGAAAGCTGGGCCTTTACAAGTTCGTGCGAGTCGACCTGGTGGATGAAATTGCTCCATTTGGAGACCAGTGGGTATGTGGCAGCTCCGGCGCGCTACTCCCGGAACGATACCCCAAATTGAGTTGGCTCTTTCTCGGACCGTTGCGCTCCAAGGCTTGATCGCTGCCTGCTCAAACACTCACGGCTGGCATTCCCGGCAGGCGAGATAAGGGTGTTGCGTTTTGCTTTGGCTTCGAACGTTTTTCGAACCACAAGCAGGAGTGATTGGGTCATCGGCTTCGTGTCCTTTCAGGTGGGTTGCTTTAGCTTTGGCTTGGAGCGTTGGGTTAGTTTGGGGTTGGTTTAGGGTGGAGTTGTACGGGGGGAGGGCCAAGCGCCGAAAGAGTTCAGACAGCGACCCTGCGCCGAAAACACAGGCAGGAAGACTAGGCGCGCCCGCAAACACGGAAGCGTCCTCCCCCCGCAGCGCGCGCCAAAAACACACCAGGCGCCCGAAAACACCCAGACCCGAGAAGCAGGCTTACAACGTGCTAAAAACACCGGCCCCGCCAAAACACCGGCCACCCGGCGACAACAATAGCAGGGGAGAACCAGGCGCCTAAAAGCCGGAAGCCGCCAAAACATCACACACAGGCGCCAGAAACCCGCAGCCGAAAATTGGGACTACTCAAAAGAAACACCCAGAAATCAAATATGTAGAGCTGAGAGAGTAGGGGAATACCAAGGGGAATGCTACAAAACATATGGGAATTGTTACTGACCCTTGCGCACAGCGCACGTTCCGTGGCCGTAACGGTGCTGGCGCAACCCTCATCACGGACAGGAGCGGGGCCTCCCAACAGGTATTGGGTCACTGACCCAGCCGGCCCTGCCACTTTCTGATTCCCATCCAATCGGTGTGTGTTCCGGTGGATTTTTCATTGACGAAGCCCAAGGCTATCGAGGGAGAGGGTGTGGGCCTAAGGAAAGAGCGTGAACACGCAACGATGACTCAGCAATAGTTGCGAAATCTGTGCAACTTGCGCGTGGTACACACACGAAAATATTTGCTTACGAGTATCTTGCGGTGCGGATTATTCCACATCCTCAACGGCCAGCAGCTGTGGCCTACAATGGGGACATCGTAAAGATGGGTTCTTCGGAAGCTCTTTGTGCCCGCCGCTATGGCCACGCAGGGTGTGATATTCTGCGCTGCGCTGACTAGCAATTTCGAGAAGTCTGGGAATGATTCCGGAAGGAAGCTCCCACCAATGTTCAGCTGGATGCGCAGGGCTTTGCGAAAATTATGCAAGACTTCGAAGGATTACGCGGTTTGGCGACGTATACCGAAGCCACATGACGTCGGATGAAGCAAGAGGAAGGTGGAGAGGCAATTAATTCAGTCAACGCAGCGGCCGTCAAACAAAAACAGATGGACAGTCGCTTCGTTAGATTTCAGGACCGTAACTGGGCTGAGGCCTTTGCTATTCCAAACATGAAAGTTGCTAAGACTGACGGCGCGAACTTTTCGATCTGACCGCAACTCTGCAGAACTTCGATACTCGCAAGAAGGGTGATCAGACAGGTCGTAGTCCAAATGATCTAGCGATTGCGATGCTGGTTCGCGTGACACCTGTGGTTGACGCAGTTGAACCTATGTGCGTGGTGAATGAGACGTTCGGGGACCCAGGACACATGCCTGACGTGCGCATGTTGTTTCGTGATCTACATGACGCACTACGCCGTGAAGAGGGGGGCGCGCAACAAGACACATGACACAAACATGCGCGTGGAAGAGTGGTTCCATGATCTTGCGTTCACCAAAGACGGCAAATAGCATGATGCGAAGACCTTAGTGAAGGGACTCACCGACAAGTTCAGTGCATTGAACAAGCGAATATTAGATCTAAGATATTGAAGGTTCGCTCAGAGTCGACCGTGGCATCGAACGCCGACTGGCATGTTTCGAGGAATGGGCTCCCAGTGGCAAAACAACACGCCTGCCAAAATCGATGACATGGTTCATAGGATCAAGACCACTACGTTGGAAATAACTTCTGGAACGCATAAACTACTTCTTTTACTTATAACCTAACTGTTGAAAGAGCATTGTGTGTTAACTTATGGAAGCTAAGAACGAACTTATAAGTTTGCCCTAAGTTACTCGGGTGGCAGCCGCGGCCGTTTTCTCCATAGAGAATTCTCGGCACGGGTCTGTTTCTAGCGCAGGCAAGATCAAGTCCTGGTCGCATGCGGCCCACCAAGCCGGAACTGTACAGGGAGCGCCGCCAGAGGGAGCCGCGCGGGGCCCACGCCGCAGCCTGTGAGCCTGTGGCGCAGAGGGCAAGAAACACAAAGGCCCGCGAGAAATCTCCAGCCAGCCAAGCGCATCCTCAAAGTTAGGCCAATGTCTGCCGTCTCAGCGCGTTTTTCGTGGCGCCCCAAAATCTGTAGGGCCTGGGATGTCGGCGCTACTTCCTGTAGTATTAGGGCCGCAACGAGACCGAGCGCAGGATGGTGACCAGGCCACGTCGCCGGGATGGCAAGCACCGGCGGGTCTGGCCACGAAGGGACCATGTTTCGTGTGACCGACGAGTGCACGCATGGAAGGACCGATGGCGTCGAGGAGGAACTTAAGCGACATAACAGCAGCGTGAAATACCGCCTCGAGCGCATTGACCTGATGATTGTCGGTTTTGGGCGAAGCCTGCCAGGACAAGACGCGACAAGCGGGGTGGATGACGAGCTGCGCGAGATGACCGGCGCGACCAGCCCACAACACGCCTCCCGAGCGGCACATCCAGAAGATCGACGGTGAGGGAACTCAGGCCCCGGGATCCGGTTGATCAAAATGGCCGACTAGTCGAGACACTGACCCGCACGTGCAAGGAGAAAAACTTTCGACTTACCAAGAATGAACGGAAGAGCAAGATCATGCGCCGCGACCGAGCGTGTTTACAAGGAGACTCGCCGTTCAACCTCTTGATGGGGCCATGCCCAGCAAAGACCGGATCGACATCAAGAGGCGCGAGCTGGTAGCAGTAGATCGGGTCGTGAATGGGCACACTCACGTGAACTATTTGCATGGGCTTGTGGACAAGGATTCGAGGGCTACGAGTTCAATGTAGGCGAGAGAGAAGGTGCTCTAGCGCCTGAGAAGTAGTAGGGTCAGAGGTTTCGCTGCGCTGTGGACCGAATGCAAGAGGCCGACCGTTATTCACAGGACTACAATTTTGTTTTGACACGCGAAAGGAAGATGCGAAGATCGAACACCTCAAGGAGACCGACCTCACGGGGATGTCTGGACAAGTGTCGGCATCAACATGTCTGCAAAACATGCAGATGTATCTAAGGAGTACGGTGACGGACGCCCAAATGTTACCGACCCAACTATGCAGATGTATCGGGATTCATTCATACAACGCCAGAGTCATGTTGATGCAATGGTAGTAAGCTTTGGGAGACAAATTGGTTTCATGAATGACGAGTAGCCTGCAGGCTCTGGCAGTGAGAGTTGACTCGGTCGAACGCGACATCGGCCCCAACAATGACGACTTCGCATCTAGCCAAGCTGAACTCGAAAGACGGACCGCGCCCGATAATGAGAACACGAAGAAGGCCGGAAGGGCAACAGCAGATGGGAGTTCGACATGAATCCAGTGATAGGTGACCTACATCCTGTCAATGGAGACAGTGATGAAGGTACTGTGCAGAACCAGGCAAACTACGTCGGCGCTTACGTGAATGCCAACACCACGTTGTAAAATAAAGACCTCGCGAGGTGCATCATCATACTCAGAGACCGGGTTAATGAATTGGAGCATTCCGGTGTGGCACAACGGTGTATCATCACGGATGCCTCGAGTGGATGAATGGCAGGGGTTGGTTTGCATTGGTACCGCGCTGCCATGAAACCCACGTGACTATTCATCCCGAGCACCACTTGCGCACATATGCAGTTCCATATTTCCAACAATACACATTCATTCATGGTTTTCCCAATGTGTGATGTGGCAATACAATCAGCATTCCAAACATATGCATGGCCCAACCAGTAAAGGATGTGACTACAGCCGGAAGTGCAGAACCATGTCTACCGTATAGTTTATTTCTATTTCTTCTGCCTACGCTGAAGACATCAGAGATGGCGACGGGAAGCCTTTTCATTGATTCGATGAGTTTGGTGTTCTGCAGTGATTCGAATTCGACCCGGGGGATAGTTGCAGATGAAATTCTCTTACACATTGCCGATCTGAATCGATGTGTGCGGCCTGTGCGCAGAGCCATGTGTTTCACGTCAATGGATCATGTATTGCGCGCAGCAGTCAGTCGCGGACCATTAGGTTTCACAAGACAATGCCAACCGAACAGATGAACAGCATGCGACGCCGAGTGCGGCAGGGAGAAGGACATTTGCTTGTTGGGTGTTCCAACCGCATGCACGGGGGATGTTAACGACGCCTGCGCACAGCGCACGTTCGGTGGCCGTCAACGTTGAGTGTTTCTGGCTATGTTTGGGCCCCAGACATGTTATGTGTAAGTGTCTCGTAGCATGAGACGCTTGATGGTACAGGCGTCGGGCATGAATGGGCCTACGACAGGCCTCAGCCATCATTCCCTGACGTTACACTTGACGGTGCTGCCGCAACCCTCATAAGCACCATATTTCTTACAAATGCACCGTCGGATTTTCCCGCAATATACTCCTTATTCGCCATTCTTCCTCCTCCCGGCAAAAATGCTTGGAAAATGGGGCGCAGTACGAAAATAGAAAGAATTACTAAGGCAATATAGCGGTAAGATAATGCTTTCGGACTGGGGAAACCTAGAGGAACACTAAGGAAAATCTACGGAAATACCAAAGCAGGACTATTCAGGGAGTGCCAAAACACTTGCAGATATGGGAGTACCAGGGGTATGGACAAAACATGCGCTAGAGGCAACAACAAGGGGGGGGTTGCGTATTTGATCCCGGTCTGAAAAACTTTCAGCAAATTACGAATTGCTGCGCCTTGTTGCCAAGCCAGCGGGCTGCGTGCTGCTGCTTGCGCTTGCCATGCTTCGGAAGTAAACTAGTTCCTGCTGCCTCTGCATGCTGATGGCGTACTCAGCAATCATGTGAATTGCGGCGGACTTGCTGTGACACCTCTTCATCTCCCATGCTCGAAGCTCATGTTGGCAGTACTTTTCCATGGCTTTAGCAGCAAGTCAGTATAAATGGGAAATTCCAAGCTTACCAGCAACAGAGTCGCGCAGTCTGGAGGCTGGAGTCTGGAGCCTGAAGTCTAGAGGCTTGAGCCTGGAGCCTGGAGCCTGGAGCCGAAGGCGCAGTTTGTTTCCAGCCCAGATTCGCAAAACTGGGCTACTGAGGCGCTGGCTTGCTTTGGTGCGGCATCCTGCATTCTTGCGACAGAGCGGTGACGCGAAGCATGTGCTCTGCTTGGGAGCACGGATTCTGTGTTGGCATACTTTTTACTACTGCTCCAAGGAGAAAATCCTTGAGCCAGCCTGCGCAAGCCACCACGAAGCCTGACGCAGCCTATGTTTCAATCGCTGTGCAACCTATTAGCCCCGCCCGGATGACTTCACGCTGGGTCAGTCGAGAATTCTGGGCGATTGGGGCATGACGAACAAACTGGTTTTCTATAATGGCACTCGAGAACCAAATTCAAATGACTTCAGCTAGCCCAACTGCTGCTGGCCAAGGCCGCCAAGCTGACCCACGATCAACCTCACAAGTGCTTCAATCCCTTGGCGGTGTTCCTTTAAGCCTGCTATTCTGTCATTACCTTCCCATGTAATGACATGAGCCTCAAGAAGGAAAACCAGGAAAAGAAGCTTTTCATGCTGGTTTGGTCTAGTTATCACCACTGTTTTTGAGCTCCCCCCCTGCCTGCCCCCCAGAGTCGGCCTTTGTGTGATGGATGAGCCTCAAAGTGGTTGCAGAGGCAAACTCAAAAAGGCTTTTGTGTGTTTGCCCCTACAGCACGCAAACCCTTTCGACTTTTGACTTCTGACTTTGATCGCATCTGCGCCTTGCGGCAGCTAGCGTGAAACCCATCACGGACTCCCATGGAGTCATCATCGTTCGATGATCTGAGCAATAAGAAGAACACTTCGCGCCGCACCGAAGTTCCAAAGCATGTGCCTCTGCTTCCTAGCGAGCGAGCAACTAATGAAATTCACAAGACTTGCAAGTCGAGGCGTCGACTTGGAAAGTGTGAGAATCCGTACTTGAGGCCGACAAGCGCATGAGACCACCCGCAGGAACGGAAAGCCCAGCCTGGCCGCGCTGAACATCTGCCGGCAGGAGGCCCACAGTGAACCTCCACCTAAGGGCCGCCCCTGTCACCTGTCAAACGACGCCCAGGCTGCACCGTGCCCAACAACATTCGTTAATGCACAAATGCTCAAAGCTCAACTTCAGATAAGAGAGAACTGCGCTCCCCCACAAGTAGGCACGAAACATTGTAGCAGCTCAGCTCAGCCTCTTTTCCACTCCTGGTGCAGTCGGGGCGCACTGCCAAGTGGGTATTCGGCTGTCATCTGCATGCCAACGAACGCCCCGCCTGAAGATGCACCTGTAGTGACCGGAGTCCATGCTTTCCCCAGCATGGCAGATGTCAGCAATGACAACAAAATCAAACCATTGAACCTCCAGGGAAAAGGCAACACGGGCAGGCAACTGAAATGGGCTAGTGTTAGTCACTGGCCAAAAAATGCAAACGAGCCTTGGCAGCACACTGCAGCTGTGGGCAACGATGGAGCACCGACTCCCCATCTCTCGACGTGCCTCCCAAGCATACACAACAGCCTCCGGCCAAGCTCTGAGCAAAAGGTGTGACAAAAACTCAGCGGCATCCTGCTGAGAGTGCAGATTTGCCCAACCTTTGCAGTTCTCCAAAGGCGTGCCGCGCTCGGCCCGCAGCCTGGTCAATTGGCACTGAAACCGTGGAATTGGTGTAGCAAACTTGGGTTGACTAGCGCCATGCCTGTCACTTGGGCAGCGCTTCCTGAATCTTCTTCGCCAGGGCGAAGCGCTGGAGTTCCTCCCGCTTCAGCTGAACCCCCACAGGCTGGAACACTGAGTTGCCCCCCAGTAGAAGCGCGCGCTCTTGCCAACTGTGGTCAGGTCCTCAAAGGGGGGCGGGTCGGGTGGCATAGGTTGACTGAATTGCTTCCCTGACCCTGCACCTTCCGCGTTTTCTCCTCCACATCCCATTTCTGGAACCACCACGCCAGCCCAATTTGAGCGCCTCCTTTTGAAGCTCCCTCCCGCACTCGCAGACGTAGGAGCAGAACCATTCGCCCAACATGAGTCTCCTTGATGGCCTTCTCGCGCCACTTGCTGGTGGCTTGCAAGAGCAGGAGGACAATTCCTGGCTTTTCTTTCTTCATGAACAGGAGCAGCCCGTGTCTTGACGCAGGATCTGGAGAGCATCTTCGTGCCTCAGCGCAACTCAAGCGAGCAAAGTAGTGATGGAGGGTTCTCCTTCCTTAAGAGTCTTGCTGGGTCTTTCCCCCAGGGTTGGCCTGCTTTGGAGAGACCCGAAGAACTGCTGGATCTGATCATCCTGCATGGCCAAGCTCCGGGTCCAAGAATGCCCGAAGCAACCCTGCTTGCCAAACAACGGATCACTTAGGCTCATGCCGGCTGGCAACTTTGACCTTGGCGTGGCAGAATTGACAAGGAGACACTCTTGTTCCAAACATGCGACAGGCAGGCAGAACTGCTGCAGGGCCACACTCGTAAAGCTCAGAGTGCGCACGCTTGTAATGAAGTCTTCATGGCCTGGTGTCGAACAGCCCATTGATTGCAAATGGCACAATGATGCGACACGTGCTCACATCTGCCTGGCGTGAGCAATGCACGCACGCCTCCTTCTTTCCCATCAGCAAAAATCTGAGCACTCAGCGCGGAGCGAGCATGCTCGCGTTGGGCTCAGCTACGTCAGCCTTGCTCGACAGATCCTGTGCAGGGCCATGGCCGGGAACTCCGGCACTGGCAAGTGTGTCAGTTTCTGAGAGCTGCGGGCACCCAGCCTTCTTGATGTGGTCCTTGAGTTGCGGGAATCGCTTGAGGTGGGCCTGGCAAAATGCACAAATGGGGAGGCCTCCCAGGCAACGCGTGGCATTGTCAAACTTCGGACCAACACCTTTATGCCCATGCTTTCGCTGTCTGTGCGTTTTAAGACCTCTCTGCGTGCAAAATTGACAACCGCATGTGGGGCAAGTCAAGGCAATGCCGCTAGAGTGAGTGGTGGACGAGTCAGGGGTGCCAACGCCACTGGGTCTCATTTGGCAAAAGCGTCTCTTGTCCGGCCATGACGAGGCGCTCGGACAGCGGTCCATTGAAGCGGCTTCTGACGTGTAATTTCGCAGACACGTATGTGCCCTTAAGTCAATTTCATGGCATCTAGCTGCCAAATTACGTAGTTCAGCTGTCAGGATGTGAGTGCGGTTGGCTCTGGGGGCCAAGCTTTGGGGGTGAGATTTGCTCATCCAAGGCCAAGTTGTGGATGTGAGATTGGGTCATTCAAGGCCAAGCTTTGAAGCTGAATGTGAAATTTGATGGGCGTAACAACATAATTCACGAACCCTTCTGTTTGTAAGTTTCTTGGCAAACGCAACCCTTGCATGTTCACTTTCAGTGCCTCTCAGGACCAACTACACACAAACCCGGCGGTCAGTCTCAGTCCAACACTTCAGAGAATGTTTGGGCAAGGCTTGGTTTCATTTAAAGCTGCCCCAGCAATTAGTGCGCAAACATGTTGGGGTGCAAACTCCCAACAATATGATGGCCTTCAAAATAGCTGGCTTGTGTAAAACACAGTATGCTCATTGTGCAGTTTGGCCCCTCCGAACATTGGGTGTCACAATCTTGCCCAGGCTCGCCGGCAAAGTGGCTCAAGAAAAGGCTCAAGAAAAAGAGGAGGCGTGTGACAGCCACACAGGCACAAGCAAACAGAGGCATCCCAACTTGCTCCATACAAAGCACCTCTTGGCGATGGTTCGAAGCCTGCTTGATTCGGAGTCCGAGAAAGAGGAGGCCAATGTGTTTCTAAACCCACACCCTTGCAGACTTACACCAAGGTCACAAGTCAAGGGTGTTGATTGCTGTCAAGAACAATTGACACTCAAAACAAGTTTGTTCTTTCTCTTCACACGGATGTCATCGGATGTCCCCTGAAGGATTTTGCTGCTGTTCCTTTTCAAGATGAGTTGGATGAGATTGGGCAAGGGCGGAGGAAACCGGCTGCAAAGCGTTGCTTGCCTGACACAGCATTGTGTCTTTTTCAGTATTTGTTGGTGTTGAGCTTCACTTTTTTATGGCCTTGCTTTGGTGTTTCCAGTAGCGGGGCCGCTTTGTGGACAATGACATCTGCGCTGATGACATGCTCGGGGCCCCTCACCTCCCAGATCCGCTACTTAGATGGGCGGAACATGTTCTGATTCTTTTGTTTCATATCTCCTGATGAAACAAACGCATTTTGTTGCTATTGACAATGAGTTTGGAAGGCCACCAAACCCTTCAAACTTCAAGCAGCTCTTCTTGTGGGCAAGCTGCTTGCTCCTTCGCTTCGAGATTCTTACTCTGCACTAACAAACGTTGCAGGTGTGATTCCTAATGGTTCTAGCAGCGCCTAAAACACCTCTGCCTCTTTCCCCTGACAGGCGCCTGAAGGTGCAGGAGAAGATGCTGAATTGCAAGGTCATCCTGGACACTTTCTTCACTGGTGGCGACTTTGCAGCCGCTGCAGTAGAGCAGATCGCAACCGCGGTGCGGCGGCGGACGCTTGCAATTTTAGGCACCATTTTTGGTTGTCTTCTACTCTGGCTTTTTCTCTGCTTAAGGCTCAACTGAGTGAAATTTGAAAAACAATGTTCAGGTATGGGGGCACGTTGCAGTGGAAGACTGGCAGGGCATGTGACATTGCTGGGTACTCTAGAAAGCATCTCGGACAAAAGCATGGCATCTCTTTTGAACTGCCAACTCGTTGTTTTGTTGCTTCAGCGCCTCAAAGGTTTATGGCTGCCAACTTCCCAGATCGATGCATGTTTGACAACATCTTGGACTTTGTCAAGAACCCGGAGAAGCCCATGAAGCAAATGCGCTTGGCCCCTTGCACTGAGTCTGGCCCTAGCCAAATACATTCAAGTACCTTCTTTGCCTTCCTGTGGAAACCCAGTAGGGCAATAAACAGGCGACCAAACCAAGGTTGCATCAGTGAGATGCCGAACAGTGAGATGCCGAACACATCAAGGCTGTTGCCCTCGCGAGCTCCAAGCGCCTACAGGCTATCAAAGAGCTGCCTGCGACGGGCCACCTTGTGTTCTATTTTCCCCGACTCATGGTATTGATTAGCATTCCATTTTGCCACATGTTTGGTGGTCCCATCATGCAACCAACTATTTTGATTGTACGGCCCAGCGCACACACAAGCAAGGATGGGGAAGCAGGAAGGCCTCAACAATGCTGAGAAACGGAAATGTCATGATGCTTGGCTCCGGGACAAACAGGACCAGAAGCTCCCTGGTTGAGTGATGTTTTGTCCTGAAAAAGAGAAGAGAGGTCACCCTATTTCTCACAACCATGGCATACAGGTTGGACTGGTTCATACATGAGAACGTGCCGGAGTTCCCAGTGGAGTTCCTGAAGCCACTGGAAGCTGCCGGCTACGCAATGCAGGAAACGATGATCTCGCCGCAGAGATTCGGAAAGCCAATGAATAGGCAGGCCGACTTCAAACAATGTTCAGCTCTTGGGCCTTTCCTACTTAAAGCCAGCATCCGTACTCACACACTGAAGGACAAGGGTCTGCAGGCTGTTCTACTTGAAGCAGAAGTTTGTGTGGGAGGGGCCGGCGCTCCTGAAGATGTTGTTGCCGATGCAGCCCCTGAACATGAGTGCCGATGACCTGTTTTTTCTCAACAGGGACCAGCTAGAACCACGGCTTAGTCTTTTCAAGATTTGAGCGTATTGTTCACATTTGGTCTGTTGCCATAGGAAGCAGTCGTTTCTGAAAAACAAAAAAAGGTTGCACGCTATGGCATGGCGGAGCAGTTTGACCTTGGCCTCTCTGCATCTGCCGCCGAGTTCATGACAAAGTATGAAGAGCACTGCCCATCAGCATTGATTTGGGTGATTTAGCTAACAGATTGGCATTATTTTTTTGAGCTTGGGTTGGCTCCAGAAATGCGACAGCTTTGCAATACACCCGGCATCATGCAAGGACCTGAGCCAGAACCCCGACCCTGCGGTGTGTCAATGCCGCTGATGGCTCCCTTCCAGCCTTGACAACTAGCAGTGGCAGCTTGTGCCAACCCCAGCATTCCAAACTTAAGGCCTTGTTGACAGCTGTAGCAATGCGCTAGGTGGAGCAAGAAACACGGCCGCCCCTTGATGCCTGAAGAGCTCCTTGCCGTCATGGGCCTACCTTCTGTGGAGGAGCTTTTAAATATCTTAAAGCTTGCTTGGGAGAAGTCATCACTTACTCTTGGTAGGATTTGGCACGTGGAGCATCAGTCTCTCCTCCAGATTTATCAGCCCTATCATCACACGCAAAGGCCATCACTGGAGTCAAGCTTGCGATGTGGTTTGATGTGCTTGGCAGGTAAGTATGGCAGCGGTATGGATGTGCCTTCAGTGGGATTTGTTCTGATGGCGGAGGGGCTGGCATGGATCGAAAACCTCATACTCACATTGACATGTCATCGCCCCAACACGGCCAGGCGGCTCTTTGCTTACAGCCGAGGACCGCCAGGGTCTTTGGCCCTGTCGTTTGGTTTTACTTGGGTGGCCTTATGGGTTTGCTCTGACTTAGGATGGAAACTAGATGTGCAAGAACATGACAGACCAAGTAGTGGCCTGGCCCTCATTGCAGAAAAACACTTGCACGTTGCAGCGATCAAGCGTGCCTTGCCCGCCAGCGGTGAAACACGCCGCGCCCACGCCAGCAGTGAAACGCCATGCCCTTGCCAGCAGTGAAACACGCCATGCCATGCCCATGCCAGCAGTGAAACACGCCATGCCAGCAGTGAAACATGCAACCAACTTGCTTCAGCTTTTTTGGATTCTACAGAACAAGAACAGCAGTCATGACCCGACCAACGCCATGGCTTTATTCCAGGATGAGCGTGATGAGAGCTCTTCCTCTGACACAAAGCGCGAACCCTTGGCCCTTTTTCAAGATGAGCCTGATGAAGGGAACGTGGCCCCTTGTCATGACGAGCCTGATGAGGATGACTCCCAGATTGTATTCATGCATGAACAGGATGAGCGGACACAGCCCATAGGTCGGCCCCACCCTGCTCAGTCTTCAACAGCTAGGAGGTGTGCGCTCTTTGGCAACGAGTCAGATGAGGACTCTACTGGGTCAAACAGCTCTGCTTACATGGCTGATGAGGAGAACGAACATGATGATCACCAGAAGGCCTTGGTTGAGATGTCGCTCGAAACCCTATCCAAGTTTCTATTTGGTCAGTTAGGCAAAGCTGCATCATGCCATGCTGCGCCGGAACAACCCAAAAAGAAGCGGTGTTATGACAACTCCAAAAGGGCAGCTAACGCTGCGGCCAAAACCACAAACGCTGCTGGCAGCAATGGAAGGCTCCCCAGGAATAGCCAATAACCTTAGCAATGCTGTAGTTTTGATTGTTGCATTTTTTTGGACAAGAGTATGCAAGTTGCCCCTCATGCTTGTGTGACACCTTCCCCGCACTTAGGAACGCATTGATGGCTTGCTGGCTCACAACTGCAAATGCAAGGAGGGCAAGTGCTTTGAGCAGTTTGCTTACACGGAGGTGAAGAAATTCCTGGATGAGTTTGAGAAACGAAGCAAACTTGAGCAAGACTCTATCTTGTTCACGGCCCTTCAGGATGCAGCTGCATCTAGTCGCAAAGACTACTACTTCTTAGGGAAACACATGAGGAGAAGTTGCTTTGAGGCTTTGATGGGAGTTTCCAGCCATCGAGTAGATCGTATCGGTTGCGTAGACAAGCGTTTTGGGAAACGGCCTACTGCGCCCACGCATTTGTCGACTCTTTCTGCATGGTCCTCTACAACAGCATCGCTGAGCCCTTGCCTGACAGGTGGCTTGTCAGTGTTAGCATCTTCGAAGCTGTTCATCCCGTTGTTTTCCTACAGCTTGTGCAATTCGGGGTGCTTCTCAGTACCACTCAGGCTTGTTCGCCAAGGGCCGGCCAAGTGGAAGAAAACAACAAAGGCTATCCGCCAGCCAACAACTGGCTCTGACACGGATCACTGGAGGGTTGGTGGCATGGTATACAACTCCGAGTTTGAGGACAATGATGAAGACTTGGCCAAACATTTGCAAGCCAACACATCCTTCATTTTGGGCGCAACCCAAACAGCTGCATTTACAGCGCTTTGGCTTTGTTCTGCAATGTTTTGTTTCAATGTAATGTGCTTTGGCCGCCCCTTGAAATTCAATTGATTTGACACCAAAAGAGATCTATGTGCTGGTTTGAGCACCATGCTTAGGACCTCTCCAACCTGGTTCGCAAGTACCTTCCCCCTGGTACCATATTCGACCTCTACCAGTTCTACGCTCCACCACCGAGCGTCGAGCCTTAGCTCCTAAGCACACGCTTTGTGGCTTTTGCGTTGATTAAGTGCTTTCAGCCATCGGCAAAATCGTACCGTTGCCATGTTGGGAGCAACGTGCAAATTGTAAGCCGACTCCATGCCCAGCCAGCCCAGCCAACCACAGGAAGCCTGAAAAGCAACAGCAAGAGCGACAACTGCAACAAGAACGACAACAAGAATAACAGAACAGCAAGAACAGGGAGGGGCGATAGCAAGAGCAACAGTAATCACATCACCTGCAATTGCAACTCTGAAAGCAGCAGCAACAACAACAACAACAACAGCAGCAGCAGCAACAACAACAACGACAACAACAACAACAACAACAACAACAACAACAACAACAACAACAACAACAACAACAACAACAACCACAACCACAACCACAACCACAACCACAACCACAACCACAACCACAACCACAACCACAACCACAAACACAAACACAAACACAAACACAACAACAACAACCACAAACACAACAACAGGTGCTGCAACAGTGACAGCGCCAACCGCAAAACAACTGCTGCTGCTATTGCTATTTGCGCTACTACTGCTCCTACTGACACTGCTAGTACTGCTAGGGCTAGTGCTACTACTGCTACAACAACAACAACAACAACTACTACTACTACTACTACTACTACTACTACTTCTACTGCTACTGGTACTACTACTGCTGCTGCTACTTCAGCTTCAACAACAACAACAACAACAACCGCTCGAGCAGCAACAACAAGAACAACAACAGCCACATCAACATCAAGAGCTACCACGACAATCATTGCCACCACCACCAGCAACTGCAACAGCAACAATCACAATGACAGCAATGCTGAACGCAACACTGCAAGGATACAACAAACATGAGCACACATTAGCTGCCTCGAACACCACATGTTTCCTGGCGCTGCCCATGCTGCTATAGCTTTTGCTTCAACCCACTAATTGGGCAACTGCTGCTGTCACTACTGCGTCTATGACTAGGGTGTGACTAAGCAATGTTTCCAGCATGAAAAGATCTCATTGCTACTGCTGCTATTGCTGCCAGTTCATGTCACTTCATTTTGCCTTACTTCATCTAGCTTCGTGTTGTTTGGTCTAAATTTGCAGCCTCTGCCTTTGCAGCTGCAAGTGTGCCTAATCGCCGTCGCCGCCGCTCCCAGTGCTACCACAGCAGCATGATCAGCAACTGAGCTGTTCAGCGCAACATGTTGACAGCAAAACATGCCTCCTACAGCGCAAACATGTGACATCCACCGTTTGGCCAACCTTTCGCAAGAGGGGAGTTCGACAGCAAACTTCCCAACCGAACAATAAACCAGCCTCCTGACACGGCCTACCTGCATGTGAGCAACAAAACCCCATGGAAAGCGAGTGACACACGCAGGTCGCATCCGCCGAGGCTCATGCAAGTTGCGAATTAATCGCCGAGGCTATTGTCAAACATATTTCTCATACTATGTTGCATTCGCTGAGGTACCCAACCTTCCTTCGCCGCTGGAACCAGAAGTGGACTGCCGTCTTGAAATTCCGTGATGCTTCGAAATTCAGCAAGTGTGATGTTTGCTCCGAGCTCCAATCACAGCTACTGAGCTTAATGAATCACAGTTTCAAACTGCAAACAGTTAGGGTCACACCCAGGTTCCAAAATCGAGAATTGGCAATGGATGTTCGCCTGGGGGCTTTGAAGCTGTACCGGCAGCACCTGGTGGCTCAATACGCAGACTGGTGTGGCTTTTGGAGCCTCAAGGACATCTCCATGGAGAGTATGTCAGGAACTGTAACTTTGATGACAGATAGAGCTGACCAAGCTACTTGATTCACAACTGTTCAAGGTATGGGTATTTCTTTATGTCTCAACGAGTGAGTGTTTACATGACCCTTCTACAAATGCCAGCGCGCGTCCAGGCCAAATACATGATTCCGCGGGATCCTGGGCTGCAAACAGCATACCGGGCCGCCAAGCTCCAGCGGCCAAAGTTCAAGATTCATGGCGTGCGGGCATTCGGCTTCGTTCTTAGACTGGCAGTTCTTGAAGAACGAACATATCATGGAAGTGCTCTTGTGATAGAGCTTCTGGCTTTGACGGTCGAGGACATCACGCAGGTCTGCTCAGAGCGAAAAATCAATCCCCCCCACACCATTGTGGTGGTGGGGGAGAATACTGTCAAAGAGTTAAAGAACCAGTACGTGATGTCTGCAGTGTCCAACTACATCAACCATGGCAAATTTCGGTGCTTCGGGTATAACATAGTGCAAGTTGTTCAATTGTTTTCTTGGCGGTTTGAAGCTGAGGTGGGGGGCATTAATGATGCTCCGGGTGTCGCACACACACGACATCATAGGCCTCTTGTCTTGTTACTGGTAGGTTTTCGAGTCGCAACAGTTATTTCTGAACAGGTCCTTGGAGGATGTTGGCGGCTAAACAACTCAGACCAGCTTTGGGGATACCTTTCTCGGCGGCTGGGGCGCATCAAGCTTGGTGGATGCTGACAGTGTCTGCGAGCTCCTCAAAACAGAATTGGCCAAGCCCGCCATGCAGAAGTGGATTGGGGGAAAGGTCATTGTGGAGTGCTTGCGCAAGTACCGGGATTGGACGGGGCGCATCACACAACACTCGCCGATCGGCTTTGACGCTTGCCAAATAAGCAAATAGATCAGCCGTTCATGTTGTAGAGCTTCTTTTTCCTGAAAAGAAATTTCTTGAGTCAAACTAGGAAGGTGGCCTCCTGCTCGATAGAACTGCCAACCACTTCTTCTTGTTCTGCCGCCGCCGAGGTGTGGGAACAAAACCATTACTGCAAAACAATTGCTAACTCCAACTTGCAACATCACCATGTCTCCTAACCCTGCAAGATCTACCTGCCAGCTTAGATGTGAATGAGGGCTCACGCCGGCGAGCAAAACATGATGACGATGTGTTTGTGCTGGTGAAGGAGTACATTTCTTCAGTTGATCTGCGGCAGCCCCCTATGCTCTGCATCCCTGCTGAAAGCCGAGACCGCTTTCCCCTGACGACATCGTGACACTTGGCTGCAGTTTGCACCGTGCTGTTACAATCTGTTTTCTGTGCCGTGATTCAACCATTTGTTGATGCAAGCCCCAAACCCTTGCTGCCAGGCGTGATGCCACCTCGACCTGTTGCGCCAGTTGTGACAAGTGCCTGGAAAGACCTGGCAAACATCTTTGACCAGCTACATGGAGGTTCACAAGCAAGCCGTCAGGCTGCTGCGTACTTACGGGGCTTAGCTGATGGCTCATTGCCTATGAACCATTTGCCACAGCTTGTGTGGCATGAGCGTGAACACCAGCATCATGCAATGCCGCAAGCACGGGAGGAACCTGACCCTGTAGTTTTGGCAGTCCTGTCTCCTAGCATCCCACTACGCGCAATTTGGAGAAGGGGGAGGTGAGAACAAAGGGTGACCATGAGATTGAGCAAGTTACATACTCTTCGCATGCAAGAAGTTGTTACCCGCAGTTGAAAGGTCACCCAAAATCAATCCCAGCCCAGTTTGCGCAGCGGGGAAAAAGGCAGTGCAGACCCCTTTGGGTCGACAGCTCGCCCAGCTCTACGCATGCATCATGAATTCACTCGCCGCCCAGGTCCTACTATGCCGTGGCACTTGGCGCCCTGCTTGATTAGGTGGAAAAGTGTGCTGGTGCCAACCATTGACCTTGCTTTGATGCACCTTACTTGGCCATGACCTGCAACCAAATGTGCCTGGCTCTGCCAGCAGCCCTTTGTCAGCGCCAAGATGTGGACCCGTGCAAACTTATCACACCCACGCCGATTTCAACAACAGCTTCGTCAGAAAAAGTCATTGTGGTTTGGGGGGCAGGCCACAAAGATTTTAGATGAACCTTATCTACCCACAAGAATTCCCAACTTTTTGCAAATCTGAGGTTTCATTGTGGGTGTATGAACCTCTGATAAAGTCCTTGTGGTCAGGGTGGCAAACCACAAAGAGTTTAATAGCAGCTCCAAAAAAGTCAGTGTGGTTCTGATGGAATGCGTGGGGCAGCCAATTGGGGATGCCAAACAAATCAGTGTGGGTTGTCTGACAAACAACGACGATTTTTCCATGATCCCAGCACCAACGATGATTTTCCGTTGATGCAACCCTGCCCACGCCGATTTTTCAGCACCGTACCCCCACCAACGACGATTTTCTATCAAGTAGACCTCCACCCGCGGTGACTTTTTTGGGCTTAGCTTTTAACATGGAATCGCCCCTCTTGCGGGCTGGTGTGGCTGCTGCTCGGGCAGCTTTGGTAGCAAAGCCGGAGACCCCAACCAAGAAGGAGAACCCGGACCAGGAAGAGAAAGAATGTGTCAAGCCAGAAAAATCTGAAGCTTCCCCAGCCACTTGGCAGCAGGCTAACTTCCTGCATGTTGTTCCTTTATGTTATCTTGTTTTTGCCTAGCTCTTCCAACTGCACCCTTCACAAACAAGGTCAAGCAAGAGTTGGACGGCCTTGCCAAGAAGCGCAAAACAGAATGGACCGCAGGTCTCAAAAAGCTTTCAGGAGACACGGCATGCCTGTGAGAACGCCGGTTGTTTCTTCAAAACGCCAAAATATGATTGCAACAGGCTCAATGGTTCAATGAGTCAACATGTTTTCGAGGACATGCTGGATTACCTGTCCATGTATTTGGAGTCATCCGCTACAAGCACTACTACCGTCAGCCCTGTGGCTTCAGCTCACTCTGTGGAACTGGTGCTGGACATGTCCAAGGATGAGGCCACAGCTTCCCTCACCTGCTCCAAGTTGAAGCAGTTTCTGGAGGATACCCTCAAACTGGTTGGTGTGAAGTTCGCCTGCGCGGCTGTGAGACCGGTTTCAAGCTATAGTAGTTTTACATCCCCACCTTCAAACTCAACAAACCCTGACCCTTGCCATGCTAGGCTACAACGAGTCGCTGCTTCGCTCAAAAAGGCACCAGTTGCATGAGTCCCCAAGGGGGGCCTCTGGAATGTGGCAGCAAGTTCTGACAGCTGCTCATCCAAATTCATGTTGAAGGATCTGTTAGTTTGTGTAGGTGGTTTTCCCTTGACAAATTGCCGTGTAACCAGAACTACCCCGTCTCTTTGTACAGGTCACGCCGGAGGTCCAGGCGCTGCGCTTGCGCAAGTACAATCACTGGCGGGCTATGAATGCAAAGCGCATGAAAAGGACAATGCGTTCCAGGCTTTGCTGGACAGAAGAAACCTGGTCAAAGAATGTTGATCACGCTTGCCTATGCATGTATGTGGCGAACCAATGCAAGACCGACAGCAAGGTGCTTGGCAAGCACACAGTACATTGTTTTGGTCTCTTTGGCTTTGTTCATACCCAACAGTTGGAAACTGCAGGAAAATTTGGGGGAATAATGAGGTCCACCCGGAGATGCTGGACCGCATGATGGCAGGGTTCATGAATGGGACACTTGGCGCACCAAAGTACCATGTGGATATTATGTGTGCAAAACTTCACTAAAAGGTCACTTTGTGTTGACAACGTGCTGCTGCAGGGACTACAGCATAGAATTGCAACCAAAAACATAGAAAGCGTCTTACAGAATTGCAACCTACATCACAGAAAGTTCTTCATAGAACTGCCACCTAAGTCATGGTTTATAGAATTGCAACCTAAATCAAAGAACGCTCTTTCAAGAACTGCAACATAAATCGCAGAAGTATTTTTACGGAAAGGCAGCCTAAACCATAGAAAGTGTTGTAATCAGATGGGGCAGGTACGTTCTGGGACCGCGCCCGTCGTGGTGCCCGTGATGCCCGTGATGCCCGTTAGCCCGTGACACCCGTGATGTCCGCGATGCCCGTGGTGCCCGTAGTGCCCGTACTGCCCGTGCGGTCGTGTTGCCCGTAGCGTGCGTGGTGTTTGTAGAGCCCGTGGTGCCCGTGAACTTGTGCTTGTGCTGCCCGCGGTCCCGTGAGCCTGTGCCGTGATGTTCGTGCTGGGGGGGGGGGCCAGGTGCCCCTTTTTTTAGTAATGCTTTGCGCAGTGTGCAATGCCCGACTTTGTGACTGCGCGGACATGGTGCACGCAATGCACATGCAGTCTCTTCCGCGACCCATCAGGCAAAACGCACGCGTGAAGCCCACAATGGTTGACCAAACGCAAGCAGTCCACACGGCTGGGTGGTCAAGCCGTTTTTGCTGTGCAAGACTTTTGCTAGTCGCCAGTACTGGGCACTGCCATTCTTCAGCCTGGCTCGCAGGGTCATGACGCGTGTAAGCTGCAGCAACTCCGAGGTACTCAGCCTGCTGCACGACAGGCAGCAGCGAGAGGTTGTCACCGCACGGGACCTTAAGCAGGCAGCCTTTGCCTTGGTTGCGTTTCCTTGTGTGTTTCTTACGGAGATAGTTAGCTCATGTTCCCTGAATGCTGAAAAGAGCTACTCACTTATCGACGTTCAGCTTCATGCCAGCTTTTTGCAGCCTAAGCTGCGAAGCATAACTTCATGGTCGTCTGCATAGAGTGTCAAATGTTTCTTAGCCCAACCCGCATGCAAAGCCGCATCTCACAAAGGTAGGCAGAAAACAGCGCCGCAAAACCGCCGTAGTTTCGGCGCTGCGGGCCAGTGCTAAGGTGGATTTTGGCACTCTCATGCCACGCCAACAAGATAGAAATGACATCGCCATCAAGATTAGCATGCCTTACGGCTGCTCCCAAGGGTGGTGCCTGACCAAGCTTAAGGTCTACGCGCCCGCAGCTGGCGGTGGCAAGCCTCTGTCTCACGTTTCTGCAGTGATCAAACACAACCTGGATGGCATCCAAGGTGCTTTTTGCCTTGTAGGCAAGCATGCTGGGGGTACTTGGCCATGTGGTGATTCACCTTTGCCTAGTGGTACTGAAGGGAAATGGGCCTAGGCAAGTCTCCAGCCTTACCAGAAGGTATTTGGCCATGATGTCGGCAACGTGAGCTGCGCACGCTTTCCATAAGATGGTTGGTGCGCAGTGCGGTGGGACTGCCCGAGAAGCAGGAGGCAGGATCAGCTGCTTTTGAATCTTGGCAGCCGGCGAGTCAGTGTGAAGGCCGGCGCCTCTGGCAAGGGAGAAGGTGATGTGAACGGAGCTTGTAATGCTCTAGGAAGGTGTGAAGCTCTTGGTCGGGAGCTAAAAGGCGCCCATTGGCATCCCGCAGTTGTCGCCGCTTACGTGGTGTCTTGGGCGCGATTAGTTTGACGATTTGGTAAAGCGCACGCGCATCCTTGGCTCGGCTGCTGCCTGGGCCTCATTGAGTTGATCCCGCAGGCGCTGTTTCCTGAGCTCCCTACATCTACGCTTACACACAGTATGCATACCATGAAAGCTGCTCCAGCAGCGCCATGCTTGAAAGACTGTTTCCAGCGATGCATCATCAAACCGGTGTGCGCGCATGTGTTTGAGCTTCCACATCCGCTGGGCATAACTTGCTTTGTCACTGGGCCTGAAGCAAAGTAGCATTGGGTTCCTCTGGCATGGGCAAAGCAACTTGCATCTGCGAGGACAGCCTCTGCTAAACGCTCTTGCACTTGCGCAGCATTTGTGTTCTAATCAAGGACAGCGAGTCTCTATTCATGGGAGGCGGGGCTGCAGGGCCAGGTCTGTACACCCATGACCTTGCCAGGAGGCTCTGATTCGCAAGTTACTTTGGCCGTATGAGCCAAGGAGGTTTTTTGTGTCGCGAGGACAAGATAACTCAGAGCTTGAAATTTCACTAGTTTTCACGGCTTTTTCACGGAGTAGTAACGGCCTTTCAGTTTCCCGCGCGAGCTATCACGGCCGCTAGGCCGAGTTTTCACGGCTTTACGGGGGCCAACGAGCGCAAGTCGCCGAGGACATCTTAGCTCAAAAAGGCAGGGTAACTTGGGACTCGGAGCCTCCTGGTGAGCCAGTGCGCAGCCATGCCGTAAGCGGTCCGTGCATCGTGCCATTTTTGCGGGCGCCAACCGCCAAATGTGCTATTGGGTGCGCAGATCGTGCTTGCGGATTCGCCTGCTGTCTGCGCATCAGGATGAAGTCAATGTGTGACTTGTGATCCAAGAATGCACACGTGTGGCAGGGCGTGGCGCAGTCCCATGTGTTGACAGCAACAAGCTGATGCGCCTGCAGAATTTGCAGAAACTCATTGCCATCGGCAGCTTGGTTGGCAGTGAGGAGAAGAGTGCTCTCCTGACCAGAGCCAGAACCCCTGCATATGCCGCCTCTTCGCGCTTCCCTCCGCTGTGAACACAAACATACTTCCCAGAAAGCCACTCGTTACTGTCCCGCCATCAAGTCTCAACAAGAACGACAACGTCAAACAGTGAAGAAGCCAAAAAGGCACAGGGGCCGGACCCCATCAGGCCGCCAACATTGCTGAGTCTGGTCCCTGGGTTTAGACAAGCTCTGCGTGGCAAAGGGCGCAGGCCACGTTGCTCTTCTTGGGGTGTGTAAGCGCAAGCCAAGGACTGCAGTGTGCAAACCTGACTGCGGTACTGAGGGGTGCCATGTGCTAAGGCCCGCCTGCAATCTCGCTTGAAAGGTCTTTTCACCGGCTGCGTCCTGCAATGCTTGCCGCCACCGGAGTGGCAAATTCAGCTGGCCCGCAGGTAGGCCAGCAACCCTCACTTCTGATTCGCCCATGTCAGACATTGAAGCATGCTGTCAAGGGCAAATCCTCGGGAATTGGGACAGGGTGGGAGCGGCGCAAATAATGAAGGTAGCCAAGGTGATTCTAAAGTGCTTAATTCTTGAACCAATTGGCCGAGGTGTAAAAGCAAGGCGCAAGTGCGCAAATGCCTCCAGTTCGGCGAAGATGTGCGCTCGAACCAGCAGTGCTTGATCGCAGCGCTGCAATGCAAAGTCACCTGTTGACAAAGCTCCAGAATCAAAGCACTCCGGTTAAAGTTGGCCCAAAAGTGGTCAAGTGTTGGCCTCCACCACAAACATTAAGGCACCGCAGAGCACAAGGTGACTGCCTGTCTTTGCGAGCAAGTGCACTGTGGAATGAATGACAGGGGAGACCTGTTGGTGTGGGCTCAACGAAGCATGCGCGCTTCTAGCCAAGGCGCCTGAGCCAAGAAGCTTAGACCCTTTCGACGACCACGCAGACCATCTGTGACCTGTGTGTGCAATAGCTTGCTCATGATGCCTGCGTGCCCTGCGTGTGCTCGAGCAGTGGGGGAGATCCCCCCCACACCCCCAGAACCAACTTGTGTGACAGGGGTGCTGAAATTTTGACAAGCGCAAGCAACTGGCAACGCTGTAATGACTTGGCCCGAGTCATAAAGTCGTGAAAGGATTGTGGGCTACTCCGTCGCTCTTGTGTCTTGGTCGAGTCAGAAAGTCATGAAACCATTGTAGGCCACCCCCCGTAGCGCACAATGCTCTAATGACTTGCTCCGAGTCATTGGTGGGAAAGTCAATAGAGCATTGCGGGCGACTCCCCCCGGAGCGCGCAATGCTCTCATGACTTGGTCCAAGTTATTGGTGGCAAAGTCATTAGAGCATTGTGGGCTACTCCCCCCGTAGCGCACCAGAGGCAAAGTGAGTAGAGCATTGTGGGCAAATCTGCCACTAAGGACTCGCGCCAAGCCATTAGCGCATTGCGTGGCACAGTCTGGCACACAAGACAGTGGCTTCCAAGCAGCAAGACTTGTGACAAGTGGAACCAAAGCTTGTGAGCAGCATCAATGCTGTAAAGGAAGCGCAAGCAGAGCTGGCCTTCTCTTATTGCAGTTGATGCCAAAATGGAGCGCTACAGCCAGTCAGCGTGCCAATCACCGAATGGAACCATTGCTGTTGTCTTTGCGTCGTGTTTTTGCCAACCCGAGCCAGTGCGCAAGAGTCCTGCACACACGGCTAGACTCCCAGCAGGTTTCCCCAACCTGCGCTGCGCGCAGTCGGCAGTAGTAGCCGCTGCTTGGAAGCGGGGCAAGCGAATCCCTAGCACCTGCGCCTGTGGGGGTGGGACAACCAAGCCACCACTGGATTGCACGCATGCCAAAGATGAAAGGAAACTTGCATAAGTGCACTCGTAAGTTCAAACTTTAGTTTCAACCCTAAGCTCACGTGCCATGGCTGGGCCTGTTTGCAAGCCCTGGAGCCCCAAGTCCAAGTGCCAGGGGTTTAGAACCTCAAGAACCCCATTGGAACTACCGAATTAATAGTTCAAAGCGGGCTGCCCTTAGGCAGCATTCAGCACAAGCCCATGCATACACACACACACATGCACACATTATACATACATACACGCATGCATGCATGCATGTACACAATACATACAGACATACATTACGTACCTTAGTATGTATGGATGACAGTCAGGTAAAACATGGATGTCAAATATCCCTTAGCCGCCTGCCCCACCTTGTGATAGAGCACGTCCACGATGCGCAAACAGAGGGGCCCTGCGCTTATTCGGCGCTACCCGCTTTGCCGGGGTCCTTTTTGATTTTTCAAAAGAAGGGGTCCTGCGCCTTTCGGCACGTACCACCTTCGGCGGAATCTTATTTTTTTAGCCCTGCCTCTTAGGTCCTTAGCACACATGCAACGCCCATTGAGCCAGGCCCAACCAAGTCCACTTTCAGGATGAGGGGCGGTAAAGATGTTAGTTGATTTCTTGATGTGTGGCCCACCCTGCCCCCCCAAACATAAAACATGGGCAACCGCACAATACAAAAGTGCACCAACAAGCTGTTGCGCACGGTGCAGGGTTTCTTCCTACCACACTGCCAGGGAATAGAAGCAGCCATGGGGTGGGACCCAAGAACCCAAGAGAAGTGGAGCGAGACAACCAAAAGACCCAACAATCAAACAGCCAGGGAATGGGTCAACCCAAAAACCCGAAGAAAGCAGAAGACACACTTCCAGGGAGAGGGGCTCAAGGAACTTTTATGATGTTGAGCCCAAACTTTCTAGCAAACAAATCTCTAATCAACTCTGTAGGTATTTTGTACAGTTCTTCAGAATCATTTTATGCTTCACATATCCATCACCCCAATCCTCTTTTCTGACAAGGCAACTGTTGTGCAGTTTCAGGGTGTTGCCCATCTCACTCTTCCACAGTCGCCTGTGCACAATGGTCTGCGTCCGGGTCTCCATGTCCCAATGTTAGTCCACAACCTCGCTCAATCCCTGTAGTTCATACTGTGTTTGCAGCACTCCACATCAACATAACAAAGCCTTCGTTCAGCCTGACTGATGGTTGTCTATCACGCACCACTTTGGAGTTGAAATAGTGGATGATTTCGAGGGTTTTTCAACACAATGCTAATAGCAGAACTCGTCACATGGACACCTGTTGTTTTTGCTCTGCTTGGTGCACGGAGGGGACGCCTATCCACATCAAACTCACCCACATCAAACTCCTTTTGTAGTCCGAGCTCGCAACGTCCTGGTTGAAACTAGCAGCTTTCAAATTGAGTGAAATCAGACAGAAACCCAGACTAAATAGTTCTTATGCCATGTTTAGAGCTTGGCAGGCATTGGGTGAACATGTATCATCAATTGTTATGGGTCTGCCATTTTGGATCAAGACTGAGCCAAATTGGCAGACACCTTTTTGGTTTTGGTTACATCGTTGACTGGAGTGGGACTCCGGTATGTCTGGCGCCGATGCAGGCCTTTTGGTGGCCCATTGTCAGGCGCGGATGTTGCACCCGGCGGCCCTCATGGACTTCGAATCCTACGTGCAAGGACTGCTGGCCCGTGGGGAACGGGGCCAGGCCGTTCGGCTGTGGCGGGCTGTTGTGGTGGTGGTGCACCTCCCCCCGAGACCTCTGAATTTCGCATTCATTCCCTGGGTCGTTGCGGGAGGTTCCCTGCATGGTGGAAGGGTGTGCTAGGTGCACAGAGATGCGTGGGGGGTTCCAGTTCCCGTGGCTCGGGACATGGACCAAACGCGCAGTCCTGGTTCAAGCGGAGGTTGGCCCAGAGGCAGCTTGGGACCTTTACTATGCGGGCCGGGACTACCTGGATGAGGATCAGCTTCGGGCCGTTGACTCGGGCATGCGAGTGCAGCAGCTGGTCCCCGAGCACGTGGCGCGGTTCATTGGCTACGTGGAGTTGGCCGGCCTCGAGGAGTGTGGCCTCGATCGGGAGGCCGTCTTCTGGGCGTGGAGGAGGTGGCAGGCAGGCCGGGTCTCTTGGCGAGAGCCGGCATATGAGCCGATCCCCTCCGGCGACTGGGAGAGTCGCGATGGGGCCACTGCTTGGGCCGGGAAGGCTCTGGGGCAGTGGGGCTGGTTTTGCGGCAGGAGAGCGTGTTTTCCCCCCCCCTTGCATGCGGTGTGGTGCCCTCACAAGGAACGTCATCCGGGACAGGCCGATCTGCGAGGAATGCCTCAGCCATTTGGTCTCTCTGGGGGATCCTTAGCGCCATGGCAGCTGTGCCGACCGGATCTACGCTCGCCTGGCGGGGGACGCCGGGGGGCAGTGGGACCCGGAGTCGGCTTTGGGCGCGTGGGCGCCCAGCATACCGCCAGGTGGAGGCGCGAGTACGGGCTGCAGAATGATGCGGACTTTGCGTTCGCCTTCCGCTCGTTTGAGGAGGCGCTGACTACTGGCGGCAGGGACCTGGCCAACTTGTGGGTGCGGGTGCGTAGCGCCCAGGAGTCCGAGCTGCTGCCGGCTGCGGCTGATGTGGTGGAGGGTGAGAGCCGGTTCACCTTCCTTTTCGGCCTCTGGCCCCTCGGCCTTCGAGGGCTCCGGCGGTACGCCTTCGTGCAGTTCAAGACGAACCGGAGGCGATCACGATGCAGGTCCAGCGGCTCGGCGAGGCACTGCAGGACATGGGGGCGATGAAGCCGACAGGAGTCCTGACGGAGCAGCTGCGGCGCGAGTGGAAAGGATCATGTACTCGTTTGGCGCAGCGGTTGGTGACGGAGGCGGAAAGGGCCACGGTGTTGAATGCCTTGCGCACATGGGGTGAGGTGATCACCTTCATGCAGGCGCGTTCTCGCCCGCTGCCGCCGGAGGTGGTCTTGATGTTTTCCTCCACGAAGGAACAGCTGCCCCGGCCCGTGCTACCCAATCACTCCGCTGGCTCACCAAGCAGGCAAGGGTGGATCTGGGTTTGAGCATGCTCACGCCCGCCGGGCAGGGCCCAGGGGACAGGCAGCCGTGGTGGAACCGGTGATGCTGCTGAAGATGGAGCAGCGGATGGAGGAGCTCTACACGCAGGGCGATGGTCGCTGGCAAGCGTTGCTGGCGGCATGGATGCTCTATGGAGGAGTTCTACGCCACAAGCACCTCACTCGGGCGGAGGTGCGGAAGGTGACCATGTCGACGGTCCATGCGCACTGCATCAAAGGGAAGCAGCGGCGCCTTCGCAAGGGCTTCGACTTCTGCGTACCCGGACAGCTGTCAACCGGGTGGGACTGGTCGGCGGCCTGGCTCCATGACTTCGCCCTGGTGCCGGAGAAGCAGAAGGCAGACTGCGGGCTGGCGTTCCGTCGGGAGGGGATCCCGTGGTCGCTATCCGATGTTTACCGGATGGTCCGGCATGAGTTTGCAGACTTGGTGGAGAACCCGGCGATGGTGTCGTCGTACTCGTTCAGGCGAGTTGGTACCACGGTGGGCCAACTGGTGGGGTTCAGCGCCCTCGACATGGCGGCACTGGGCGACTGGCAGACCAAAGGCGACGTCCGGGAGGATGCTCGCATGCCATTGCACTACAGCGGGGCCAAGTACGCGGCGTCCTTGTTGCGCGGGACGCCCAGGTGGTGTGGGCGGCCCCCCCACGCCCCAAGGAGCTTCAGAAGCGCTTCGCCCTGACGCAGAAGCTCAAGCGGATCGCCAAAGCCAAGGCAGAGGCGGCGAAGCCAGCTACCACGATGCCGGCCTCGCTCAACGGCCGGCGCCTGACCGCAGTGATGCGTGATGGCAAGAGGCTACGCCCGGCGTTCCAATCGGGACAATGGTCCGGGGAGCGAGTGTGCGGTTTTGCACACCTTTGCGCATGTGTCCGCTTGACGGGGAGAGCCTGCGGAGGGAAGCATGCAGCGGGCGTGTGCCGGGTGACGAAGGTGGTCATGGTGGAGGACCCGGAGGCGTCCACCCCGGCCCGGCCGTCAGGGGCCGCGAGCAGTGGCTCGGCTAGTGCCGAGGCGATGATGCTGTCGCCCAAGATCAAGGCGGTGCCCCAGAAGCGGCCGCCAGAGCCGAGCGGCCCTGGTGGCCAGGGGGACCAGCTGTTTGATGCCCTTGCGGAGGAGCGCGCTGCGCAGGTGGCGACGTGCATTTACCAGAATGCGAAGGGTGGCCGTTTGTGGTTGTCCGGACTCCCGAAGCAGGTGGAGGCGCCCAACTTCCCGCCCGTGACTCTGCAGATCATTTGCCTCCCGAACAGCCCGGAGAGCCGGGGGGGTGTGACATTGCCGGGGGCGTTCCCGGTGTACATGCCCATCACGAAGCCACGGGACCGCACGGAGGGCTGGAAGAACATGTGGGCTGTGCTGCAGCAGACGTTGGCGGCTGGTGAGCAGGCGCTCGTGCACTGCATGGCGGGCCGGCACCGGGCCGCGGCGATGGGCATCCTGGCCCGTGCAGTCTTGACCCGGGAGACCATCTCGGAGTCGGAGGCGTGGATTCGGGCCCGCAGAAACATCGAGTATAGCAGGATCGCCCGCGACAAGGACACCGGGATGTGGGTGGAGCGAATGCGGCAGGAAACGAGGGTGGGACCCTCGTGGCCTTTGCCGGCGGGCTACGTGACCACGGTGCGCTCGAACATCCACCTGCGCATGGTGGACGGTGCGCCGCTGTGCAGCCACAAGCAGGCGCGCTCTGGTGCTGGGCGCTTGAGGGATCCGATCCTGTGCGACACCTGGGAGGAGGCGTCAGCGTGGGGGCGGACTTTGTGCCACCTTTGCCAGGGGCGAGCTCCAGCTGGGTGGCGGCGCAGTGAGTAGACCATGGCTGATGTTTTGCGGTTTTGCCTTGTGGCGCCCCGGCGCACCCAAATAAGCTTGGGTCCCCATTTTGCACGGGCCTCAGCCTGTGCCGACGGGCCCGACTCTGCTGAGAGTGAGAAGAAAGTCGATGTGGACTGTTTTAACCCCAGAACCTCTGAGGCCCCCCCCCCCCCAACGGGTGTGAAGTCTGGCTGGGACCTTAGGTTTTGGGGAGAAGTTGAAGGGCGAGTGACAGCCCCCCGCAAGTGATGCTCCACGGCTTGACTCCGCTGCACCTGCACTGTCATGGGGGTTTCCGTGGAAGACAGGGAGGGAAGTCGGTCATGGGACGGGGTCTGCCTCAGCCCATTTCGTATTGCAGGACTAGATCCGGCGTTGACAGCCAGGCCGGGGAGTGACCCCGGCGGCAATGGCAAGTTTGGGGTTGGTGCCTCCGCCTGGGAAGACCATTGAGGAAACCCTTGGGGCCCTGGCAATCAACTTCGATTTGGAGCAATCGGTCGTCCAAGCCCTCCTCAAACACAAGATTGCCAACCTGGAAGAATTTCGGTTTTTCTTCGACTCGGAGGCACAGGTTGAAACCTTCCTGGGCAAACTGAATCTGGGAGAGGATCGAATGATCCAGGTGGCTCGTTTGAGGCGGGCCTGGTCCGCGGTTTCACTGTATTTCAAGCAGTGTGACACCGACCGTTCCAAAGTGAGTGCCACTGACCTCGATTCACTGCTGGGAGACAGCGAGCTTCGGGATGTCAAGGTGGCCTTTTGGACCAGGTACCGAGTTCGGCTCCCCCCGGAATTGTACCCTTCGGATGCCACCGTTTCCCGAGTGAGTCGAGAGATGTCCAAGAGGCTGCTGTGCGTTTTCGATGTGTGGAAGGTTCGGTCATTGCAATTCCAGCTCACGTCATCCAGCAAGAAGAGGAAGCTGGCGGACACCTTGTTCGTCGAAGAGGACGCACACTGTGGCCAGAGATTGGGAGGGCCGGGCCGAGTGTCAGGTGCTCCGGAGGCGGCTAGGGAGGCCGTCCTGGGGGCCGACAGCACGAGCTTCGTCCAGTGCTCCAGTCGCTCCCGCACCACAAGCGGCTGGGATGGCTGCAGGCTCAGGACCTGGCCGAACGGACTGAGTGGGTGACCAAGTTCCGCGAGAGCACCAAGACGCTGGGCAAGGTGGTCATGGAGGTGTTTGAGGCCCGGGACCCGCACTGGGTGGTGCGTGCCGGCAAGGGGAGCGCCGCGCCGGCCACTCCGGCTGTGGGCAAAGTGGCTACCAGCACCCCGAGTACGTCCCTCTTCCAGCTGGGTAAGCCGATTGGCGGTCGGGCGGTGGCTAAAGTGCTGAAGGATGGAGTCACCCTGTGCCAGGCATTCCAGCATGGCAATTGCAAGGCGACCAAGTGTCAGCAGGGGGCTCACCGCTGCGGCCTGGTGACCAGGAGGGAGCGCGTCTGTGCGTCTGTGGGGGCAGCAACCACGGAGCGTCCACCTGTCGCGCTGGGAAGAAGGGGAAAGGCTCCTGATAAGGCCCGGAGAATGATGTGGCGGCTGCATCCTCTGGGTCCGCTGCGGTAGCGCTGCCTGGTGGCGAGCCACCTTTGATGGCTGACCTCATGTGGGCCGAATCTCCCGTTGACTAAAGCCTTCCTGTGGTGCACCGTCTCCGTGGACTGGCTCCTGGACCCCGCCCATGACCTGTCTAACCCCCTGAGGCAAAAGTCGTTGGCAGGCCAGCTCGAGGAGACCGACTTCATTGCAGCCGCGATGGACTGCTCCACCAAGTCGCGGGCGAGGGAGACTCCGACGACGGGCGACCGGCACCCCAGCCCCTCCGGTCAGCAGACCAGCACGCCAAAGGAGGGGGGGCCTCCGTGCGGGAGAACCCATGGAGGAGCTTGCACTGGTACCTCCCCCAGGAGCAGGCGATGATGGAGTCCGGACTGTGGAAGGACACGCAATATTCCGCATGCGTGTTTGCGGGGGCCAGGAGCAAACTCCAGTGCCTCAGACACAACGTCCAGGAGATCGAGGAGTGGCGCCTTTGATGTGCCACCATACCCACCACCCCCGAGAGTGGGAACCACAGGAGAGTTCCGATGGCAGGTGGTACCCGTCCAAGGCCGAGGCGGAGTACACGGCAGCGCTGGCGTTCAGCATTGCGGTGGCGGCTTCGTGGTGGGCTGCCAGGGTCGGCAAGGCACGCCTGACGGTCCCGCGGATGCCAGCGATTGAGACGGTAGGTCGCCGGGAGCACTGGTTGGAGTTCGATGGACGGGCTCTACGCGAATGGGCCATGGCACCGATGGCGGTGAGCCTCGGGCTCAAGCCGCCCCCGCTGGCATCGGGAGCCACGGTGCCTCGGCGAGTGGTGATCCTTGAGGTGCTGTACGAAGATGGTACCCTACCCGAGGACGTGGTCTACGTTGGACGAGGGCATCACAGCCATCGAGTCCCTACGTCCGACTGGAGATGCCCGTGGGTGCCGGGACACGATTGCTTGTGGGACGAGTGGATCCCACGTTTCGTGCAGTATGTCCACCAGTCAGGCCTAAATGAGCGATTGCCAGAGCTGATGGGCAAGAGGCTGGCCTGTGATTGCAGCTTTGAGGAGGTGTGCGAGGCTGACATTTTGGCCGGCTTGGTTTTTGAGGAGTGTGTCCAGCAGTCGGCCGCACAGCCAGCACGGCGGAAGAACCGACGAGTGCCGAGACGAGGAGTTCTGCTGGCATGGGGCGGTTTGCCAGGAGTGGATGCCAGAGCGGTGCCGTGGAGGCGTTGGACGCAAGAGGCAGTGGTGAACTGCTTCTTGGGTCTCTTTCCTGAGCACTGGTTCACGGGCTTCCGCTTCCCCATGATTGAGGACCTCATCAACCAGTCTCCCTTCATCGACTATGCGGAGTGGCGGAACGGGCAGCATCTGGATTGGGATGGTCCCCTGGGCCCTGCCACGGCCCCGGCGGGGGTCCGCATCCGGTCGCGCACAGCAGAGGGGCAGCAAGTCTCCGGTGTACCCAGTCCGGACGACCACTTCGCTGCGGCCTTGGCTATGAAGATGACGCCAACCCCACTGGAGCAGGAAGCAGTGATGGATGAGGATTTGCAGTTTGTGGCTTCCGTCATGGCGGCACGCAGGGGGGACCTGCGCCAGATGCGACGTGGAGCCATCGGGGCCGTCAAGGAGCTGAAGCAGAGATGGAAGCGAGTGGATGATCAGTTGAGGCAATTCCAGGCACCAGCCCTCCAGGCAGTGACAGCACAAAGGGACATTGGCTTGCTGGGCCTGTTGGTGATATTGCTGGCGTGGCCCGACGTGCCCGACGTATCATACCCCCATGGCCTGGTTGTGGGCCTGCCAGCAGTCGGCTATGCCCCCCACTACGGCGTGTTCCCCCAGCAAGACGCGCGGAGGATCACCTTTGAGGAGGTCCTGGATGGGGCAGGCGAGAACAACCGGCTCGTGCTAGCTAGTTTGCGCCCGGGCAAGGATGATGCCTTCTTGCTGGAGCAGTCGCAGAAGGACGCTGATCGGGGGTTTTGCACAGCCCCGATGTCCCTGTCCGGGCTGCAGCGGGAGCTCAAAGGGCAGGAGTTCCGACTCATACCCAGGTGTGTCATCACACAGTCCTCAGGCAAACAGCGAGTGATCGACAACGCAGATACAGGGGGTCAATCCCTCCGTTCATCGGACGCCAATAAATTAGTCCTCTGTTCACCGTTGCGACCAGCCCAGCACATTGCAGCGGTGATGCAACGCATGGATGAGAGCCAACTTCGCTCGGCCCGCGAGGGTGACTCGTGGGAGTCCGGCGGGGAGGATTGGCCAGATGCCTATCGCCACTCTCCTATGAGCAGTGGGAGGCCAGGGGTTGCATCGTTCTTCCCCAGCATCAGGGCTGGGGGGCGCCTGCGTTTCAGCGGTACGCAGGGCTGCTCTTTGGCCTGCCGTTGGCCGTGACCAGTTTCAATCGGTACTCCAGGCTAGCGGAAGCGCTGGCCAGACGACTGTTGGCCCTTCTGGTTTTGTTCTACTTCGACGACGCCCACATCACGGATTGGCGGTCGGCCGGTGGTTCCGGCCAGTGGGCACTGGAAGAGCTGAACCGGCTGTTGGGCACGCCTTTCTCTGAGGACAAGAAGCAGCCTATGGCAGCCCAAGGACTCTTTCTGGGGCTTGACCACGACCTATCTCAGGCGCTGCACGACGGTGTGGTGTCTTTCTGGGCTCGGGAGCGGCTGCACGAGAAGATGTCCGGGATGATCCAGAAGGTCAGGAACGAGGGGAGACTCGCACCTGGCCTCGCGGCCAAGATCTACGGCCTGGCTAACTTCTTGGAGATGGGAGTCTATGGCCGCGTGGGATGCGGCGGATTGGGCTCCATCAAGACGCGGCAGGCTGAGAGATCATCTGAGCTGACTGAGCCTATCAAGGCGAGCCTTGAGTTGCTAGAAGCAGTTTTCGCTACCCAACCACGCCGAGTGCTTCAGGTTTTACCAGTGCCGTGTGAGAGGTTTGTGATAGCTTCGGATGCGGCTCTTGAGAGCCCTCGTCAGGGGACGGGAGGTTTCCTGATGGTGTGGGCCGATGGCTTCGCCGAGCGACGGGAAGCTTTTGTAGCCGACATCCCGCTTGAGCTTTACCAGTTGTGGACTCCGGGGGACCGGAAGATTGCCCAATTGGAGCTGTCCATGGTGTTGTACGCACTCCTCTGCCGACCGGATACATTCCGTAATCGGAGGGGAGTGTGATACATCGATAACACCGCAGCCCTGATGTGTTTAATCCGTGGTAGATCCAGGGAGCCTGATCTGGAACGAATGTCCCACGTGATACACACAGTTTTGTTCGGGCTGAAAGTTTGGATGTATTGGGAGTGGATCCC
This sequence comes from Effrenium voratum, assembly GCA_963377175.1. Lineage (NCBI taxonomy): Eukaryota > Dinophyceae > Suessiales > Symbiodiniaceae > Effrenium > Effrenium voratum. The sequence goes on along the minus strand of CAUJNA010000225.1, from coordinate 1,038,701 downwards.
TTCCAAATCCAACTGGTCTGATGCGATTTCTCGGTTAGGATGGCAGGACCCATAGGCCCGCCAAAATGATTTTTCAATGTCTACTGCTTTCTGTTTCCCCATCATGTGGAAGCTGCCATTTCGTGCCGTGCTCGCGGTGACGAGCATTCTGTAGTGCTTTGGGAGTTGATGAAGTGCATTGGGGAACTTTTAAGGATGTTAGAGGCATCCCAACCGGAGTTGACCGGTGGCCCCCTCTAAGCACAGTCCATGCAGGAGATGCATGGAAATCCAAAGCATTATCCCTCAGGCGATGAGGGTTGTTACAAGCACGGGCAGTGCAGACTATGAATGATGAGAAGGGAAAAAGAATTGGGGTGCGTCGCAGCCTAGCAGTAGGAACGATACGTGACACATTGATGATTAACGTCATATGTTTAGACCTGTTTACTAGATAGATATTTTTCAGAACCAAGCCTGTAAGGCAATGTGAGTTGAAAGCGCCAATGTAAAACCTGTTATTTCATAGTTTGATGAGCTCTGTTTGACTTGACTCATTTGAAAGATTTCATGAGACTTACTCTGATTCGGATGCAGTTGTGAGTGATTTTGTTCTTTGTGCTAGTTTTGATGTTGTTTCCTGAGATGAAGAAATGTTGTTTTGAGAGTGGCCAACACCCAAGTAGTGAATGACATCACTCATTCTGGGAAGAAGCTTTAAGAAGCTCCAGCGTTGCATGGGTTTTGTGTGTGTGTCCCTTCCCAAACCACCAGCGCCCCATTCCCCATTCTTGCGCGCCTTGATGAGCAGCAGCTCCATTCAAATTGGGGCTCTAGATTGTTTGTGAATGAAGTGCCGGAACCTTATTCTGAACCTCAGTCCCAGGGCCGCAGTCAAATCAGAATGACAGGGTAGCACTTATAGCTAAAGTGACGCTCAATTGGACCACGTGGCCCACCTTCCCAGCCAGGAGAGGGCAGGATTCAGCCTTGGGGCAAAAGTCATTAGCATGTTTGTCACACATGTATTCATGCGTGTCAGCCATGCAACAGCACATACTTTTGGCACGAGAACTTCTGCTTTGAGGGTTGAACTTGCAGAACATCGCCATAGGCCCTGGATTGGCCTAATGTGTGCAGTGTGGTTTCATGTTTCAGGCTGCAAGACTCATTTTGTCAGTGTTGGGTGGCCAAAGCTCATTGCAACCCTTCGCCCCTAGCTCTGATGACCAAAGCCCCCTCTCTAACGACAGATGTTATGGGTTTCTTCTTTCCTACGTTTTCCTTTTTCTCTCTGTCGTCGAGAGGCCAAAGTCCCTGATCTTGCAATCCTCCTTGCGCCGCAGAACGTGACGCCAGGGTGTGGACCTGGCTTCGCAGTAAGACCATGTGCTGCCTGCCATAGGGCTGTTGGGCCGGAGCAAGCGGAGTAACTGCGTCTCTGTGGCAACGCTGAATTGATGGAAATGTGTGTGTAGCGGGCCACATGCAAGCAGCTGCTCCTGGAGTTTGTCTTGGGGAGTTGGCCCTTGGACACCCGGCGCCACATCAAGCACACACTTGAACATGCCTTGCCACCCCCGTCCCGATCAGAGGGCTGCGGCCGCAAGAGAGAGAGAGGGAAGAGAGAGAGAGCTTGACCCGAAACACGTCAGTTGCTTAGACGAGTGACCGTGCCCGGTAGAACGGAGTTGCAGCCGACACAGATGCCACAGAAGATGCCTGGCAGATGTGTTGAAGGCAAGGGCAAGTGACAGATGAGATCCTTCTTTGCAACCAAACAGGCGGGTCAGGGTTGCGAGCGTGTAGTCAAAGAAATGAACATCAAAGGAAAGAGAGCGCGCTCGACTGAAGCCAGCTTTCGCTCCCGCGCTTCGGGTTGAATATGTTGAGCCACAGGTGGTATGTTGTTGTTTGATTGTTGGTTTGTCTGTCTGTCTGTCTGTCTGTCTGTCTGTCTGTCTGTCTGTCTGTCTGTCTGTCTGTCTGTTTTTCTGTTTTTCTGTCTTTTTCTTTGGCCGGTTGGTCTGGACGTGTGTTGTGTGTTTGGTTTTGTTTTTTCTGTTTGTTTTTTTGTTTGTGTGTTTTTCCTGTTTCTTCGCTTCTTTGTTCGAATGTGTGTGTGTGTGTGTCTTGCCCGCCCAAGTGTTAGAAACATGTTTGTCAGCAGACTCAGCAAGAAAACAACAGCAGACACGCTGGGGATGCGGATGAGGCTTGCGCAGACCGAGCCGCGCGAAGTGTGCAAACACACCCACAAGCATAAGCGCAACCATGCAGATAGGTGGAACACACAGATACTTACACACAGACACTCACACACGGCGCGAGACACACGAGCAGCCGAGACACAGCCACGCAAAGACAGACGGTCACCGCGGCGCAGCAACACAAACACGCAACCGCACCAAGACCCGAAGCAATAAGCTACGGCACACACACAGAGAGACGCCAGCGCAAACAAAGACACAGCAACACTGCGGCGGAAAGAGCAACGCGACGCAACGACTCAAAGGCGAGGGGCATCAATGCCAGACACAAGCTTTTATCATCTTGTGCGCGATTCGTCACAGATAGGAAGACACAAAGCCACGCGTCGCATGAAGTCACACAGACACACCCGCAGACTGTGACACGCGGGCATCACACGCAAGCAAGATTTCACGCGCACACACATGAACACAGACACTGAAGGACTGACAGGCTGACTGTGAGACTTTCAGACTTAGAAGTCTGACAAACGCGCACACGCACGCACGCGCGTGCACTTGCACGCCCCGCCCACCCGCGAGCACGCGCAGGCACGCCGGCCCACTCCCACGCGCTCGCTTAGCTTTTCGGGAACGAATGTGGGAACGCACCTTTTCAGCCCCGGCCCCCGAACCGCGAACATAGGCCAAAGCAAACACAAGCTGACGCGCTCAAACCCCGGGCTGAATAAGCAGAACAATCAGAAAATGCATCCCAGAGCAGACTTTAATGCTTCCCGCGATGCAAGTGTGCAAGGGTGACCCCCTCCCCTGGCAGGAGGCGTCGGCAAATGGGGCTTTTACACAGAACTAGCAGCAAAACTCAACACACGCTCAGTTGTTGGCACTCCCTTCCGTTTCTTGAAAGGAACCCCTCCGGAAATGCTTTTTTGATCAAGCGTAGATAAACCATCTACACGCGCGATGACCGTCGCCAGGTTTTTGATTTTAGTCTCAGCGACAGGTGCTCTCTCGGCTCCAGCAGTACCTTGGCCACGAGTGCCAGGCCCGGAACATGTTCCGCACGCCGCAATCTGCAGGATCTTTGAACAACCTACCAATCATGTGAACCTCGTACTCTACTGTATGTCTATGTCTTTTCCTGCAGGGAGGCAGGAGAAGTTCGTTCAAACGATTCCTTACTTTCGATAGCTGACTGTGAGCACGCGTTTGTGTGTGGATGCATAATGCTCCTGGCTTTGCGCGCGAGGCAGTCGTCTTGGCTCTATGACGCGCCGTGTTGCTGTCTAGTCATCTTGCGCTCACGCATGCTGGCGCGTGTAGGCGGCTTGGCCAGGACATGGGCGGCGCAGCTGCGTTATTCGCACGACGCGCCACTTGCTACTGTTCGCGCAGCTATCGCGCAACGGTACAACGTCGCTTTAATTCTAACCAGCTGTTCGCGCAAAAGAGACCTCACCCTCAGCGTTCGGCGACGGCCCTTTAGCAGCGCGACAAGCGCAGCGCAAATAACGCATTCCGTCTAGCCAGTAGGAGTCCCGCAACTCACCAGCCCGTCGCTGGGCAACAAGGCTTCCAGCTTTTTCCTTGCCTTCCGTCAGAAAACCTGTTGAAAGGGGACCTATAACATGCCCGTCGCACCAACCTTGCAGCGGACCAGGAAGATGTCAACGCCTTGGTCTCTGCTGCAGATCTCCTGCAGGAGACAGAGGGGATGCTGACAGGCGCTGCAGCGCACGGGGGCCTCAAGGCAACAAGCGCACACACCTGTTTTCCCGCGGGCTGCTCCGCAAGAAGTTTCAGTGCCAGATTCAAACATGCTTTTGGTTGGATTCGACACTTAGATCGTGCAATGCTTACACGTAGCTTGTTGGGACTTGCAGGAATAACCGTAGTGCTGCGCGCCAGCCGGGCGCAGGCTGACAGCATAGAGTTGAATTTTCCATGCGCTTTCACTTGAGACTTACACGGTTTTTCACGAGGTGTCTGCATTCTGAATGAGTTGTGTGATCGCTCCAGGAGAGCCAGGCGCTGACAGCCCCATGCCAAGGCCGTTTCCTTTGGCTCTAGAGCGAAAAAGAGTTGGAGCTGACGCCCACGTGTCAAGCACTCACAGCTTTCAACCGTGCTTTCAGGCTGATACCAGTTGCAAGAAGTGTTTACTCAGTGAGGTGTGTCTCAAAAAGCAGCATCCGCGCATGCACATACTTAGCATAGTATCAGCCAAAACGTTTACTATTTTCATTCGGGTCGCGAAATCCGAGCTGAGAAACAATTGCTCGACTGCTAGACAGTGAAACGCTCAAGGGCGCCCCGAGTGTTTCTTGCTGTGTTCATTTGGCCTGATGGCTGGCCCCTTGCATATCCAGCAGCAAACGGCAAACAGCACAAACTCGCATGCTTTGTTCTTGCCGCGCTGAAGCCAGGCGTTTGCCAGAGCCTTGCTTCTGCGCCCGCGGCCGGGCCTAGAACAGAGCTGAGGGGAACAGGTGACGCAGTTGCAGTGACGAGCCATGCTAAATCGACAGCATGTTGACTTTTTTGGTGTTTTGCTTGAATGAAGCTTTGCAGAACTCTCACCACTTGCGTGTTCAGTTACACATATAGGAAGCCACTTGAGTTTGCCAAGACAAGACTCAGTGGCTGTTGGCAGCTTTCTGCACACATATCACTCACATTGGCCGGCCACGCAGGTGAAGCGGCTGATTGCCATTCTTCATCAAGGCGCAGCGTGTTTTGATCCGTTTCCCGGAAGCATGGCGAAAGGTTTCCCCGGTAAAGTTGTTACCGTTACCGAGCAGCAAGATACACAAGAGGACTTTCAGAGCAAGATGCGCGCAGCAAGAGCGCGCAGAGAGGGAGCTAGGCAGCCAAGAAGTGTACGGGTAATAGTTAGCGCAGCTGAAAGCAAAACTCAGCATCGCGGACGCTTGCGGAAGCACTTGCGTAGGTTTATTCCTGCGCCTCGGCGGGCCACGCGAGCGCAAGAAGCGTGGCCCGCGCAAGCGGTTCCGCCATCCGTACAAAAAGTCACGTAGTCCGTACAAAAAGTCATATAGTTCGACGCATTTCAACGCTTTTCGACGCACGTCGACGCTTTTTCCGGTTTTGGCCCAAGAGCGCGCGCGGCAAATTGCGCGCGGGAACTCGCAGGCAGCAAGCTGCGCGACAGAGCACGCGCAGCAAGCTGCGCCAGAAACCGCGCCAGCAAAAATGCACGAGAGGACACGCGCAGCTTTGCGGAGAGGTGCAAAAGCTCAAGGCTTTTGCTAGTGTTGACTTGCGCCCCCCCCTTTTCTGCGTGGACCGACAGAGAAATTTGCGCCGAGAACTTGCGAGAATAGCTTGCGTAGAGTGCAAGTTGCACAGGAGCAACTTGCATCGAGAACTTGCGCGCAGAAGCTTGGGCAGCTTGCGCTGGGAGCTTGCAGAGCAAACTGGCGCCGAGAGACTTGCGTGGAGATCTGGCGCACGGTGGCTTGCAAAGAGAGTCTCGTACCTACGACACGCATGCTGCTCCGAAATGCCCTGATGATTCTTTTTGTTGGTAGGGCGCCGGCGGCTGTGGCGGCATGCTTAGTTCTGCTGTTCAAACGACAAGCGCCGGCGTGAAAAAGGTGATGTCTGCAGCAAGTCGCGAAAACTTATGAACGCTGAAATGCCTTAAATCAACGCTCACACTATGTTTCGGTTTAGAGCCTCCCGTTGCTCTAGTTTTTGGACGTGCCGGCAAGTCATGCTGTAAACGGGTATTTCTGGACCAGTCGTGCCTATGGTGGCACATCTTGTTCGCACGAGAATCGTCCTTATCAGCTTGCCGGCACCTTGGAGGGAGAATGTGATCGATTATTGTGCTTGCCGCAATGCGTTGTTCGAGTCAAACGTGGCATGAACAGTTGTTAAAATATCTAGACAAGTCTACAGCCTCGTCTGATAAGTGTCAGAAGCTGCCTGTGCCAGGGGTGCCGCCTGGGCGCTTCAAAGATCCAATCCTGGAGCCGGTCGGGGGGGAGAGGTTTTAGGGTCAGGGGCCATTCTGCAAGCGCAAGTTGAGTTTGTTAGTGAGCTGGGTTGCTTGGCATGACCACGTCCAGAACCCTTCAGTTCACCGTCGGCTGGTGGATCGCGCTTGGCTGCTGGGATAGTGTCGTACTTATAACTTGAGTTATGAGTTACTACAAGTGGACTTATAACGTGGGACAATTGGACTTATAAGTTTGCTAAGTCCGAGTCCTAGTTATAAGTTACTTGTCTAGGGTTAACTTAGATAGGCCCACTTATAAGTTCGAGCTAAGTTCCGGGTGCCGGGACTTAGAATGAACTTAGCTGGAATTTATTTTTTTGCACCATTTTAAGCAAAACGGCTTTTTGGCATCCAGCGTTTGCGGAGCAATGCCCAACACGAGTTTGCCTCGCTGAGTCTTGACGCGCGTCCTCATGCGAAAGAAGCACGCGCGCTTTACTCCTGACGTGTCGCAAAAGCACATCGCTGAACGCGAGTCCAAATCTTACACCGGGCGATGCGTGCGTATATTTTTTCGAATACGACAGGTCGGCATATCGCAGCGGCTGGTCGGCTCAGACTGCACTCGCGGCTGGCCCGCGCAGACTGGTGCGCTCAGACTGCACTCGCGGCTGGCCCGCGCAGACACCCAGCGGCTGGTCCGCTCAGACTGCACTCGCGGCTGGCCCGCGCAGACGCTCTGCACTCGCGGCTAGCCCGCGCAGACTCACATCGCGGCGGGCCCGGTCATGTAGCGGCGGGCCCGCTCAGACTGCACTCGCGGCTGGCACGCGAAGATCCAGCGGCGGGTCCGCTCGAACTGCAGTCAGACTCCAGATACAGACTCCAGACTCCACACTCCAGACTCCAGACTGCAGACTCCAGACTGCAGACTCCAGACTGCGAACTCCAGACTGCAGACTGCCAACTCCAGAATCCAGACTGCAGAGTCCAGACTGCAGACTCCAGACTGCAGACTCCAGACTGCAAGCTCCAGACTCCAGACTGCAGACTCCAGACTCCAGACTGCCAACTCCAGAATCCAGACTGCAGACTCCAGATTCCAGACCGCCAACTCCAGACTGCACACTGCAGACTGCAGACCCCAGACCGCAGGCTCCAGACTGCAAACTCCAGACTCCAGACTGCCAACTCTCCAGAAAAAAAGACTGCAGAGTGCAGACTGCAGTCCAGACTGCAAGCTCCAGACTCCAGACTGCAGACTCCAGACTCCAGACTGCAGACTCCAGACTGCAGAGCCCAGACTGCAGACTGCGGACTTCGGACTGCAGACTCCAGACTCACACTCCAGACTGCAAACTCCAGACTCCAGACTGCAGACTCCAGACTGCAGACTCCAGACTGCAGACTCCGGACTGCACACTCCAGACTCCACACTGCCAACTCCAGAATCCAGACTGCAGACTCGAGATTCCAGATTCCAGACTCCAGACTCCACAATGACTCCTGACTCCAGGATCCTGATCATTTTCTGGTGGAACTCGGCCACGGGGCCAAGTTAAGTTATGTTAAATCGTGGTGACGCAACTGGGCCTCACGGGGAAAGTTTGGCAGTTAAGTTGACTGAGTTACAATAGGGACTCCACGGCTCCACACGACCCGCCCAGGTTAAGCTAAGTTAAGTTTTGTTAAGTTCGAAAAAACTGCACCGGCCTTTCCGGGCTTTGGGGCGGGGCTGTCTGGGCGCTGGATTCTGCAGTCTGGAGTCTGCAGTCTGGAGTCTGCAGTCTGGAGCCTGCAGTTTGGCGTCTGGAGTTTGCATTCTGGAGCCTGGGGTCTGCAGTCTAGAGTTTGCAGTCTGAAGTCTGGAGTCTGCAGTCTGGAATCTGGAGTTCGCAGTCCGGAGTCTGCAGTCTGGAGTGTGGAGTTTGCAGTCAGCAGTCTGGATTCTGGAGCCTGGATTGAGTCTTGCAGCCTTTCATCCGCGCACTCACAATCAAACATGCAAAAAATCGCAAAGTGCCATCAGACCAGCGCTTCAAGTGCCATCTCGAAATAAAAATCAACGCCGAAAAGTTCCTGGGCGGACCAGCCGCCAGCGGACAACCGCTTCAAGTGCCATCTCGAAATGAAAATGAACGTGGCAAAAATAGCTTGGCGGACCGGCCGCCAGCGGAACCACCGCTACAATGATATATCGTCAAACGAGAAAAGCAAAACGGGCGGACCGGCCGCCGGCGGAGAAACCGCCCCGTGCGACTATATTAAGGCGGACCGGCCGCCAGCGGAGACACCGCTATAGAAACGATTATCGCAAAACAAAATTCAACCGAGTCAATCAGTGCAAAAAATGCCACGGCTCCATCGAGCCAAGCGTGCGAAGCAGCGCGAACAAACAGCGTAAACTGCATGTGCGCGCGCCTGCCCTGCTGCGTTGAATCGCACGAAAATGTGTGCTTTCCAGCGCGTAATGCTTCATCACTGCCATGCTTCAAAACGTGTGTTTGCCAACTCAATGCACTTAGAATGAACTTAGCGGACTTAGAAAAACCTCTTTCTAAGTTCAAGATAAGTTACTTATAAGTCCAAGCTAAGTGCTAAGTCACTTATAACTCCAGCGTAAGTACGACCCTATCCCAGTGTGTGTGGAAATTTTGCTCGCTACGCTGGAGAGTAGAGTGGGTGCGGCCCGTCTGATCAAGGTTGGATCTCCAGACTTTGTGACCGACTCGGGGTCTCAGCGTGTCTTAGCTGAGATCAGTGGGTTCCAGCAACGAACTTGGTTCTGCCAGTCATGAAACAGATTGATCCCTGCTAGCAAACCAGGGCTGTAGCTCGCTAGCCGATTGGTTGCTGTGTTTCGTGTTCTGCAAGCCACTGCAAGCCGCGCAAGTCCTTGGCCATTGGGCAAAGCAGTTTGAGGTGCCGCTTGACAACTGTATTCTGGTTACCCGCGCAACAATTCACCCAATGTTGTGCCTGACCCAGTGTTTTTGCCGCGCCGAAGCGGTAGTGGTGTTTCCACAACTGAATGTTATTTGCAGGCGCGACGAAAACTGATGAAACATTGATACTGTAGCCAGGAGCGGCAGCAGTCTTTGGGGGTCGCGACCCAGCACGCTCTGCAGGCGCGGAAGAGCACGGGAGGCGATTGGACAAAGGCCTGGGTCAAAGTCACAACGGACGAAGTCCTTCCCTACAAAGGCGGCTCTAAGCTGGGTCTTGCAGAACGAGGCGTAGGCGAATTGAAAGTCCAGTCATGTGTGTATTCCTGGCATTGAACTTTCCGGAATGGCCTCAAGTTTGATGCTTTGCTGCCTGGGAAGGCATATCACTTAGCACAGTGGTTGTCATGCAAGTAAGCTGGGTGTAAAGCCTAGTGTGACTGCTGCCTTCGTGGTGGCTACGCGGGCTGCGTAGTCGGGAGATTGCAGAGCAGGTTCTGCTTCCCTGCGCTGTCTGGAGTGAGTACCTGTGCGCACGTACCGCGTGGAGACATTTGTTCTCAGCGGCGCAACTCAACTTTGGAAGCAACTGTTAGCGCGCAGGAGCGGGTGTTGAAAGATGCAAGGAGTGTAGGGCTGTTGTTGGCCAAGTCCAATCGCGCAGCCTGCAAGCGCAGAGCGGAACGTATTCGGAAACGCGTTTGGATTGCAGGCGTTGCAGGCCCAGCTCAAGCCAGCGTAGCCCGAATGCTGCGGCGGAGCGCTGAATTGCGCACTGCGCCGCCGCAATGCATGAACGGCAAGTGTGGGACGCATTGCGTGAAGGAGTATGTTTCTGGCGCTAGCTGTCCTCAAGGCTGGCAGCCCTGAACGGCGCACAGGTGCCATTTGGTTGCTGGACGAGTCAGTCTTCTCGCTTTGCGCGCCTTGATGAAGATTGCTGTGTCTCCGTCCGGCGGTTGAACTTCCAGTAACATGGAAGACTTTGTTGTTCCCGTCGGTTGCTCCTTCGTGCTACGAAAGGCTCAGCGCAGTATGCCCGAGAACCGACCAAGTGGCCTTGAGAACGCGTTTGTTGGCGCATTGTGCATAGGGCTTTGAATGTCTTTCAATATTTTCTTCTGTTCTTGGTTTTCTTCAGCAACTTACAAGCCGCTGCATTTTCCAAAGCCAAAGCCTTAGATGCCAGTTTGGCCTCTGCCCGGAACCGACCACCAGCTAGCGCAACATAAGACTGAATGCTTTGGGTGTTGTTCTGGTGTCCGTGAGTCACAGAGTTGCATGGTGTGGTCCAGGGTCCATTTTGTCAACGAAAGATGGGGTATTTGCTTCTGCTAGCTTCCTCAAATAAATCCGCAGGTTTCCACCCAGCCAGCTGCCAGCTGAAGTTAGTCAGCTGAAGCCGCAAGCTGACCGTAAGTGCGGCTTATCTGAGCTTAGATAGCTCCCCTGCGCATAGCAAGTGCATCAGGAGCTCCGATTCCGCTCTCGCGGCGGCTGCTGGGCCTGGCTCTTGTTTCGGCTGTTCCGAGAGTGCTGGGCACGAGGGGCTTGAGCAAGCAGTGGAAGCAAAACCAAAGAACATTGAATAATAATGAAAAGCAATGTCTTGCCATTATGCAACTTGGTCCTGGTGCCTCGTTTGCAATGGGAGGTCTGGAATAGGAAGACCCGGGCAGGCTCAAGACGTCGGTGACCCCCAGCTTGGAGGGGCCACCTCGCAGAGCCGAGGTGTTTGAAGCTCAGCCAGTACAACCGTTTCATACGGAGGTGTGTGCTGTGATTTCTGTTTTCCGTTTTGCTTTTGCTGGACATTCCATTTGCGTTGTTTGGTGACACTCACGGCAGGCAAGGCCTTTTGTTCAAACGGCACTGGCACGCCGTCAGGCTCGACGTGTTGAGCTTTGTGCTTGGAAGCCGGCTGGCTGTTCCCTCAAACAGCAAACCGCCAAAATGGTTGAAGCTGCCGGTCAGTCAGCGAAGTGCCGAAACGGCCCGTTTTGACCTCACTCGAACGGCACATTTGTTCACGGAGCTGGAACGGGTTGCGTGTAGCATTTGTTTTGGGAGTGGTTATTTTTGACACACTTCTAATAGTTCATCCCGCAAGAGTCTTGGGGCCTCCGTCCTTACGAGCGTAGCTTTCTCCTTTTTCAGCCCTGCTGTCGCCGCTAGCACAGCCGTGCCTGCCACGCAGAAGCGGCCGCCGAACCCCATCCCTACAAGAGCTCCAGGATCACCTAGATTTTCACCCTAATGCTGGCCACGTCGAGGGACGTTTGGCCAGCCTGCTTAGCAGCAACGCAACCCAGCACACAGGTCCTGTCCTTTTGTAAACACTCTCCTTGCTGCGCCGCGAGCGCATTTCTTCCTGCGAGCGCGTTTCTTCCTGCGAGTGTGTTCTTCCGTTTCTTCGCGCGAGCGCGTTGCGGCAAAGAGACCTTCCTTTGAACCCCATACGGTTCACATCGCCTGGACAGAATTTGTCGTACCACCTTGCTGCTTTTGTGCCAACCAAGCCCGCTTTGCTAGAAAGGACGGCATGTAGCGGCTTTCCCGAAATGCAAGAATTAAACTGGCAGTTCAAATTGGTTGGCCGACAGTTCAGATGGTTGGCCAACAGCTCTTTGGCAGCCCATGGCAAGTTGGCGCGAAGTCTGACATTGATCTGCAAATTGTCGCAAACTAGATTGGGGCAAGTGGTGCCAGCCAATTAATTCATCATAAGCACATATACCTCGCAGGTGGGTTGCGGCTCAGAGTGAACACCTCCCACATGGTTATATTCAGCACAGGCTCACACAAGGCATGGCTTTTTAGCGAGGCATTTTTGTTGCAGAGCTGGAGACCAGGCTACAAGGCATAATAGCTGCTGAACATTGTGCTGCGTTGCTCTCCGAGAAAAAGGTAAATAGATTGATAAGTGAAAACACACGATGCAATTGAACGCCTAAGACCAGAGCTTAATTCTCAGTGGGGTGATGCCACGCGGCTTCACAGTTCACAGGCCCAGGCCCCCAGCAAAGGAAATTAGCTTGCTAGGATTTTTATTCACTTCTGCGCCCATTCGCTATGTCGCTACGTGACTAGCGGTGGCCTGCAGCAGACAGCTCAGTTGAACGCAGACAGGTTACCACTCGTTTGGCGCTATCACTGCTTCTTCCACCTTCTTCTCCTCCTTATCCTTGTCCTTTTGCTTCTCGTTCTCGCCATCCGAATCCTTTGGCTTCTGCTCGGCGAACGCTGTGCGCTCTTCCTGGGCAGCTGCACAATCGGCAATAGCTTGGCAGCCTGGCGTGGAGGCCCAGTCCAGCTCAGGCAGCTCGGCAGTAGCCTGAACAGTTTCTCAGCAGTCCACCTTTCTGGCGGTGTTGGAGCGGGCCTGAATGGCGGATCTGGAAGTCCTCGCGCGCGCCCCCTCTTGAGCTGCGGATGCCAGCCTGCAGGGGAATGCAAAAACAACCGGCAAGAAATGCAAAGCAATTGAAGCCCTAATGGAATCGTCGTCTCATCATCTGGAACTTCATCATCCGTGCAGTGAAGCGTTTCTTCTGGTTCTTCGTGTACTTGTTCTTCTTCATCCGATTCTGGGGGGTGGAATTCGAATGCGTTCTTCTGCGGATATGTCCACTTCTTCTTGCGCATCTTGCACCTCCTCATTGTCCAAATCCAGCTTCTCCTCATCTGTATCTGGAGGATTCAAGCAAATGTTTCATGGTTCTTCGCCAAGTGTGTATGAGTGAACTCAGAGAGTTTGTCGTGGGGAACGCTAGAAACGGTACACCTCATCGCCAAGAAGGTGAAAAATTCGAGCCTGTTGATTTGAGGGAAAGCCTTGCTATGAATCATGGTCTTGAAAGGTGGATGTGAATCAACATCTGGAAGGGTACCTGTCACGACAGATTTGATGAGCTTGTTGGCCATCGCAGAGCCCTTCCTTCGTCAGGCAATCTGCTAGACAATGTTCTGAAAGTGCGTGCGCGAGGTCATGCGTGTGGCCACTGTCGCTCTCCTTACGCAGCAGTTGAATGAGGCGCGTGTTGCCCTTTGTTCGGGTTGATGAGCAGGCATTCGCAATCAAATTGCTGCGTCAGTTCCTAATGCGCACGTCTGCCAGTTCGCCAGAGGGAAAAAAGACATGCGCCAAAACAACGAACGCATCAATCCGTGCAACTCTGCCACAGCGGTGGACATGGTTGCAGTGGTTTTGTGGGTGGGTTTTTCGACGGGGGTCCTCTGGAATCGAGGCTTTCTGAAGATCTTGTTCTTGCGAAAGGCAGAATCACGTGCGCGCGCTGTGTTCCCGCAGGATGCGTCAGGGTATCCGATTCATCTAGTCTTGCCCTTAAAGGGCCAGAATATTTATGGCCCGGACCGTCAGGCCTGACTTGTTGTTCAAGCCGTTCTTGAACACAACCGCTCTCAAGTTGGCAGCCGGGCTCTTGTGGGCTGGTGACTTCACCCTTAGTGGGACGGGCGTGGTTCCCGGGCAGTTTCGCGCAGTGTCGTTTTTTGGTCAGCGCGCGCCGCTCAGAACATCCGGCTTGTCGGGCTTCCTTTGTCTCTGCCGGAGACTGCCTGCCCTTGACGGCGTCCCCCGTCAACTCTGAGTCATAACACGTGGGCGTTGACCAAGCCTGGCAACAAGTGGCCCTCTTTCCGAAAAAGCGGTGCACAAAGTCAGTGACGCTGCGACTGTCTCAGCAGTTCACCCTTTGGCTAGCCTTGTCCTTACACACTACGAGTATTTATCTTACTGTAGTCAATCATTTCATTGCTGTTTTGGGTAGCCATGTGATGGTTGAGACATGGCAGGCGGCGGGCGCTTCCAACTGCCCCATCTTCAGGCAAATTGGAGACGCTGCTCAGCCTGACTACCAACTTTTTGTCTGTCTACAAGCGGAATGGGACAGCAGTGCTGGCGCACCTGCGCACTTAAAACCTGTTGTGAGGAATCGTAGCTTGCTATTATTGAATCAGCAGTCAGGTGGGCTGCTGGCTCCCCGCCTGCTGCCAAGAACTTCGGCTCGTGAACTGGTAGACTGTTATTGGTGTATTGTGATTCTTGCTGCTCCCAGTCTTTGTCAATGATGGGGTATGATTGAACAACTCAAAGAAAGGCAGGGTAGCAAAAAGGATGAATTACTTCTTGGCGTTGGAGTCTGTTTCTGGGCTTGCGCTGGGGCCTCATTTCGGCGCCGTCTTCTGGACTCGGATAGACGGGCACGGCTACGATTGTCCTTGGCAGCGATTAAAGCATCGCAAATCACCAGCAGGCCACAGGCAAAGAGGTGGTGACCTCGTAGCCATCCGGGAAGAGTCAACTGGTTGAACAATGTGTCAAAGCCACCCAGGAAGAGAGAGCTGCCGCATCCTGGCCCATGCTGGTCAAGATCAATTTCGGGCACAGTTCTGCCAGAGCTTGTGGCGAACACCATCCCCAATGAATGGCCAGTGTCTTGCAGGATTGACACCGAATATGACAATGATGGCTGTAAGCAGTGTGCGCTACTGTTTAAGCGCCCATGTGTCCTGCCCAAAGACAAGAAACGACAAAATTTAAATCAACTGCGCCAAAAACTACAACAAGCCATTTGGGTAAGCCGTTCTTGACCTCAAAGGTCCTATGGTGTGGCGCCAACAACACGGTTTGTAAAATCCAAGTCAGGAACCACGGCTGCCCATCATAACGCGTTTGACCATGATTATCTCATAGATCCAGTCAACGCTAATCACAGACTGGTCCATGAAGTCATGACTCTCCATGTTGATCTGCAACCCGTTTGGCCGTGAAAACTGGCCAGGCCAAACAAATTTTCGAGGTCGAGAGCGGTAGGACGACCTCCCAAACGCGACCGAACACTACTTTGAAACATAAGCCGGTTCTGGCGAGTGAGCCCAAGCCACCGACAAACAATAATGTGTCCTTTCAAAATTAACTATTCGCGCCAAGCTCATGTAGGCCAAGTTGTTTGGCATTTCAAAGTATGACATCCTCCCCGGGCGCCGGTGCCAGCTGAGTTCTGCCTCCCCTGGTGCGAAGACAAAGTCGATGCCATGCGGCATGCTTCAGCCCGTTGCGGCCTTTCCGGGTTTTGGGGACCGACTCAGCTGAGCCACATGCAGACGGCATGGAGGGCGACAATGGTGACGAGAAGCAAAAAAACAAGCTAAAGCGTGCCAGGAAATGGCCCTCAGCCAAGACAAAGAAACCCACCCGCAAAAATGACCAAAGAAATCCTCCAAGACCCCCCTCCAAGAAAGAGAAGAACCAGTAAGGAATTCCACCACTTCAAGATTACCAGTTCGTGCGTGGTTGCTTTCTGTTTCTTAAACACGCTAGAACAAAGTCACTTGCTTGGGTGGTGAATAGTGGGTCAAGTTGACTGGCTTTCCACTAAGTTCCCTGGTCATCTCGCGCCTTGGTCCGAGTCTTGCCTTGCCCCATCTCTTAGCTCAGAACCTTGTGACGAATGCTCCGTGAGGTTTTGGGTTGGTCCGGCAAAAAGAGCAGAGGCAGGCTTGTGGAGCACGATGATATGTCGCCATGGCCAACTTTTGAGCATGATGATAGTTTGCAGATATTGCACTGACACACCTGCTCCAGATCAGCTTTGCAACGCCACTTTGCGCGCCGCACTTCTGCAGTTGCATGTGTTGGTTGCGTGGCATTGGCCGGGAAAGGCGTGGATTGACTTTGCTGGAGCCCTAGGAAGCAAGGATCTCCTTTGCGTCTTCGCAGATGTTCTTTGATATGAATAGGTAACTGAACACTCATTGACATTGCGGAGCCTGAGCTAAATCACGAACGGTTGATCCACGCGCCCACCGGCTCTGGAAAGGCTTCGCCAGTGGTCTGCTTGCAAAAAAACATCCCAAAAACAGCTCGACTGCTTCAGAGCGCCAAACGTTGCTTCAGCCGAAACCTGAGGAGAAGGCCAATCCAGCCTGGACTAGGGCCAGTTCGGGAGATGCTTCACAGCGCCAAACTCCGAAAACGGTGCCCGAAAATAATTTCCAGACAAATTTTCAGAAGAAGGCAGTCTCCTCTGACTCCCAGAAATCGAAATATGTAAACCATTCAACGGGTTTGAGGCCTACATATTCTGAAAAAGAAATAGTGTAGATCACCTGGCCCTGATTTACAGGCCTAAATGTTCTATTTTGGCTTAAAATCCGGGTCCTGCTTGTAATCTGGTTTGTAGACTAAGGCCGCCGACCCCAGCATGAAGCAGGGGGTGGGCACCCAGGATCTGAGCCCGATTCGTGGAGTCTTTGCGTAAAACATCACGATCGCAATCAGGGTGTGGTCGTTTAAGGAGACAGATCCGTTCAACAGGTTCGCAGACGCCTGCATGGCCGAGATCTCTAGGTATTGCCAGGAGTGCGTGCTCAGCCACGAGGCGAACCCCGACTAATTCACGACATGACGACGGAGTTCATGGCCTCCAATGCTTCAAACTATGGGGCCAGATTAGAGATCGAACAAATCCATGCCGAACAAGAGAACACATTCAAGACGAACCTGCGTGACACCGGGAAGTCAAAGAGCAAGCCCACGCAGAAGCCTACATCCACATGCCTAACACTGCAGACACAGTAACCGTAACCGTATCAGCCGGAGGGCAACTCAAGTCCACGGCCAGCATACTGGCGCACGCGACAGACATTGACGACTCCTGGTGCCAAACGTGCAAGAACAGAAGGATCCACAACCACTTCGTCGACGTGACTGACTACGTCATGACCATGCAGGACTTTCCATTCCATTAGTTCACAACAAGTATAGCAAGAACTCCCATGTACAGATTCGATGAGAACGAGGAGTGTTTCAATGAATTCACTTGCAAGATTGATCGGTTACTTGGAATGCGCCGTTGAAGAAACGGGAGAGCGCAATCCAACCAGGCACGCTTCACAATTGCTGATTTGATCATGTTTGGCTTGCAAGTAAACCAAACACCACCTTCTTACATACTTGGTCATGTACTTCTACCCTACATATTTGTTCTTCATCGGAATAGATCCATTTGCTGGAATTACAGGTACATATACGGGCCCAGTGCACTCTCCAGGCAAGCGCCACATGCACTGTGCTTGAACACTTCTTCCGCCACAAGACACCGGTGACTGATGTGCGCTACAAGGACGGCTTGTGGATGTTTGATGAGTACGAGATGCTGCGGCCGATGAAGGGGAAGCTGAACAAGGTTAAGCTTGACGAGCTGCGCACTCTCCATGACCAAATGTTGCAGGTGAGCGGGGCCCTGGATGTGTGGGGCGGTCTTGCCGCTGGCCACGGTGCCTAGTGCAATTTTCCAATAATGCCCCAGCGCAGCCTCCAGGCAAGGATGGGAGGAACGACTTGGGCCCCCCCCATGTCAGTCCTCACTTGCCCTTCCCGGCAAGACCTTGCCTGCCGCTTCGGCTGCTGTCGCGGCTGCAGTCGGCTTCGGCTGTCAGCGCTGCAAGTTCTGCTCCGCGAGGCCCTGCTGCTGTCACGGCTAGGCTCAGAGCTACTCACAGCTGAAGGACTGCCGGTTGCTTTTGGGAAAGCTGCCAGTTGCAGCGGCTTGTCGTGTAGAGCTGCCGCAACGCGGGGCCTGTGGCGCAAAGCGGGCGCGGCGAACTTTTTGTTCCGCTCGCGAGGCCCAAAAAACCTGCTTTGTGAGACTTGCGCATGTTTTCGTTCAGACAGTTCGAAACAAACTTGATTAGCTACGATCCTTGTGCGGCGTGCGATTCGATTACTACACCTTTAAAAAAGGGGTCACAGATACATTCAGTCAGACAAAATTTGAAAACCCATTCGGCGCTGGTTTGGGTTTTCTGGGTGCGCCCACCAGGTGCCGCAAGCGCAGCGCGCCCTGCGTACAGCCTGCGGCGCCGCTGCAAAGCTGAAGGCGCGCGGCTTGGCCACACGGCTGGGGGCCGGGGAAATGATGACACGGGCCTTGGGCATTCAAGGGTCCCAAAGCTGTTTGCAGAAAAAAGCTGGATTACTTCAACCTGAAAGGCGGTTCGCCTGGGACTGATCCATAGGGATTAATCCCAGGAATTTTGGGTGTCTTTCAGTTCATCCAAGCTTGACACGTTTTTTGTGGCTCTGACATGAGGCCCTCTGGTCAATCCGTATCCTCTGGTCACAAGGCATGAAGGTTTGTGTCGGGCAGCTTCAGCCTTGAGATAGGCAAAGCGCGCTTGTTGTTTGTGTTTCAGAAGTGTTTGCAGACTGGCTCGCGCACGAAGTGGTTTTGGGCTACATTCGCTTCAAGATAAGCGCACTTGCAGCTGAAGCATTGCGGCGCCAGTTTGTAAAGTCCCGCCGGACCTGATGTGCCTGGAGCAACACGCGTGCATTGCATGAGCCATCCCGATTGCTTTTCACGCATGCCTGACACCCACACACGCGTCGCTCTTTCTAGATGTGCGTCGCACGCCGGCTTGATTGACGTTGCGCCCAAGTTGCACTCACGTTTTGCGTGGCTCAGCCAGGGTCTGCTTTAGTGAGGCCTCAGCGCAGTTGGCCTGGACCCAGGCAGGCGCTTTTGCAGCCGACGTAACTTGGTCGAAGTGGGAAGGAGTGAAAGGCAGGCGCATTGGCAGCCTTGGCTTTCTCAAGGGCGCGCAGCAACAGCTATGAGGAACATCAAAAACCTTTGTTTAGCTCTAGTGCAGAACAGTGGATCTTTTGAGAGCATGTCCTTGGCAGAGTTCTCGGAGGGGAACTCTTTTGCAATTGAGAGTTCCATTCTGCGTGCCTCAAGTTCTGACGGTCTCGCTCGGATGATTGCAGCGCTGCAAGGCAGTAAATTGCAGGCATTGTTTGCTTGTCATTTTTACGAGAGTGACCGGAACTTGCTTAGTTTTTTGCGCGTGCGACTGCTCGGTTAGTTTGTGTTTTGGTCAAGTGCTACGGAACTACAGTTTTTGCAGGTACCATCAGGAACAGCTGCCGTTTCTTTCTCAAACAGTGCAAGCAAACGGGTCCAGGAGATTGGACTTATCGCGTAGTACATGGGTAGTTGTGGCCAGTCACACAACTGGAGAAGATGTGACGGACACTGCTGCGTGTGACAACAAGCAGCGCTTATTGCTTCCAGCCATGGTTAGTAGCCCGGCTAGAAACGGTGGAAGAAGTTGGAGCATGGTTGCAGTCGACGCGCTTGCAGTAATAGAATTTACTTAGGGCCCCGGCCATCTCTAACCTATCGGTTGAGAGAACAACACCTGCGGTTTTTGTTCGTTTCCTTCCCCGGCTTAAATGTGCTTGGGCGACGCATGGTATGCGGCACCGGCGTGGAGGCTGGAAGGAAACTAGTTTGAGGTGTGGAAAGCAGGGGAGGAGGCGCATGTTCATTCACTGGGGGTGGTGTCAAGGATGTTGTTGGTACAACTTGAGATGCCCATGTGTGAGATTGACTGGGTGTGAGCAACACGCAAGCAAGACTAAAACATAGATGCCACTCAATATGGAGCGGGGCTGCTATCGCCTTGTCAATCAGAAGGTAAATCACTGGGCGGGCATGTGTGAATGCAATGTGATAATCCCAAGCTGCGCATGGGCGATGCAAGGAAGGTCGAACTTTTCCTTCTTCTGGTATACTTTGCAAGGCGACGAGAGCCTTACTCCCATCAGATCCTGTCAGCAAGAAGGCATATGACACAAAGCCGCACGCCTTCCTCTTGCTGGAAAATATCCTAACTTGCCCCATTGATTGCAAGGGCCCCGAGTCTCCAATGACGTAACGTATTGATAGTGTGCATTCCGGGAAATATATGGGATTTAGTTGGTTGGCTACTCAGGTTGAGCGGGCTTGTTGAACATCTTCCTGATGTAAATGTCTTGCGTTCTCCCAAAAAGACATGAAGGGTTCTTCCTGAAAATCTGCCTGCAAACTCGCACGAGCACACCCGCGTTGTGGTTTTGTTAGGCTATACAGACATGTGGGGGTGTCCAACCCTCTAATCTACTTTTGACTTGCGCGCGCGCGTGGTCGATGCGCAAAGCCTTGGGATTTTCCGCATGGAGGCGCGCGCGGCGAATGGCGTATGTGCAAACACCAGATTCTTTCTACTTTTGGACTTACGCGAACCTCAAAACCTGAGGGTTTTTCTGCTTCTGCGCGGTTTGCCAGTTCTTGGCGGTACCTGCGTGGAGAACGACCCTTGTCATTAACAACGACGCGAGCGAACAACTTCTGGGAGCAGCTTGCAGAGGCAGTTTTTACGCAGAGGGCTTGCGCAGAGAAACTTGCGCAGAGCACTCGCACAGAGCAACGCGCGCCCAGAGCTCGGCTAGAGAACTTGCGTCGATAACTTGCGCCGTGAAGCTTGCATGAGTCACTGGGCTAGACGAACTTGAGCAGCGGAATTTGCTCAGACAATTTGCGCAGAGAAACTTGCAGAATGAACTTGCGCAGAGACAACTAGCGCAGAGAACGTGCTTCATGCTTTCGGCCCACCCGTTCTTCTAGTTCCCCAAGGAGTGTTTGCGCTCAGGGTTTCTTACGGTAAGTTAAGGCTGGGTAAACTGAGGGTTCGCGCTCAAAGTGTTGGCAGGGTGCGCAAATAGTTGTTTTGATGCAACGCGCAGCGAAAATGCGCCTTCTCTGTGGCGCCGTGCCAGTGTTACGCACGACCTCACGCCGTTGATGCCAGGCTTAACAGTTCTGCCGGGTGAGGCTATGCTTTTTGAGGAAGTGTCGCGCTCAACGCATTTTAAGAGCAGGGTGCTTTTTCGATGTCAGCGACACTGCACCGCGAAGTTTGCGCTACGACGCGCTGGGTGTGATTTCGAGGAAGCTGGCAGGCCCGCTGCTCCGCATGAAACGGACCTTTCTTCAAAACTGCGCTCTCGCTGTGGCGCCGTGCCGATTTTCGGACTTGTGTGTTGGCGGCTTGGCTCCATGGCCAGCTCAGTGCAGAGTGAGATTGGCGCCCAATTTTTGTGGCCGTCACAGTTCTATGGCTTTTCGTTGCAAGTGCCCAGTGCAGAATTTTCATACACAGGGTCAGTGAGTTTCGTGGCAGGCGCGCCGTGTCATTCATTTGCAAGTGTTGCAAGATGAAAGCGAACGCACTGCGGAGTTCGTTCGTGTCGGAGCGCCCTCGCTGTGGCTCCGCACAACTGCGTACTGGGCCCGGCAAACTCTCTGCGGAGATCTTGTGTGTCGAGTGCTCTCGCTGCCCTGGAAGACGAAACAGGCCTTAAAAAGTTCAAACTTCCCAAACACGCCTTTGAAGCAAAAAAGGTTCTCCAGTACTTTAAGGACTTGTGGGGTTTTACCCAGGCCTGTTTGGATGTTAAGGCCTGGTTGGATGTTAAGGCCTGTTTGGATTTTAAGGCCTGCCTAGAATGATTACTTTTGCGCTTGCGCTTACTATCGCCAAAGCCTATCTATGCGCACTTGGGCCAGTTCAGGCTAAAACTTAGCAGTTGCCCGGAAGTTTTCTTCACGTGCAATGGCGGCGCTCATTCTTGTACGCCGATCGCACGTCGACGCAGAGCATGTTCGCTGCGCGCCTTTTGCAAACACGTCGCAGAGGGTGCGAAAATTGACTTTTGGAAAGCCGAAGCAAGCAAACGAACTGGGCTGACGCACGCTTAGCGATTCCTCAAACTGTGATGACTACGAGTGCCAAGCGCGGCAGCTTCCAACCCTGTCAGAAGATGGCACAAGCTGCCAGTCTGGCGTGGTGACTTGTCAAGTTTTCCAACGCCAACCTAGTGCCTGAGCGAGCTGTCAGACTCTAAGGTGTCCTTCTAGCGCGACGGCTCGCAAAAAGCCGCGTGTGTGCCAGAATGGTTTGTCGCGTGCGGGCGGACAGCCCCCAACACCTGACAAACAACGCTTGGGGGCCCAGCAAGTAGCCGCCAGAAAGGCGGCAGCAGCGAACTGCGCACCGAAAACTGCGAGCCGACGACTGCGCGCGCGAAGCTGCGCCCGGCAAGCTGCCTGCGCATCTTGTGTGAACTGGCTGCCTGCGTCTAACTGCTTGCAGCACCCTTCTAGCGGCAGCTTGCTTGCAGCAACCCCCCCTCAGGTTTGATATAATTAGCCCTCAAGAGGCCACTGTGGCGCTATTCCGATGCAAGAACAAAGCATGTCCACCACAATAGGCAGTGTCTGGTTACCAAAGTAAGTTAACACATCGGTGGAGACTTTTGTATGACCGCGTCAAAGTCTCTAGTTTACACAAAACTCATGGTTCCGGAGCAAGGTTCAAGCAGTTGTCCGGGGTCTGATGCAGGCAAGGTGTCAGCTTCGAGCAAGCAAGCTTGCGGAGGTCCGGGGTTCTGGCGCAGGCCAGGTGTCAGGCTGAAGCTTCCGAAATTTCGGGGAGGTGCGGCGCAGGCCAGGTAGTAAGGTTTTGCTGGCCAGGCGTAACCTTCAAACAAGTTAAGATGGTGTTCGCAGAGCGTGACGCTCAGGGGTTTTCACGCCTGTAGTTTCAAGATCTCACGGCTGCAACCGCCGAGGACATTTTAGCTCGAAGAGTCAACGCAGCAAGGCTCAGTTTCTGGCTCGGTGTGAAATTCAAGCAAGGTTTGAGGAGGGGTGCGCGCCGCAGGTTCTGGGAAGTGCCCCAAGACACGGCCCAGGGTGCTTCGGGCGGCGCTGTTTGGGCCGGCGTACATGGCAGGTGGCTTGCTTGACGCTTGTTGCGTGAGAGACAATTCAATGTCGACTGATGCATTTCGCTGCAGATGTCGCGCTCTGTACGGTTCTGCGAAAGCTCAGTTGACAGGGTTCAGCAGGTCGAAACAGAGCGCCGTACGCTATTGGGGATATCACCTGCGCTGTTGCAATCTGCCAGGTTGGCAAGACAGAGGGACAAACGCCTGACGCATCTCATGTCCGAAAGTCGAGCGGGCGCTTGCAGCATGACATTCCCCAAGATCGGCGCACGATAACTTGTATTCCGACACCTGTGTGTGAAGCTCGAGCGTTCAACTGTGCTAAACAGCCTAGCTGCAACGCGAGCAAACGAAGCAACCGCTTGCCTCATTCTTTGACGCCACCCGGCTTGACGATGAGTTCATGTTTGTAGGCCTGTTTTCCTGTTTGCTCGCAGGTGCTTTCTGTCGCCCCCCAATGATTTCACACGGCGCGCTGGCACGCTCAAAGTTTGAAGGCCTACCAAAAGACCCTTAGCGGCTTCGAGCCGTCTAAAAGTCCAAGGGAAGCCGCAGCCAGCATATTCATGGGAATTGCCATGGTGACTTTGAGAATTTTCAGTGTGATGAACTTCCCCTTTTCATTGCTTTCCAAACACAAACAGGCAGGGTGTAAGAAGGCCGTTTTTAAAAGGCTTGTTTAGAACAGCTCTAAAATAGAGCCTGTTCAGCTTTCTTGGAGACGATATTTAAGGGCTGCCGCCCTGTGCCGCCCTGTGCCGCCGGCCCCTGCTTGCTGACAGGGCACCTTGTTATGACAATTATGACTACGCATTTTTTGTCGGGTTTAACGGCACACTTAAAGCATATATGAAAAAGAAGAGCAGCAGGATAATGACGGTGTTTTTGATGATGCAATTGTTTACCCAACATTAGGGATGCTGATAATTATTAGTATGCGATCGCATTATCGCCATCAGTTATGATGATAATTTTAACTTTGCATTTTTAGCATCACCAGCAGTTGTTCTAATAATTATGACGGCGCATTCCCTGCGTTTCAATCAAGCCACTGCGGGATAAATTCGCATGATAATAGGCACCTTGGTGAATTTTACAAGAAGTGCCCCGGGTGTGTGGAAACTCGGCCAGGAAAACCATGGCGGGGGCCGTTTTTCTTCTCAAGACTTCGATGCATTGCTGTGGATGCGAAGTGTGGACTTTGTGCTATCGCTTCGTCTTCGCGAGAAGTAAGCCGTCAGGAACACCTCGGGATGCAATCAGATGGTGATGGTGATGATGGTCATGGTGATGATGAACTATGCACCCCCGGCATCACCAGCAGTTATTGTGACAATCATGACTGCGCGTCCCCCTGCGTCTCAAGTCAGGTCTAACGGCGCAATTGAAATGTGGTGAAAAAAGAAGAGCGCCACGGTTTTGAAGATGAACATGATGAGGAACATGATGATGAAAATGATGATGAACATGAACATGAACACGAAAATGATGATGAACATGATGATGATGAAGATGATGGCGATGATGATTGGACGTCATCACTATGCATCCCCAGCATCAGCAGCAGTTGCTTTGACAATCATGGCAACGCATCCTCTGCATTTCCAGTCGGCTTTCACGGCACACTTGAAACGTATAGCGCCACGGTTTTGGTGGTGTTCATTTTCATCATCATGTTCATCAGCATCGTCGTCATCTTCATCATGTTCATCACCATCATCATCATCATTTGCATAAGCATGTTCCTCATCATGTTCATCATCAAAACCGCGGCGCTCTCCTTTTCATATGTGTTTCACGTGTGCCGTTAGACCCGACTGGAAACGCAGAGGATGTCATGATTGTCATGAGCAGCAGTTATCATGGTCACTCGTGACAACGCATCCTCTGCATTTCGGCACACTTGAAACGTACATGAAAAAGAAGAACGCCACGGTTCTGATGATGGACATGATGAGGAACATGCTTATGCAAATGATGATGATGATGGTGATGAACATGATGAAGATGACGACGATGCTGATGAACATGATGATGAAAATGAACACCACCAAAACCGTGGCGCTATACGTTTCAAGTGTTCATCATCATCATCATGTTCATCGTCATCGCATCACCATTTTCATCACCATGCTCCTCATCATGTCCATCATCAGAACCGTGGCGTTCTTCTTTTTTCATGTACGTTTCAAGTGTGCCGAAATGCAGAGGATGCGTTGTCACGAGTGACCATGATAACTGCTGCTCATGACAATCATGACATCCTCTGCGTTTCCAGTCGGGTCTAACGGCACACGTGAAACACATATGAAAAGGAGAGCGCCGCGGTTTTGATGATGAACATGATGAGGAGCATGGTGATGAAAATGGTGATGCGATGACGATGAACATGATGATGATGATGAACATGATGATGAAAATGATGATGACCATGCATGAACATGAACATGATGATGAAACTGATCCATCATTTTCGTCATCATGTTCATCATCATCATCAGTTTCATCATTGTGTTCATCATCATCAAACATCATCAACATTTTGCATCTTCATCATCATCATCATTTCATCATGTTCCTCATCATGTTGATCATCATTATCAGACGCATCCTCAGCATCACCAGCAGCTAACGTCATCAATATGCATCCCCAGCATCAGCAGCAGTTACCATGACAATCATGACAACGCATCCTCTGCATTTCATGATAATCATCACTAAGACAAGGACAAAGACGAACCCTCCCCATGCGCCTCCTTTTGAGAAGGGGTCGGCGGATTTTTCAAGGTTGTTTAGTTTTCCAGTTCCAGGTTGGCTCCGTGCAAGTGTGTCTTGGTCGCGGCGAACCTTCTGCGGAGATCGTGCTTGTCGAAGTGGGCTGTGGCGCCACCCGAATGTGTCTTGGCGGCGGCGAACCCTCTGCAAAGATCGCGCGCGCGTCGAAGCGCTCTCACAGGAGGGAGCATCATGCGCAGCATCATGGGTGACGTCATGCGTATCATCATGCCTCACAGAGCCCGCAGCATCCGTGCAGCTTCACTGCTTCAACCCGCAGCAGGATGCTAAGCTTGCTCGTGATAACTTGCAGAAGCTACGCTTGAGCAAGGGCGTCGACGTGTTTACGGGGGCGGTGTCAAGCCCAATGCGATTTGAGATGTTTTGCCAGCGTAGTTTTCCTGCTGCGTTCCACACTTCTGTTCTGCTTTTTAGCGATGAGGCTCCAACGACGCGTAAGGGACACATTTAGGCCTCAAAGGGCGCGACTTGCGAGGGGGGAATATATCGATGTCGTTTTGCAGCAACACGCATCGATGTCTCGGTTTGTTTCGGCAACTCGCAAAAGACTTCTCGACGAAGCGCTTCCAAATTTGGAAGAGGGCGATGCCTTTCGCAGGAACGGTAAGCACACCTTCAGAGCGTTCCGGATAAGCTTTTAGTTGTCCCGTTTAGTTGGGCTCGGCTGGTTGCTTGGAAGAGGGTCCTTGCCGGCGCCGAAGCCAGGCGTCAGGCACGTTCAGGCGTGGAGTCGCTGGTTAGCGGGGTATATGGCGCGGCCCCTTTCCACGATTTATCCTTCATTCACTTTGGCCGCGGGTTTCTTACTCTGGCTGCAAAGATAGGCAAACAGACGTTTTTTGCATAGTTGTAGCCCCGGTCGAATTGCATATTCCCACTTTGTAGGCCGAAGCCCTACTGTTTGCTGGTGCACATCCGGTAAGGTGAGTGAGCAGGTGGGATCAGCCAATGTTGGGATCTTCAGTCACTTTCCCTCGCAAAAGCAACGCTCATCCTCAGCTGCTGTTGGCTGAAGGGTTCTTCTACAGGGTGGCAAACGCTGGGGCTGTCCACACATATGGGTTTGTCTTTTTTGTTGTGTTGATTTGCTTGAGAAGGCAGAAGGGAGCTTCGCGGCTCATCACTCCGAATCATGCCCCGAAGCTGGAACTTTTCTTCTTCCACCTTTTGTCCACAGCCACTACTAGCGCTACCTGCTACCAACGTAGAGCCGGCGTAGCTGGTGGTCGGAACTTTGATAGAAATACAACAACAACGGAAGTTGTGTTTATCTTTCTCGTTGTCCTTCTCTTTCTCTTTTGCTTTCTTTCCGTCTCTTTTTTCTCTTTCTCCCTTTCTCTCTTTCTTTTCATCTTTTTTCTTCCTGTCTTTCTCTCATTCGTTTCCTCTATTTTTTTCTTATTTCTCTTTCGCTTCCCTTTCCTTTTTCTCTTGCTTTCCTTTCTCTGTATCTTTCCCTTGCTCTTGCCCATGTTTTTGCTCTTTGCTTTTTCTCTTTCTCTTTATCTCTTTCTTTCTTTTCCTCTGCATCTTCCTCTTTCTTTGTCTCTTTCTATCCTTCTCTCCTCTCTCTCTCTCTCTCTCTCTCTTTCTTTCTTTCTTTCTTTATCTCTCTCTCCCTCTGTCTCTCTTTCTCTCTGAGTCTTCCTCTTTCTCTTCCTCTTCCTCCTTTTCTTTCTCTTTTGTATTTTTCTCTCCTGCTCTTATCTTTCTTTGATTCTCTCGTTCTCACTTTCTCTTTTCCATTTTCTCTCTCTTTCTCTTTCTTGCGAATGTCCTGCGCCTGCCACGGGATCTACACCACTTAGACAATCCAACGGCGTGCGTGAGACACCTTTTTGCGCACACGGCGCCTGACGATGGCAATCGCATCCAGGCCAACAAATCGCGGCAGAATTCTCGCCAACTCGCAACCGAGTTCCTCAAAGCATCGTGTTCAACAAGAGGCGTGAGACGGCGACGTTTGTAGAACGCTTGTGAAACTGACACGCATGCCACACAACCTGCGCCTGAGCTTGCGAAAGTGCTGCGCCTGCCAAGGAATCTGTACCTGACATTGCGAAGGTTCGAAAGTGTTGCACCTGCCACGAAATCTGTACCAGAGTTTGCGAAAGCGCCTACTAGTACTAGTAGTGCTACTACTACTACTACTACTACTACTACTACTACTACTACTACTACTGCACAACAACAACAACTACTACGACTACTGGACTACTGTTTCTACCGCTACTACTTCTACTACTAGCGCTGCTGCTGCTACTACTACTATCACTACTATCACTACTACTTCTACTACTACTGCTACTACCACTGCTACTACTACTACTACTACTGCTACTACTACTACTACTATTACTACTACTATTGCCACTACTACTGCTACTGCTGCTACTACCGCTGCTACTCGTATCGTTTATTCGTAAATCAGGTTCCGTTCCACAACTGTCCGAATCATACAGGTGAATCATACCCGAATCACACGCGTGTCACACGCGGCCCAAAAATCTTTTGCAAAATGTCCACACTTTGGCCGCTGGTGCTGCTGCTGCTGCTGCTGTAGCTACCACTACGAACTACTAGTAGTAGTAGCAGCAGAGCGCTGAGTAAGAGCAGGAACAGGAGTAGAGGTAGATGTAGGAGTAGTAGTAGTAGTAGTAGTAGTACTTGGTAGTCCTGGTAGCAGCGGTAGCGGTAGTAGTACTAATAGTACTAGTAGTAGTAGTAGTAGTAGTAGTAGTAGGAGTAGTAGTAGTAGTAGTAGTAGTAGTAATTGGTCTGTGCCCAAATAAGGCTCAGACCGGAAAATTTGGGTGCGGGCGGGTGTGAGTCGAGGGCATGACCCGGTGTATGAAAGTAGAAGTAGCAGTAGCAGTAGTAGAAGCGATCAGAGTCGTAGCACTGTTAGTGGTAGTGGCCGCGGTCGTGGTAGTAGTAGTTGTGGTGTTAGTGGTGGTAGTAGTACTAGTAATCGTAGTAGGACAAGTAGTAGTTCAGTAGTTGTAAAAGCAGTAGTCGTTGTAGTAGTAGCAGTGGCAGTCGTACTTGTAGTACCTGATGGTGCGAAGGGGGCATGAGTTGGGAGATGGTTCGCAGGTGTGCTTCGTGGCATGGTTCGGAGGTATGATTCGCGTAGGTCGATCTTCCATCCTTTACCAAGTCTTGCACCTTTATTACTGTTGTTCTTGGTACTCGTGGCAGCGGTGGTAGTAGTAGATAATGCTGAGGAGGAGTGCGAGCGGGAGTGCGAGTTGAAGACTAATCCGTTCCCATTTTTTTAACGGACCCTTTGAAGAAACACAATTTTTATTGACCGTGGGGCCCCCCATACTTCTTCTAGAGTAGGCCAATTTGAAAGCAATACTAAACTCTCGGATTTCTCAGCCTGACCAGCCCCAGCCTTATGAGGGTAACTAGCCTAGGACCCAAGCCGGAGCTCCGGGAGCCGGTTCCCTTTACTACGGTCGTACTGCAAAGTTGCGATTTTCAAGCCGGAGCTCCGGGAGTACGTTTTCTTCACTACGGTCGTGCTACAAAGTTGCAACGTTCGAGCCGGAGCTCGTTAGTACGTTTCCTTCACTGCGGTCGCACTACAAAGTTGCGATGTTTGAGCCGGAGCTCAGGGAGTACGTTACCTGTACTACGGTCGTACTACTGCGATGTTCAAGCCGGAGCGCCGGGGGATGAGTATCTTTGTCTTCAGGGGGCCCATCAGACCCAAAAGAACCCTATTAATATTTATTCTTCGTCCCCGAGGCTGATTTACTAATAGAAGGGTCCGGGTTTATAGTTCGGGGGATTACTACTATTGCTGCCACATCTATCACAACCACTATTACCATTTCTACTACTTCTACTACTACTACTACTAGTTCGACTATTACTATTACTCTTATTATTACTATTACTACTACTACTCCTTTTTCTTCTACAGCGACTCATATTCCACGAGTCACACCCGCGAATCATACCCGCACCCAAACCGTTCTGCCCAGCCACAGTAAAAGCGCAATCCCATCTCCAAACAAGTTCTACTCTCGTCGCTCAGGGTGAAACAGTGTCAAAGGTTCGTCGCTTTTGCTTTTGTTCTACTTGTTTTGTTTGAGCGCCATGATTCCAATCCAGGAATCGCCGTTATTGCGCTTTTCCGACCCCGAGTTCTTTTCAACCAATAGTCCTTTGAGTTTTCTCCCATTGTTTTGCCTAAACCAGCCCGCGCACTTCCTTTCCTCGCCGCAGTTGCCTCACTGGAATTCGGAAGTGTCCAACGGTGTCTCGGATGAGGACGGGATTTGGTGCCAGAAGAAGGGTTGGCCATGTGTTCCACCAGCAGGCAGACTTGGATGATACAGAGGGCACGTGCCTTGTTTGATACTGCGTTGCCTTCCAAGCAAGATGAAGAACGGGCGTTGCCGCGTTCAATGGCCTTCTTTGAGGGAACTGTTGCCATATCTCAACAACGGCGCACGCTCGCGCAAAGCCAGCCGTTGGCCTTGCGGTTTTCGGTTTTTAGTCCACCTTTTGTAACGGTTCCAGACAGGGTGAGCCTTTAGTTTTCTCCGACGTCCCGTAAAACGCCTGCCTTATCGCACAGGGTGGCAGGTTTTATCAGGCTGGCACGGTCAGCTATTCAATCTTGGTAGCCTTCGGAGAGCGCACGAACTTGTGCTGCGGGCATGGGTGTTGGAAGAGTCATCATGAAGGCTTGGCTGAGGAAGGATTACTGCTGATTGATGCTGCGTGCTCGAGTTCAAGTTGTTGGCAGCATGCCCTTGTGCATACTGATCCCACTGAGCATGAGCTATGGCAGCTGTTTCCCCGCTGGGTCAGATGGACGAAGCAGGTGACCACCAAGCCTTTTCTGTCAGCCGTGATTTGGTCTCCGGGGGTTTATGCCCCAGGTAGAACAGGATACTGATGTTGGTTTGCCATTTACTTTCTTTTCGCAAAGTCAGCCAGCCACTTGGCCTTGGTGGACAGCCGCCAACTGCCCAAATTTGGGGCGCAAAAGCCCGCGTGGGTAGGGGCGCTGCCCTAGGGTTTTGGTTTCAGCGATTTCCGCAAATGCATTATTCGGGCGCCGAACGAGTTTTTCACGGCTTTTACACACCCACACTGATGTGGGACCCAAGGGGGAAATTTGAAATTCACTGCGGGTGTTTGATTTTCATTTGAATTTGGCAGTGCCGGACCACATTGGTGTTTGAGAGCTGCCGCAGCCCAAAACTCGGTGGATTGACAACCTTCGCTTGTTCAGTCTTGCCTGCAGCAAACCTGCGCAAGGCTAGCTTTTGCGCTGTAGAGGGCTCCGTGGCGATCATCGGGAGCAATGAGTCCCGCGGCGCTTGCGTAATGTCCATCGGTACAAGCCACACCCTAAGGGGCGCCGCTGTTTTTCAGTTCCCCTACGTAGCTACCATTAAAGCTTGCTGGCCAGTGGCAGGCTGACTTGTGGCTTGCTGGCGCGATAAACAATCTACCAACCAACATCTGCAAGGTGCGTTCAAGAAACACATCTGAGCGCGCCAGCCTCAGTCATTCGTCATCAACAGACAAAAACTTCACAAAGACTACCCGCATCGCAGCTTCGTGAGGTCTCTAAGTTCCCATTTTTTAGGTGTTTGAGCCTGGCAACCTGTTAAGGCTTGTAACGAAACAAGAATTTCCCCCACACGCACACTTGCACACACGCGCACGCCGCCTCTGGCTTGCAGCCTGCCACCCCCTGCCAGAAGAGCAGACAACAGCACGTGTGCAACAGCAGCTGCTGCCAACAAAGTTCTGTGGGAAACGGTTCTCTTCCATGTTGCTTTCTGAAGAAGAAAGCTGGCTGGCCCAAGCTGACAAAATAACAGCTGATTCCTTCGAATAATAGACAGCTGGTTTTCACAAATATTACTGCCAAACTTGCAAGATCCACCTTGAGCGAGAAAGCTCGCACAGCCAAACCTGCACAAGCCAACTAGCGCACGAAAGCTCGCGCGAGGCATGTGGACGCCGAGGTAATTAGTTACTCTCTTGGGGTGGCGCGGTGGGACCGAGCCCGCTCTGCGAAAATGTTTTATGTGGAAGAAAGGTACGCGCAAGCGTGCGAATTGCCGGCGCCTGCGCTGCTGCGGTTTGCGGGGCGCGCTGTGCCACAGCTCAGAGTTCTGCCCCTAGGCTTCGTTTCGTGACTATCTTGCGTGCCCGAATCACACCGCGACAGGCTCGGAGCTGTCAGCGGAGGCGGACTTTTTCACGCACCTTTTCCACAGTGCTGCGTCCCCGATCAAAGGGGTTTACGCCCCAGCGCCAAGACTACCCCTAGCTCTCTCCTGCAGCAACGTTGCTGCTCCAGTGCGCCTGAACAGTGGCGACCCCTCTAGCAAACACAGCTTCACGAGCAGATCATGATGGGCACCCGAGTCAGCATCTCGATGGGCGTGCGGTAGCTTCAAGTAAGGCGCTAGCAGTCTACATCCGTTCCTTTCTTTGCCTGGCGCTTCCGAAGAGGAATGGACATGTTTGGATCTGACGTGCGTGGCACTCAGAAGACCATCTTGGTCAACGAAGCCGAACAAGGTTTGAGTGCTTTCGTCCAATGACACTTGGTGCACATACACATCGTGCTTCTTTGGGACAAAGCGGGCCCCTTACTGGTTTTGCCAGATCGGGCGCCCAGTTAGTTCGATTCTTGCATTCTTCCATCTTCTTGAAGCACGCTGTTTTCTTGTACATTGATAACGGGCTGATTCTTGTGCCACCAAAAATTGCCTCGCAGGTCTCACGTTGCGTGATTTTATTCTTTGAGGCCCTAGGCAGCGTCCCATTGAGCTGGGGAAAATGCACCTTGTAAGAACTGGCTCAGGCGGGC
Source organism: Effrenium voratum (assembly GCA_963377175.1). Lineage (NCBI taxonomy): Eukaryota > Dinophyceae > Suessiales > Symbiodiniaceae > Effrenium > Effrenium voratum. The sequence continues at coordinate 1,006,309 of CAUJNA010000225.1, read as the reverse complement.
GTTTAATTTCACTCTGCGCGTTGCTCTCCTTCCGGCGGATAAAGTCTCTCGCATCTTCCAGATGCTGGTCCCGGGCCAGCGGATAGAGCGGAAGGCGCTTGACTTCCTTAGCGCACGACCGGCGCCAGGTGTCTCCGGCCATGGGCGCAGCTGTTCTATGATCTGCTGTGCAAACCCCACGCCGTGTTTCGGATTGCGGCGCCCCACTTTGCCATTGTGACAAATTTGCTTGACTTCGACTTTTCAACGCAGCAATCTGTCGAAATTTGCGATATCGGTCCAGTTGGAGGCTCGACTCTGTAGGAAATTACAAAGTAGATGGGTTGAGCTCCGCTCCCATCCTGAATCCCCGCATCAAGGGAGCTGACTGCAAGCTTTATGATTACACAAAGTCTTGGCGCAAGACCCAAAGCATGTGCTGCGGCTGCAAAGTTCTTCCAAAATACCGTGACAGCGCAGACTTATATTCCCTTATGCTTGACTTGCCCTGCGTAGCAGACGCCTTTGCTACTGCAGACTCAGCAGGTGTCGGCGGTTGGCGGGTGGCTTGTGGGGCCTCTTTGCAAGCACGAGACGTCAAGCGTTTGTCGTTTTAGCGCTGTGCGAAATTTGAACAGAGAAAGTTGAAAATTGCTTTCTAAAGTAATGGTTCCGAGCAAGAGATCGTGCGGCCAGATGTTGCAGATAGACTTCTCAAGAAATCTTGCCAAAGATGTTCTTGAAGATGTTCTTGATTCTGAAAAGAGATCGTGCGCCGAGATTTTGCGCAGCGCGTGTAACAGAGATTTTGTGCACAGATCTCGCGAAGATCCTCTTGCCGAGGCCCTGTAAAGAGATCTCCTTGCTGTGACCGCAGCAAGCCTCGAAAGAGATCACGGACATTGGGAAGGTGGCCTGCTGCTGTTGCGGCGGGGTGCGAGTTTCCAGCGTCGCACGTGACCCTATGCGGACAGCAGCTGCGTTGTTTTTCCGGTGTGTTGTGCAGAGAATGCTGAAGCTCAACAGTTGCAAGTGCCTCGTGCTTTGTATTTGGAGTGTTCTCGTTTGCGCCAGGAGAGGTGAGCTTTTTTTGCGTGATGTAGAACTCGGCGAAGCGAGAGCTCAAACTGAATTTCGGGAGCAAGAGGCACCGCCGGCAGTCGTTGCAGGCGCCGTGCTGGAGGTAACAGGCGGAGGCGGAGGACGCGGAGAGTTTGATTGGGCTGGATGAGGCTGCAGAGAACAATCCTTTGCAGCATTATGTCGTAGTGCCAACACAAGTGCGTAGGTTGCAAGGCAGGCGCGAATCCAAAGAAAGGAAGAAGTCAAACAGCGGAAGGAGAAGCTCAGGTGGTCGCGGGCATGCACTGACAGCAGCGCGAGAAGCATGCCATGGTCACGCGTTGGGGCCTGCGAGAAGTTTGCAGGAGACTTGGCGACCGACATGAGCAAGACATCGCAAAGGAGTTACAGCTCTTGGAACAACCTCAGGCATCGGAGGCGCAATTTCTGGGGTTCCAAGCCGTTGTTCGTTCCTGAGTCAAGGCGCTTGTCCTTCATAGAGTTCTTTTTGGTGACTGCTTGCCGTTCGATCCACGCAGGCCTGCAACTGATGCAACCCCCTATATAGCACATTGCCCACGTGGCGATGGGACACTGCAGAAGTGACCGCTATGTCGCGCGCGACTAAAAGTCGTTTCCCAAGTCAGTCAAATTTGCAATTCGCCTCCCTCTCCCTGACAGGGCGCCTGACCCCTGGAGATGCCCACTCACTGGTAACAGCCTCTGTGTGCCTGGATCTTTTTCTCAGCAACACTGTTGGCAATGTTTGGCTCGAGTAATCAAAGCATGCTCTGTTGGTTGATATAACCTTCAAATCAGTGCAAACTGTCAGCTGCTTAAACTAGACTTACTTGAGCTTAACTAGCAAAATGTGGTTTTAGCCAACTAAGCCTAACTAGGCCCAATGAAGCCTGACTAACCCTAATTAAGCTGGGCTGTCCTTGCCAAAAGGGATATCCTTGAACCGCCCTCAACTTGTTTTTGTGGAGTTTGTTTTGCGGGGAGGGTGGCTGTGGCGGGGGAGCGCTTCATCCATGAACGCAAGCCCCAGGAGTTGTTGCAGCCGCTTTCTTGCGTTGTGCTTTTTCTCGTTTTACACTCATGTCTCGCTTTAGAAGCTACACCGCAAAATCACAACTTGTCACAACACAAGTGTAGTACACAAAGGACGCTGTTGAAACATCCCAACTTTCCAGCGCAGCGCCGGCAGCAGGCAAAGCACCTTCGCCTTATTTCAGCCCCGAAATCAAAACTTCCGTCATTACTGGTGTAGCAGTGCGCAACATGCACTTGCGCTCCAGTCGAAACACGTACTTTCTAGTGCAAGTTTCGTATGCAAAGTGCACTTCCGCAAGCTCCAGCTCGACTGTCGCAACTTTTCTGCGTAAGTCTTGTACACAAACTGCAAGTATGCAGCTCCAGCTCAAGAGTCGCACCGTCCGTTCGACCGTTCTACGTAGTGCATGCCGCAGCCCCATGCGCCATGCCGCAGCTTGGCTTTTCTTCAGAGAAGGAGGCGCGTGTTTTTTTCGCTTTGCAGACTTAGTTTTTGCAAACCTTTGTTCTCATCAGTCTTTGGAATGATGCAACGAGATTCCGGTGCAGGAAACATTGTGCTTTCAACGCTCTACGGGGCCGTGACTTGAATCACCTGCTGGGCCGTTGCTTTGCTGCAGTTCTATGCGGCTGCCGACGACATTGTTCGGCGTGCTGGGGCAATCCACAGGTAGCCCAGGCCTGCGTCTCTCACACCCGCTCTCTCTTTAAGTGACCAGCGCCCAAGCGCTTTACTTCAAGGTTCTTTGGGGCGGATAGCGTGGTTCTTAAGGCAGCAACTGCAGGACCACAGGTCAGCAGACATCGCACAAATCTTGGATGTCAATTCCACAATGATTGGTGACAGGAGAGCCGGGCAGCTCACAACGCCCTGACCTTCGCCCGTTGGGAGGAGACAGGGAGGTTATCAAAACTGGCCGCGGGCCGTGTTAATGTTCGACTACCTTTAAAGCGACGCAGCGTCACGACTGCTGTTGTTGTTGATCTGGTTGTTGTTTCTGCTGCTGCTGCTGCTGCTGCTGCTGTTGTTGTTGTTGTTGTTGTTGTTGTTGTGGTTGTTGTTGTTGTTGGCTGTTTTGTCTGTTGTTGCGGTTGGCGGTTGGCTGTTGGCGGTTGGCGGTTGGCTGTTGGCTGTTGGCTGTTGGCTGTTGGCTGTTGGCTGCTGTGGTTGTTGTTGCGCTTGTGGTTGTGTTGTGATTGCGGTAGCGGTTGTGGTTGTGGTTGTTGTTGCGGTTGTTGTTGATGTTGCTGTTGCTGTTGCTGTTGCTGTTGCTGTTGCTGTTGCTGTTGTTGTTGTTGTTGCCGTTGTTGTTGTTGGTGTTGGTGTCGGTGTTTTTCTTGTTGTCGGTGTTGTTCTTATTCTTGTTCTTGTTCTTGTTCTTCTGCTTCCTCTTCTTGTTCTTGTTGTTGCTTTTTTGTTGTTGGTGTGGTCGTTGTTGTTGTTGTTGTCGTTGTCGCCGTCGTCGTCGTGGTCGTCGTGGTCGTCGTGGTCGTGTTCGTCGTGGTCGTGGTCGTGGTTGCGGTTGCGGTCATGGTTGTTGTGGTCGATGTGGTCGTTGTGGTCGTTGCGGTCGTTGTGGTCGTTGTGGTCGTTGTGGTCGTTGTGCTTGTTGTGGTTGTTGTTGTTGTCGTTGTTGCCGTTGTTGTGGTTGGTTGTTGCTGCTGTCGTTGCTGGTTGGTGGCGGTGGTGGTGGTGTTGTTGGTGTTGTTGTTTGTGTGGCTGTTGGTGTTGGTGCAGGTTATCTTTTGTGTCGGGGGTTGTTGGTTGTTGATTGTTGTTGTTTGTTGAATGTTTGTTTGCAATGTGTTGTGTGTGGTGTTGAAATTATTGTTTGTCGTTGCGTGTTGCTTGTTTGCTGCGCAGTGCTTGTTGCTTGTTGTTGGTGGTTGTTTAGTTGTTTGTTGTCGGGGTTGTTGGTTGGTGTTGTTGCTGCTTTTGCTGCTGGTGTTGTTGTTGATATTGGTGTTGTTGTTGATGTTGTTGGTGGTGTCGGTATTGTTGTTGCCGTGGTTGTTGTGTCGTCCGTTTTTTGGTGTAATGGCTAACGTTGTTGTTGTTGCTGTTGTTGTTGCTGTCGTTGTTGCTGCTGATGTTTGGTTGTTGGCTGGTTGGCTGGCTGGGTTGGCTGGTTGGTTGGTTGCTGTTGCTGTTGTTGTTTTTGCGCGTTGCTGGTTGTTGGTTGTTTGTCGCTTGTTGTTTTTGTTTGCTTTGCGTTGTGTGTGTTGCGTTTTTCTTTTTCACGTTTCTGCTTTTGTTTGTTTTGCTTTCTGTTTGTGGTTTGGTTGTTGGTTGTTGTTGTTGGTGCTGTTGTTGTGGCTTTTGCTGTTGTTGTTTTGTTTGTTCCCGGAAGCATTGCGAAGGGTTCTTCTTCTAAAAGCGGCTGCCAACTTCACCTGCCAACTTCTCATGCCAACTTGTCGAGAGTTACTTCACCTGCCAACTTCTCATGCCAACTTGTCGAGAGTTACTTCACCTGCCAACTTCTCATGCCAACTTGTCGAGAGTTACTTCACCTGCCAACTTCTCATGTCAACTTTTTGAGAGTTACTTCACCTGCCTACTTCTCATGTCAACTTTTCGGCTGTTATCTCATTCTACTAAAAGCACAAGCTAATTTGTCGGGTGTTACTTCACTATCCTAAAAACACAAGCTAACTTTTCTGTTCTACCTTCACATCTCGACTCTTAATTCTTCTTCTTTTTATGGCGGGGGTAGGCCCGACGGGAGCTTACGAAACGCACCCCTCTGCGGAGATCGTGCGTGTCGAAGCGCTCTCGCTGTGGCGCCGTGCGAATTTGTCTTGACCTTGGCGAACCCTCTGCGGAGATCGTGCGTGTCGAAGCGCTCTCGCTGTGGCGCCGTGCGAATTTGTCTTGACCTTGGCGAACCCTCTGCGGAGATCGTGCGTGTCGAAGCGCTCTCGCTGTGGCGCCGTGCGAATTTGTCTTGACCTTGGCGAACCCTCTGCGGAGATCGTGCGTGTCGAAGCGCTCTCGCTGTGGCGCCGTGCGAATTTGTCTTGACCTTGGCGAACCCTCTGCGGAGATCGTGCGTGTCGAAGCGCTCTCGCTGTGGCGCCGTGCGAATTTGTCTTGACCTTGGCGAACCCTCTGCGGAGATCGTGCGTGTCGAAGCGCTCTCGCTGTGGCGCCGTGCGAATTTGTCTTGACCTTGGCGAACCCTCTGCGGAGATCGTGCGTGTCGAAGCGCTCTCGCTGTGGCGCCGTGCGAATTTGTCTTGAGCCCGATGAACCCTCTGCGGGATCGTGCGTGTCGGATCGCTCTCGCTGTGGCGCCGTGCGCATCTGTCTTGAGCCCGATGAACCCTCTGCGGAGATCGTGCGTGTCGAAGCGCTCTCGCTGTGGCGCCGTGCGATTTTCTTGCTCGCGAAACGGCTTTTGGAAGTTGTCTCGTGGTGTGCGCGCCTGCTTTCGCAATCCCGCGGTCCCGGGTTCGATTCCCCCCTGGTCCGCGGCAGCTCCGGCTTGAAAATCGCAGCTTTTAAGTACAAACGTAGTACGCGGAGCGTGCTCCTGCAGCTCCGGCTGGAAAATCGCAACTTTTAAGTACAGACGTAGTACGCGGAGCGTGCTCCCGCAGCTCCGGCTGGAAAATCGCAACTTTTAAGTACAGACGTAGTATGCGGAGCACACTCCCGCAGCTCCGGCTGGAAAATCACAACTTTTAAGTACAAAAAATAGTACGCGAAGTACATTCCCACAGCTCCGGCAGCACTTGCTCAGAGCAACTTGCGCAGAGCAACTTGCGCAGAGCAACTTGCACAGAGCACTTGCACAAAGCACTTGCGGAGAGCAACTTGCACAGACCAACTTGCACAGAGCACATGCGCAAAGCGCTTGCACGGAGCAACTGGCGCAGAGCAACTTGCTCAGAGCACTTGCGCAGAGCAACTTGCATAGAGCGCTTGCGTGCAGCAGCTTGCAGAGAGGAACTTGCGCGCAGCAGCCTGGAACGATGCAGCTTGCGCAGACCACTTTCGTGAGAAATCGCGCGGCGCAGTTCGTGCAAAGCACATTGCGCCGAGCAGACTCGCGCAGAGCCAACTTGCACAGAGCCAGTTGCGCAGAGCCACTCGCGAAAAGTAGCTTGCGTAGACCCAACTTTCACAGAGCCAAGCTGCGCAGAGCCATCTTGCACAGAGCTAAGTTGCGCGAGCGTGCTTTGCAGAAACTGTGGCCGTCGTGTAAGCTTTGCTATTGATTGCTCTTCCTTTTGCTTGTAATTCGTTTCGAGCTTTACGAGCTTTACTCTTCTTGTTTTAACGGATGTAAATATGTGGGATCGAGCACTGCCATGTTTCCTCTCGTAGGACGATGAGATGGAGCTCTCATGTGACCATACGCATTGAGCATCGCCGCGCGCGGACACGCTCGCCGCAGCGATGTAAAAAGGTGTCTCCGCGGCTGGATGAGCACCTGGGGAAAAATGCTTTCGGGCCAATCGTCCTCTAGTTTTTAACACCAACACCAAACACCAACACCAACACCAACAACAACAACGACAACAACAACAACAACAACAACAACAACAACAACAACAACAACCACAACCACAACCACAACCACAACCACAACCACAACCACAACCACAACCACAACCAACAACAACAACCAACCACAACAACCACAACAACCAACAGCAACAACAACAAACAACAATAAACATAATAGTAAGAACAACACCGGCAACGACCACACCAACAACGGTGTTGGTGTTGGTGTTGGTGTTGTTGGTGTTGGTGTTGGTGTTGTTGTTGTTGGCTGTTTTTGCTGTGCTGTTGTTGGTGTTGCCTGTTGGCTGTTGGCTGTTGGCTGTCGTTGTTGTTGTTGTCCTTGTCGTTGTCGTTGTTGTTGTTGTTGTTGTCGTTGTCGTTGTCGTCGTTGTTGTTGTTGTCGTTGTCGTTGTCGTTGCCGTTGTCGTTGTTGTTGTTGTTGTAGTTGCCGTTGTTGTTGCCGTTGTTGTTGCTGCTGTTGTTGCTGTTGTGGCTTGCGCTGTTGTTGTTATTGTGTTTTTTATTTGTGTTGTTGTTGTGGTTGTGGTGATGGTGCTGGTGGTGGTGTTTCGTGTTGTTGTGGTGTTTGGATCCCCCGTGAGTTTCCTAACAGAATGGGAGGGGTTGACCTTCCTACACACGGTTCCTTTAGCGTAAAGGGGTGGTCACGCGCGCACTTAATAGAAAACCTTTTTTGTGGAGGAATAGGTTTGTTCCGGCAAAATCAGTCGCTACAAAATCCATTTTTTTGTAGAGTGTCTTGGTTTCTTGGCGGGCCATGTTGAGGGGTTGTGCTTCGTTAGGGCATTTTGTAGGACACTGGTTTGGTTGCATTGTCATTTTGCAGCGCTTGGGCTCTAAGCTGTTTGGTCAGCATCCCTCCTTTGTTCCATTGTCTTCAGATTCTTCCTTTTAATCTTGCAGTGAACCTATCACTACTGGACATGTTCGCCAGCGCCAGGGGGCTTAAGAAAATTGAGGTTGTGTGGAAGCAGCAGGCCACGGTTGGACTACAACATGCCAAGCGCCCGTCACACACACGACAAAACGACTAGTTTTCTGATGTGTGTGTGTTGGGACGACGTCCGCCAAATGCAACGCTGACCCAAAGAACTTCCATCATCGCTGTTCCAGCGACTCACCCAGAAGGCGCACGTGTCAGTTTGAGTTGGCAGACTCGGCTTCCAGCAGTTCCTAGCAGATTTTGAGAGATGGTGCTGGCACAAACGGACAGAATGGGTCAACGGGGCTGCTGCTTATGGATTTGTTTGCATTTGTATGGATTGAGACCCGACTGGCCCTCGTAAAACAAATGGATTAAAAGGTGGCCGCCGTGACGTAGATCCCTACCTAAATCTCCTCCATTTTGTAGTGACCACTTTGTAGCATCGAAAAACACCCCGTAAATTTCGTAGGCCTTCTTCTGCAGGTGTAACACTCTGGGGCGCCAATTCCGCAGCATTGTGACGGTGCTGCTTCGCTGTTTTCCATGCGACCGCTGGCCATGTGATTCCACGTTGGTCGGCTTAAGATACGGCGCGGCTTGTTTTAATTTTCTATTAGTTTACAAGGTTCAAGTTTGCCGGCTACCGGCAGTTGGTGGCTTATAGGCACATAGGATCTCCAGCTGCGCAGCTCTGCATCACTCCACACCACGGACTCGTAGTAACCAGCTCTGCATTCCCAGCCAAGGAACAGGTTCAGAATTTCAAATGGGTGTGTGTTTGGTGTTGTTGTTTTTTTGGCTGGTTGTTTGTTTGATGTTCGGTTTGTGCTTGTGTATTAGTTTTTTGCTTTTTTGTTTTGTTCCCGAAAGCATGGCGAAGGGTTCTTCCGCTGGGTTCACTTGAGTTGTTCTCATGAGAGTCATTACAAGGTGTCATTGCAAGGAATCATCATCATGAAAGTCAATGCAAGGAGTCATTGCAAGGAGTCATTGCAAGGAGTCATTGCAAGGAGTCATTGCCATTGCAAGGAGTCATTGCAAGGAGTCATTGCAAGGAGTCATTGCAAGGAGTCATTGCAAGGAGTCATTGCAAGGAGTCATTGCAAGGAGTCATGAGAGTCATTGCGAGCTGCGCATGGAGTCAAGTGCAAGTTGCAAGTGCAAGGAGTCAAGTGCAAGTTGCAAGGAGTCAGGTGCAAGTTGCAAGTGCATGGAGGTGCAAGTTGCAAGTGCATGGAGTCAAGTGCAAGTTGCAAGTGTAAGGAGTCGAGTGCAAGTTGCAAGTGCAAGGAGTCAAGTGCAATTGACTTGCGAGGAGTTAAAATCTCTTCTTAGGGCGGCGGGGTAGTGCCGACGACACTACACGAAAATCGACCCTCTGCGGGGATCGGCGTGGTCGAGGTGCAAAAACCCAGGGTTTTTTGCGATTTCTAAAGTTCCCGCGCGACCCTCTGCGGGGATCGGCGTGGTCGAGGTGCAAAAACCATGTTTTTTTTTGCGATTTCTAACATGCTCGCGCGACCCTCTGCGGGGATCGGCGTGGTCGAGGTGCAAAAACCAATGGTTTTTTGCGATTTCTATAGTTCCCGCGCGACCCTTTGCGGGGATCGGCGTGGTCGAGGTGCAAAAACCCATGGTTTTCGCGATTTCTGCGGTGCTCGCGCGGCCCTCTGCGCGGATCGGCGTGGTCGAGGTGCAAAAACCCATGGCTCTTTTTGCGATTTCTGCGGTGCCCGCGCAACCCTCTGCGGGGATCGGCGTGGTCGAGGTGCAAAAACTCGAAGTTTTTTGCGACTTTTGTTTTTCGAACTGGTCCTCGGGAGTTGTCTCGTGGTTCGCGCGCCTGCTCCCGGAACCGGCGGGTCGCGGGCTCGATTCCTCCCTGGTCCGCGGGCGGTCGTCGCAAGATGCAACTTGCATTTTAAAGCAACTTGCGCAGAGCAACTTGCGCAGGGCAAGTTGCACAGAGCAACTTGCGCAGACCAACTTGCTCGACCAGTTTGCGCAGAGCGCCTTGCCTAGAGCAACTTGCGCAGAGCAACTTGCGCAGAGCAACTTACGCAGAGCAACTTGCACAGAGCACCTTGCCTGGTGCTGTCTCGCGCTTGCTTCACGAATGCTTCGTGTAGGGAAAAAGAACATCCTGCTGGCCGTTTTGGTTGTTGATTTGTTGCACTCGTTTGTTTGTTTGTTTGTTTGTTTGTTTTCTGGCGTCTGGTGTTGTTGTCGTTGTCGTTGTTTTTTGGGGTTTGTGCTTGGGCATGTTGACGCTGCGTGGCCTTACGGAAAAACAGAGTTTGTTCGCGTTGCTAAAGTTCAAAGTCACATGAGGACCTCCTCGTTTTTGATCTGAGGTTGTTTTCTGTCGCATTCCAAATCTGGCAGTTCGACAAGGGTTTGCCAGGAGAAAACAGGTCCCAAAGCGCCTCACGGCTGTGAATCTGTGAGCTATGAGATGTACAACTCAGAGCATTACTTGGACACTTGGCTCCATATGTGCCGGAGAGCTGGCCTGTCAGCCGGGCAAGCAGTCGCAAATTGGGAAGGCGCCTTGGGGCCTTTTGCCATATGGTTGTAGAAAAAGTGTCTCAGGGCAAAATGGCCAGCGTGCCGCATTTTGCCAGCAAGCAAGGCTCGTTTTGTGGCATGCACATGTGTCAGAGGCAATAACATGCCAAAGCATCTCTTTTTGCCCCCTGTGAATGTGAGTATTTACTGGAGTCTCTGAAGACAGCACGTGCATCGTTCCAACTTTGGTTCCGTATCCTATGACTATTGCTGGTGCATGCAGAGAGCCGATTCTGAAAACCAGTCCAGCTGCTGCTTGAATAAATCTAGTTACGCTTCAGCAGCTCACTTTCTTCAAGCCTGGTGCGGACGCACGTTATCATCTTTACAGGGGTGGGTCTTGTAGCAAGCAGTAGCTTACCAACAAGCAAACTACGCACTTTTCCAAATCCCGCCCAACATAATTTATCAATCCACTTACCAAAACCATATAATAATTAAAAAAAAATGTTTCAAGTTATTCATTTTTCAATAATAACTTAAACCATTTCAATTATCCTCAACCTCATTTTTTTAAAATTATCAATGTGCTTCTTTGTTTTTTCATGCCTCGCTTTATGTTTCAATCTAACCTCACAATCACAAACAGAGCACACAAATATTTTCATGCCATAGTCTTTATTTATTTCGCTTATCTCCTCTTTATGAGTATCTCTCCATGTCTGCGAGTAGATTTTCATTTTTTCTCTACACAAATCACAAGTTTTATGATTTTCCGAAAATAACCCCATCTTTCTATTCATTTTACAATGTGAACAATATTGTTTTTCTCCTTCTTCTATTTCTTTCTGTTGCTTATGCATCGCGTTTTTCAGTCTCTTTCTTTGGTCTTTCTTTTTCTGCTTTTCACGGCATCTATCACAAGTTTTACAACTTCCTGAAAATAAGTCTATTGCCTTATAACATCCACAACACGCGCAATATGTTCTTTCCATAATCTCTTACAATAATAAGCAATCTACCCTTTAAATAGTTTTAGACATGAAGCTCTGCCGAGTTCGTGAGGTTTCACGACACAAATAATATTTTTGCTCTGGGGTAAGACCCTCATAGGAAAAACCACCAAACAACAAACCACACAAAAAATCAAACAACCGACCATACAATAGATTTTTACAAATATATTGAATAAATCTAATAATCTTATCTTATCAATCTAAAACTATAACTTTAGAGCCTCCGGCTCAGTCCGCCGACATTGTCCTCTCCCTTTTCTCCTTCTTCCTCTCTCCCTTGTCTCCCTGGTGTGTTCTGTCGTCCTCTCTCCCTCCCTCCGCTCCCCATCCTCCCCATCCCCCCAAGCCACTCTCTCCCCAATCTCCCTCTCTCGTATGTATGTATGTATCTATGTATGTATGTATGTATGTATGTATGTATGTATGTATGTATGTATGTATGTATGTATGTATGTATGTATGTATGTATGTATGTATGTATGTATGTATGTATGTATGTATGTATGTATGTATGTATGTATGCATGTATGTATGTATGTATGTATGTATGTATGTATGTATGTATGTATGTATGTATGTATGTATGTATGTATGTATGTATGTATGTATGTATGTAATGTATGTAATGTATGTAATGTATGTAATGTATGTATGTATGTATGTATGTATGTATGTATGTATGTATGTATGTATGTATGTATGTATGTATGTATGTATGTATGTATGTATGTATGTATGTATGTATGTATGTATGTAATGTATGTATGTATGTATGTATGTATGTATGTATGTATGTATGTATGTAATGTAGGTAGGTATGTATGTATGTATGCATGCATGCATGCATGTATGTATGTATGCATGTATAATGTAATGTAATGTAATGTAATGTAATGTAATGTAATGTATGTAATGTATGTATGTATGTATGTAATGTAATGTAATGTAATGTAATGTAATGTAATGTAAAAGTAATGTAATGTAATGTAATGTAATGTAATGTATGTATGTATGTAATGTGATGTAATTTAAAGTAATGTAATGTGATGTTGTGTAATGTAATGTATGTATGTATGTCTGTATGTCTGTCTGTATGTATGTCTGTATGTATGTATGTATCCTTGCACTTCCCCTTTGCTCCCCAGTATTTCCCGCAAAAAAAACACGGTTTTTCCAGCGTTTTCGCAAAGAGGACGTCCAAAAACATTGAGTTTTTCCAGATTTTCGGCAAAAGGATGCAGGAAGCCCAAGCCAGCAAAAAAGCCGGCAGGGGGAATCGAGCCTGGGACCCCTGTTTTGCGACACCGGGTCCCCGAAGACTACGTTTAGTGGAACGTCATCAAATTGCCGCGCGGTCCTTGGGGGGGGGGGGCCCGCCCCCCCACGTATCAGACGTCGGGTGGGGGGGGGGGTTAGGGGGGGGGTTATCCTCTATCCTCTCTTAGGTGTCCGACACGCCGAGCAATGTCGGCGGATTTCAACATCTCATGCCTCAACAAAGACTTATTAAAATCACTAACAGAATAATATTTCTGTCCTAATTTAGTTTCTATTTTAGTTATTGTATGAGTTGTTTTAGTCCAGTGTGAGGTTTGTTGCTTTTCAGTTATTCCTTTTTTCCTTCTGATTTTAACTTTGTCTCCAACATCTAAATCTGGATATATCTGGATATGTGCGGGAATGTCTTGCTTTCATTGATATATTTAGTTTTACTTCAAATTCATTCTTTTTTACTTTTGCTTGTGCTGGTGTAAAACCGGTGCTTGTGTGCTTCAATGTATTATTGTATGTTAATAAAATTTCAACAATGTAGTCTCGCCAATCAATATCTTGTTTGTCTTTCTTTTCATCTGCTTCAACTCTGTTATACAGCATTCTTTTGAACGTTTTAATTGCTACTTCACTGAACGCTGCGTGGTTTCTTGTTGTGTAGTGTTCTATACCTTTCTCTTTTAGATAATCTTGTATAGATTTTGTATTTAATGCGCTTTCATCATCTGTAAATAATAATTTACAAAATCCGCCCATCTTTTTAAATCCTTCAACCAGTGCCATTGCTACATCACCTTCGCTTTTGCTTTTAATAGGTATTACAGTCATGTATTTTGAAAATACATCTATCATTAAAGCACCAACCTTCATTTTCTGATTAGGAATATCATTGATAAAGAATAAATCAGACTGGAATTCGTGAAATGCATTTGGCGGTATATATGAATTATGCCCTCTTGGTTTTGTTTTGATTTCGATATTTTTATCGAAAAAATCGTCTATATCAGCCTTGGTTATTGACTTATCTTTTTCTCTACTTTCTTGCAGTGTGCGCTGTTTAGACCCATAACCGCTTTTTATCATAATAAATATCACTAATTGTTTTTGTTTATCCATATAATAAATTAAGATTTATTGTATTGATAATATTATTTATAATTTAAATTCAGGATAAGAATTTATTTGACAAATCTTACATATTTCATACATCATTTTAAAAATAATATTAATATCTCTCACTGTATTTTGAACATTAAACTTTTTACTTTCAATAAATAATTTGATATTTTCTTTAACATCTTCTCCTTTCTCTTGACTATAACCCAACATCCATAATATATCATAAATCATGTCATATTTTTCTTACTGATTTTAAGAAAGTGTTTAACATAATCGTAAGGTGGTATTTTATTTACAGTTAGAAATATTAAAATCTCATCTTCTACATTTCTATTATGTCTCCCTTTTATTCTCAACAGACATTTGATTAAAAATTGATTTTCCCTCCATTCCTGACAAATTTTACATTCATCTTCTTTACCCAAAGCATAATCAATAATATTATTAACTATTCCATTAGGTAAATTCATTTTGTATAATTCCATATGTTCTTTTTTGAAGTGGCAACAGTCATAGCATTTCTTATTGATATAATTATTTACTTCTTGTTCCTTCATTACTCTCTACTATATATAGGTATTATTTCTTTAAACCTTTTTTAGTCAAAAACTAAGATTTTAATATAAAACATATTAAAATCTTAATGAGCTGAAACATTACAATATACACAGAATGAAGTTGAATTATCTATATGGTGGGCGATTGAATTATCAAGGCGCTGACAAGTAAAATTGCTACATAATTTTCCCTTCTTTGTTTCAAAGTTAAATGAAGTATTACACTTTTGGCATCTGGCGCGAAACTGTGATAAACACCATTCGGCAGTTATGTATTCTTCTTCATGTATTTCCCGGTGAGCGCGACGGTCTTGTATCTTATAATTTTCTACTTTGTTTTTAAAGTATCTCATTATCATATTTTTATCCATGTGCTTATCAAACTCTGGATTGAAATAAAATTTAACCTTTCTGAAATCAACACATCTTGTAATCGCCGTCCATAAAAACTCTCTACTTACAAAAGGCAAGTTGAATTCATGTATTGTCATGCTTTCTTTTACACTTGCTCCCTGTGATGAGTGAGTAGTGGCACAGTATGAATATATAAAGTTAGCATCAACCACAGGTTCAAATAACATAAATTCATCTTCTTCATTTGCTATGTTTTGTAATGTTATTTGTTTTCCTAATTCATCATCTTCTATATTTGTAATCCTGTATGTTAAATTTATATTAACTCTGGGTTGTTTAATCCACTTTCTGGCAATTAAAATATCGCCCACTACATATTTAGCATTTTTGTTTAACCTCTCTCTGATTTCACTTGCTACATTTCAACATCTTATATTAGTATAAGCAATGTTATGCTCTGATGCCATTATATCATCAGTGATTTCAATATATTTGGGTATGATGTCATTTATTGGCAATGTATTTTCCCAAAAGTCAGCATACATATCATTAATTATTGCTCTGTTTCTTTCTCCTTCTTCACTATCTTTTGCACCTACTCTTTTACAAATTGTTAAGAGGATGTTGTATTTAAAGGTTGTATCCAAACAATTATCCATGTATGTCGCCGGGTCTTGGCAGTTGGTCATTACTTCCACTCCTTGTAATTGCTTAACATCGCCCGTAGCAACTACGATTTTATCCGGATTATTCTGAATAAATAACCTTACTTTATTCAGCACATATAAATTTGACATATATATTTCGTCAAACACTATTACATCAAAAGGCGAATAATCATAAATTGGTAATTTCTCTCCGACATCTTCATGAACGGAAATGCTAAAAAATGTTATATGTTATTGCTTCTACTTCTTTCTCTTGTAAAAGTCTATTTGTTGGAACGACGAACAGAACATTATAATTCATTGTTTGGAAATATTCGCCTATATAACTCTTACCTGTGCCCGGCACTTTCCCTTTCACAAGGCATGGATTTTGTTTAATAACTTTTTACAAATGCTTTCAGTATTCCATTCATCTTCAATAGAAATATTAATATTCTTAATCTTCGGTATTTCAGGTAATTCATTAAACTTATACTTATATGGTTGTGTCGGTAGTGTTATAGTGTGCTTCTCTTCCCAACTGGAAGGGTTGGGAAGTTTCACTTCCCAAGTGCTGGGACACAGGGTGTCCCACCAGTCTCCAGTCGCCTATTTCATCGCCAAATTTCAGCAGTCCTTCCCACCATTTTCTCAAATAAGTATATCCATAAACTTTATCCAAATCGTCGTTGTGGATAGTAAAACTGTCCGTTTTAACACTATACACTTTAATATTATTATCAGTTAATGTTTTATATGTTTCATACATTTTGAAATTGTGGTATTGTAGCAAAAGCTCTTTGATGTATGTAAAACCGTTGCTCAATACTTTTTTATCTGAAACATTCAATACATAGTATGTCATGCCTTCTGTATCCTTTACTCTCATTTCATCATCTTCTAATTCGTCTAATTCTGTTTGGTACTGACCGATTGTATAGATTTTACTGTTTGGATTCAACTTTTGATAATAACACGCCTCCCTCAATGAGTTAAATGTGCTACTTTTCTGTGATGTGTTATGCGATTTTTCCGGCATACCGATGCTTATGTTTGCTACTTTCTTTTGTAGTTGCTTATTTAAATCTTCATTGCTTGATATGTTTGTAGAATAGAGTTCATCAATTATTTTCTTGTAATTAACCTTATAAACATGATTAGGTTGTTTGAAATATAATATCTTCAACTTAATATCACGCTTTAACAACTGCTTTAAAAACTTACCGTAAATCAGATTATATTTCTTGTTAAAAATTATGTTTCCTTCATAGACTTCTACAATGTATAAAGTTAAATTATTAAGACTATTAATATCGCAATTTTGAGCAAAGGGTTTAATCACATCAAACTCAGTAAATCTGGGGATGTATTTAATACAGCGCCCGCCAAAAGTAAATGCCTTTCTAATGTCAATCTCCCTCAACTTTTTAATATTAACATTCGTGTCATGAAACCTCCCAACAGGGACAATAGTTTTACACTCCTTCAATATCTTAATATCAACTTCATTGTAATATGATAAGTGGATTTCCTTAAGCATGCCCTTTTGAAATCGGAACATAGCACTAACAATATTATTATATGTGTCTTCATCATCAACCGCCACATCTTCATCAATCCTATCTTTTGATAAACTCTGTGATACAATATTATATTTAATGTATTTTTTGAGTTTTTGTAATCAAACTTACACATAATATTAGCAATTTGTCCGGAATTGCCATATTTAATGTAGGGTTGGTATCCTGCTTCGTGGAGTTGAAAAATACTTTTACCATATCATTGTCAGAATGTATTAAGGCATATTCTTCTTCATCCCGCATTTTTAATAAATCATCTACAACATCAAACATTTTATACTTAATAGGTTCATTCCTGTCAGTAATATAAAATCTGCTTGTAGTTGGTGCTTTAAATCCTTCCTCGTTTGCTTGCATTTGCCTTAATGTGTTTAAATCATGGATTAACAAATAAATATGGTTATTCTTAACTAATCCTCTGAACATTTTAACTCTGCCCTTTTCGTAGTCTTTGGGGTCGTGTTGATAAATGAAACCGCCTGTAAAGTTGTAAAGTCTGACTGGAATATTGAGGAATTTAAAGACCCTATCCATTTGGTTTATTGATGCTCCATTATTGATAAACTCTTCTTCTGTCATTTCCAGCAATTCTAAAATCTTATTTCGGGATAATGTTTTAGCATTATGTGCCTTCTTTGCTCTTGTCAGTTCTGTCCCTTCAAAGTTTTCAAGTAAAGCATTTATCCAACATTCATTATCTTTATATTCCTTCTTTTGTAATGCTTCTTTTATTGTTAAAGCATCGGCGTCAACTTCGGTCTGGATGTCTCTATAACAGATGCTTATATTCTGACTTTCCCTCAGTGATTGCTCTCTTTCATCGTAGTTTGAGGTGTCAGTTTCAACCAGTTCAACGCTTTCAATTCTAATGGCGTCAGCGTATTCCACAAGATGCCCTATATCATCAAATTCGCTACTGGTGTTCATCAACAGCATTACCCTTTTGAATAAGCTTTTTTCATCTATATGATATTTTCTAATCTTTCTACTTACTACTGCTTCTATAAACTGATTTGCTTTGACGCGCGCAGTTGCTACCATCCTTTCTTTTTTCTCACCTCTGGTGTTGATAATGAGAGGGTAATATTCTCTACCGTCCATTGTAAATGCTGGTCGCTTTACACCTGACCTGTTATCAACTGAAAATAACATAAATTTTACATCATAAGTCTTCCTGTTCTTGAAAATATCCTTTGCCTTTGTTGCTAATCCCGATATTGCTTTTCTTTTAAAGATGGGTTGCTTGTCGTGTGTTTTAATTACTGCTTTAACTTCCTTTCCTGTCCTTGCTTTCTTTGCCGTCTTTGCCATTCTTTCGGTTATGGGTTCTGCTTCTTCGTACTTTGCCACTGCTTTATCATATCTCTTCAATCCTGATTTTCGTTTCTTTGTATCATTGATGCTGATGTCATTTATCAATTTATTTGCCGTTTCATATTGTGAAATCTTGCGGTCTTCATACAAATCAACTATTTTATTGATTTTTGCTTGTATATCCGGCGGGACTTTGCCAATTTTACTATCTCTTGTAGTTCTCAAGTTCTGGGTATATTGTTGAATAAGTTTTTTAGTCATGAATATATTTATATTATATTTATAATAATAAGTATTTCTTTAAAAGCTTTCGTCTTAAACTTAAACTAATGATATGTCTCGAAACAGTCTTAAAGAAATGTTATTTAATATGATTAAGATAATGACAAAGAAACCAGAAGATATGACATTGGATGAAATTAAGGAACAGATGGCGTTGTTTTCACGGTTGTATTATCATAAGAGAAAAGAAGAAGACCCTGAATACATAGAAAAAGTAAGAGAGAGAAAAATAATAACAGGTAAAGCACTTTATCATAAGAAGAAAGCAGAGAGAGAAGCAAAGGAAGCACAAGATAGGATGGAGAAGGGAGAACCAGAACCTGAAAAGTCAAATTATCACCCGAGCAGATCATACAAAACAGAATATGCGATGGTTGCTGTCGCTAATTGAAAATAATACTATTTTAATGAAAAATAATATTATTTTAGACTTTCTTTTTCTTTATCCTTATCTTCATCATTTTCACTTTCAGCATCAGTAGGAATAGGCATGTCAGTAGGAGGTGCTATTTCATAATTAGGATTTTCTTCTGAGGATGATGAATTAACAGTATGTGTTGAAGAACTATTATAGGAGGAGAACTATTAACACTAACAGGCGGTGAAGTTTTTAACTCAACTTCTTCACTAACATTTGTATTTAGCCAATTCATTATGACAGTTGTTTTGTCGTATGATGTTACTAATGAATTCATTGTTAAATTAACTAATAACTCTGAAATTTGGATTGTGGTTAATGTAGTGTGATATGTTAAATGTGCTACTATTTGTCCTATACTAAAACCTGACCTCATCATAAATTCTATAATCCTCATCAACATAAATAATTTCTTTCTATATTCATCAATGTCATCATCTTTTTTGTCATCATCATCATATAAATCAGGATCATATGTAAATGCTTCTGCTTCTGCTTCAGCCTTGGTTATCAATTTGCTTTTGAAACTGTTTGAAGACCCACCTAATAGTTTTGTCTTATCATCAAAATTATAAGTTTGTGTCGCCTTATCATATGGAAGGTGCCTTGTTTTCTTTGTTAAGCGTTTGTGTTGCCTTGTCTGCCATCATAACTTGAGCGTTCATATATCTTTCTTTATTTTTATAATTCATTAAATCCATTTTATCAAAATCAAAATTATTCAATAACATATCCTTCTTGTATTTCTTCAGTATAACTGTTGTTTTTATTTTGTTTGTCATTGCTTGTTTAAGCATTTCATCATATGTGGGGCGTTTCCTTAACTCGTGTTTGCGGTTGTTAATCATTTTATACAATTGTTGATAAATTATTTAAATGATTTAATCCTTTGTTGCTTTGCCTTTGCCTTTAATATCTCTCCAATCTTCCATTCTTTTTCTTAGCAATTCATCATTTACTTTCGTCGTCCATTTTCCGTTGTTTATAAGTTTCTCCACCAGTCCAACTAAATAAGTTCTACCGGTTTCTTTTTTACCTTTACCTTTTTTCTTTGTGTTTGAATATTGTTGTTCCTGTTCTTCAGTAAGTCCTGCTCCTCGTAAATGTAATTGAAATAGTATGTCTTCTTCTTTTACTGTGCTTCCTTTCCAATGGTTTATATCAATTGAATAGTCAATGGTTTCCTTATGTGTTCTTGTTTGTCTTTGTGGGACTGTGGATGAGCTGTCAGCGCTGTCCATTGTTTGCTCTCTCTTCTCGGTTCTTTTCTGTTGCAAAGTTTCTTCTCTTACAATACGCCCCTTTAATGCCGCCTGTAGTCGTTTAGCCGCTTCATCTTCTGTGATAAGCGGTTCTAACGGTGGTAATTCATCATCGCTTGATTTAGCAGTTGCCATTGATTGTACCTCTGATGGTGTATCATATTTTGTTTTTCTCCAATCTGTGGCTACCCGTGCCCTTTCATGTAAATCATCTAAAAATTGTCGTCTAACATCTTCTGACATTTGACTTGTTTGTTGTTCGTGTTGTTCCTCGGCATCGTCCATTGTAGCGCTTAGTGTTTGTATTGCTCCGTCTCTTAAATCATCCATTTCATCGTCCTTTGATCAAAATGAGCGACTGTTTTAGGTGTTTCTAACATTTTTTGAAAGTGTTGTTGTCTCAAATCTACGGTATTATTTTCATAAACTGCTCCTAATGGACTGTCGCGAAAATAATAAGCGTTTCTGTCTATTACATCTCTGATATTCTTATTTTTATATTCTTCCTTTGTAATTTCCTTGATGAGTTCATTATAAGACGGTCTTAATCTCAATTGTGATTTTAGCGTTTTCATCTGTGCATTTTTTAATCTCATTATTATATGAAATTAGTTAGATTATAAAATTTATTAATCTAATATAATTAATTTTATTCAAAATCAAAATCTTGTCTTAACTGATTGATTATTCCTTTCTTCTTCTTAATCATTTCTGAATAGGATTTACCTGTTTCACTTGATGGATGATGTCTCAATTTTTCACCTTCCAACCTTTGGATTTCGTTAAAATACGCCTGTGCTTCTTCCATATATCTTCTTTTATTTTGAAATACAGCATAATCTTTTTTGGTGTTATGACGTTCTAATTGTTCTTGTAATTCTTTCAAATATGTGTAATTAGGTTGGTGTGCCTTGTTGTCTCCTTCATAATAGTAATGTTGAGTTGATTTATATTTATTCTTCTTTTTTGGTTTGTTTGTTTCAAAAACTGCTTTTCTATCGATAACATCACTGATATGAGGTTTATCTTTATTTTGCGGTTCTGTTATTCTATTTACAACGTTGTCATAAATTTCTCTACGGCGCATAAGCAATTGTTTCTTATCAATAATCATTATATAACAATAATTAGATTAAAATTTATTTTTGCTATAATTATTAATTTAATTTATTTTTATTTCTCGCTTCTTTTCCAATATTATTGTATCTATCTTTCGCAGTTTCAAATACTTTATTTGCTGTGCTTTCTATATGTTGTTTTAACTTTTCTTCAACTCTTCTTTCTATTTCTTGTTCATCCACTTTTGGAATATTATCTTTAACTTTTTCATATACGTTATTCTCAAATTCTTTTGCTTGTGCAGGATGCATAATTTTTCTACGGACAACTTTGTTAGGGTCTGGTTCTTTTTTAACTGGTATTCCATTACAGTTATGACGATATTTGAAAGTGTATTTTGTTAAATATTTTTTACATTTTGGACATTCCACTTTTTCAGTTGAGTATGTTTTAGATTTTAATTCTTGCTTTGGTTCGTGTTCTTCTTCTACTTTATTATTTTCTTCATTTATAATATTATTAGTTTCTACTTCTTTACTTTCTTCATTAATAATAGGTTCTTCTTTAATTTCTTCTACTTCCTTAGGTGCTTCATTATTTTCACTGCCTACGTCTATAATTTCAATATTTTTAACCATATAATTAGTATATAATAAATATATATATTAAAATATTTGAATATAATTAGTATATAATAAATATTTATACAAAAATATTTAATATATGCTTTTCTAACCTTCAAAAAATGTTAAACTAAAACTACTTGTTGTTCCATTCATATTTAAAACTCTACCCGATGCATCAGTAAATCTAAAATGAAGTCTATTCAATGAACGCATACTAACATCATTAGCATCATTTAAAATTAGTTCATTATCATATATGAGGTTGCCGAATGATGTTAAAACTGGTACTTTCTGTATTATCGATGAAGTACCAAAACTACATAACTGGTTTCCGTTACTTAATTCATTACAATGAATATAAATATTTTTAACAGGTAAAAATGATATAAATCCACTAACAAAAGCGTCTGCTGTACTATTTACTTTTTCAGTAGTATTTCCTAAAATATCATTAATACTAATAAGATAATCTCTATCATAATCAATACCAAAACTGTAATTTGTTTTTAATTCTTTATCTGTATGGATTATAAAAAATAAGAAATATAATTACAACTTATAGTTATATTATTTGTTTTTAATGAATAACTACAAGTAAAAAAATCACTATTTCCATCAGTTCCATTAGTAGCAGTATTCAATTTATTTTGTAATTCGGTTGCTAATTCACTACCTACATAACTACCTTTATCAGGTGCTACAATAAAATAATATACTGGTGCTCCTATTAATATCCCTCCTAATGTTAAATATAATCTGTTATTTAAATTATCTTCAATTGGATAAAATGAATTAGCGATAGATACTTCGTGACAAATCATTTTAGTATTTGGTCCGCATTCTTGTTGCTCTCTTAAATTAATAACAAAATCTGATGTAGATTGACTGTCATTTAAATCACGATAAGCACTGTTGATATATATTTTACGAAAACTCATTATATTAATTAATTAGATTTTAATTTATAATTCAATTATATAATGAAATATAAATATTATTTAAAAGAAGGTAGTTTAAAATCATACAATCCACTTCATCAAGGTCATAGTGAAATGTATAGAAAAATATTTAATGAAATTCAACAAGAAAAATCATTATTCAAACCTAAATATAATAATAATTTATCTGACACAGAAGGATTAAACAAAGCAGATACAAATGGTAAAGGTTGTTATTTAGATAATAATAAACTATTTGTTGCTGGGACATTTGGTAAGTCTAATATTAAATCAAATATTAATGATATTTTAAGTGATATTACAATTCCATTTGGTTTAAGTTCATACAGTCAAAGGTATAGAGATATTAGTGATATACTTGATGCAAACCATAATATTAGTGAAGTTATTAGTCATTCATTGGGTAGTAGTGCGAGTGCTAAATATTTACAAAATAACCCTGATAGAAATATTCATTTGACAACTTACGGCGCTCCTTTTGTTTCAATGTCAAACAAAAATATTGACAACTACACAAGCCTAAGAAATTGTGGTGATATAGTCAGTATTTTAGATAGAGGCAGTATAACATCAAATAGAGGAGGTTTTAACCCATTAACAAATCATCAACACTCATTATATGGTGATACTGGCAAATCACCAAGAGCAGGTGAAGCACCTGTGAAACTTATAATGTGAAACTTATTTAAAGTCAAATTCAGTATATTACAGTATAACACAGTAATGGACTATAAGAACGGTAGAGTATATTGCATTCGTAATGCCATAGATGATGATATATATGTTGGTTCAACTTGCCAACCATTAAGTAAAAGAATTGCAGAACATCGTAAGAATAGATTTACAAAATGTAAAAAACATTTCAAATTATATAAGAAAATGGACGAACTAGGGGTAGATAATTTCTATATAGAGTTAATTAAAGAATGTCCTTGCGAAAATAAGGAACAGTTAAGAGCTATCGAAGGTGAATATATAAGACTTTTAGGCACGCTTAACAGTAGGGTTGAAGGAAGGTCAGACAAACAGTATTGTGATGAAACAAAGGAGACACGATTAGAGTATTTCCAAAAATACAGAGCAGACAATAAGGAAGCGACACAAGAAAGAAATATTAAATATAGAGAAAAGAACAAAGACCACTTAAATGAAAAAGCAAGAGCACGATATGAATTGAAAAACAAGAAATAACTGTGTGTGAAGTATGCGGTCATTCTTATAAAGCATTCAATACAAAATTGCACGAGAAAACTCAAAAACATCAACAGGCACTAAATAACATAACTAACAATGAAGATAATATATCAGATAATATATAATGCCTAATAATGACATAAAAAACAGTATAAATCCTAAAAAGAAAATCAGTTATGACGATATTAAAAAGATTGTAGAAGACGACGCGAGGAACGAGCCTCGCGTGCTACGCGACCCTAACTATAAGGTTGAACATAATAATATTAAGAACAAATCAAAAAACTATTAAATACAAAATCAAAAAAAGAAGTTATAGATTATTCACACTTTAAAATAAATCAATTTAATAATAGAATAATATAATAATTTTCTATTATTAAATATATAAAGATGGAAACATTACATATTGAAGATGTCCTTGTAGAGAAGAACCTTCGCTTTAAATTAAAAGATGGCGGTTCTTATGTCCCTTCAAAAGAAAGTAAAAACTTTTATCCTTCATCGGTTCCTACTTATACCGCTGATACAAATTCTGTAATTAGGTTTAACATTACTGGACCACCTAATCAATGGTTGTCCCTACCTTCGTTATTATTAGGATTTACTCTAAACAACACTGATAACGCACCAAGTCACGAACTTCGGCCAATTGATACGGCCGGTTTCTTTGATAGGGTGCGTGTATTAATGGGTGATGTCATTGTATGCGATTTAAATTCTCTTTCTCGTGCGAGTACAATGAAAGATGTATTAAAATCATCAGAAGAAAAAAGAATTGATGAAGCATTAGGTTTTGGAAATACTCTTCTTAATCACGATGGACGGTTTTTAACTTGTGATGCGGCAGCAACTTCTTCTACCCAAGCAGTCGTTAGAAATGTTACCAGTAACAATTTTAGAGGAATTGAAGGAGGTAAAGGTGCTAATGTCTATTTTGATTTAAACTTAAAATGCTTTAAGACTTGTGAAAACTGGATACCTTTATCTTATTGTCCAATAACAGTTGAATTGTATTTAACCACTAGTGTATTAAAACCAACTGTTAATATATCAGGACTTTTCACTGCTTCAAATACGAGTATACAGTGGTCTGTTACCAAGGCAATTTTCAAAGGCAACGTTTACACCCTCGAGGATTCTTTATATGCAGAATACAGTAAAATTTTAGAAACTGGCTCTCTTCCAATTACTTTTGAAACTGAAACCATGCAAGAACAAACAGCATCTGCTGAAACTGAAGTATTTACTACAATTGTCCGTAATGTATCTAAATTAAATAAATTGTTTATTTCTTTTTCAAACCCATCAGCAAAAACTTATGTTGGAGGTTATGGAGAGCTGTTGAAAGAATATAATCGTATGTATCACCCATTAGGGAATATAACAAATGATGTAGGTATTTATAACCCAGAATATGAATTATCCGCTTCTTTAGTAATCGGTAATCAAGTCATACCCAGTCAAGAAATTCAAGGTGTCCGAAAAGCTTACGCCCATCTTATGCATTGTTTTGATAAACCAATGTTAGTTAGAGCAGAAGATTACAGGTCTCACGCTTTTATGTATGGTTTTAATTTACAAAAATTAGAAAGTGCCTTCTACACAGGTTTAAATTTAAAAAATAACTCACAGCGCGTTGTAAAAATAAAGGCGTTGGATGGTTCAACATTATATTCTGAACGTAAAATGGCAGAGAGACTTTATATTCTAATGGTTCATGAGTGCATACTTGAAATCCGTTCAAATTCTGTAACATTTTATGATTAAATAAAAGATATGATATTATTAATTTTCTAATTAATAATATAATATTATGAGCAAGAACTTAACGAATATCTTCGATATTACAGCAAATAGAATTAGACAAGTAAAAGACGGAGCAGTCAATGATATAGAAGACCTTTACGCGAGTAAATCTGACATTCAAACAGTATTAGATAGTAAAGCAGACCATGCAGACACCTATACAAAGGAGCAGATAAATGCTCATTTTTATGATATAACTGAAATATATGACAAAACAGAAATTAATGTATTATCAAATAAGATTAGTTCAAATTCATTTTTAATAGGAAATCTGACAATAACTTCAAATACAAATTTTAATAATATTTCATCAAATAGTAATTTAATAAATAATTTAAATTCTACTGTATCAACTAATCTTAATAATATTTCTTCAAATACTAATTTAATTAATACAAGTATTAATAATATTTCTTCAAATACTAATTTCATAAATATTTTAAATTCTACTATGACAACTAATTTTAATAATATTTCTTCAAATACTAACTTAATTAATACAAATTTTCGTAATATTTCATCAAATGCAAACTTAATAAATAATTTAAATTCTACTATTACAACTAATTTTAATAATACTTCATCAAATTCTCATTTAATATCTCAGTTACAAACAGGTTCATTTGATAGTGATTTATATTACAATAAAATAACAACTAATAGTTTATTATCAGAAAAATTAGATACATCAATATTAAATAATACACTAATTCATAATATAACAACAACATCTACTTTTAAAATAGCAAATTTTGGGAATTATAATAATTTTTGTGAAATGTACAATAATTATGTTGATAGTTATATTTATGGAAATTTAAGTGGAGCAACTATGTGTTTAAATCAAAGAGGTTTTGGAGATGTAGAAATTAATAATTCTTCAACTTTTCAAAATGATAAAACATTATTAAATCATAATACTACAATATTATCTAATTTACAAGTATCAGGTTTATTTTCGTGTTCGTCTATTTTAGATATAGCAGGTTCTGACGCTAGACATGTTTTACAATTTAAACATCTAAATTCAAAACATCATCAGAAATTTGTGGAATATAGATGGAATAAAGACGATACAATGAAAAAAACGTTACAAGAAAAGAAAGACAGACATGAAAAAATAATTTATCTTATTATTTATATGAATAGGGCTTATTCAGATTATATTAATATAATAGGTGAAGTTGAGAAAATAGAACAAGTTGTAATAATTGACAATAAAATTAAAAAATGTTGTTATTATTCATTAGAATTAATTAAGTTAGGAATTCAATATATCAAAAATAAAAATGTAAATATTAATATAAATGGGAAAGAAAAAGAGTAAAAGCAAAGAAAGACCAATGCCAGATATTGAAGCACGGAAAGAAACATCAGAAAGTGTTAAATCAATGAGCGAAAGTAAACCTATAAAATGTGATAGATGTAATCACGTTATGAATTTTAAGAATGAACTGACGGTAGATAAAAAAGGTGGCGTTAAAGTTAGTTGTATTCCTTGTATGTTTTCTTATAAAAAATCAGATACAGATTTGAATATTAAGAAAAAACGGGTGGTGATTTGGTAATTGAAACTAATGAACATTTAATTAATGTTAGTTTTAACAGAGACTTAAGTTAGTATATAAAGAGTAGATTTAACACTAATTCAAACGCATAAATAAATATATAATTAAATATAAATATTTATATATAGAAATGTCAGAAAATGAAAGTTTTACAATTACCGATTTAATGAAAAACTTGTAATTATTAGTAAGAATGTTAAAGCATTGTCCGAACTTGTTAAGACTATTGATGAAAAAAATAAACCAACCTAAAAGCAATAACGAAGACGATAAGGATAAGATGGATAAAATCTTTGAAAAGAAGGATTAGGGCGTCCGAAAGGGTCTTTTGAAGACAAACAAAAACAATATGTGGAAATGTTAAACAAAGGGCGTATTAAACAGCCAAAAGAGGAAACCATTGAATATTATAAACTGTTTAAGAACGAAGAGGGAAAGTATGAAATAATATAATAAATATCTAAATCATTCTAATAATATGAATTTATTAGAATTATTTAGTGGGACAGGCAGTGTTGGACTTATTGCAAAGTCGCTCGGTTTTAATGTTATCTCATTAGATTTGAAAAATGCTGATATTAATTGTGATATACTTGAATGGGATTACAAACAATTTGACAGAAACCATTTTCAATTTATTTGGAGTTCGCCCCCTTGCACGGAATACAGCAAAGCAAAAACAACGGGAATAAGAAACATTGAATATGCTAATAGTATTGTATTAAAAACATTAGAGATAATTGACTATTTCGGTTTTCCGTATTTTGTTATTGAAAGTCCGCAGACAGGATTATTGAAAAGTCAGTCTTTTATGAATGGGTTAAGGTTTAATGACATCGACTATTGTAAATATGGTTTTAACTATCGTAAGAGAACAAGGTTATGGAACAACCTTGATAGATGGAAACCCCGAAGTTTATGTAATAAAGATTGTGGTAAAGTGGTTAATAACAAACATACTGAAACTGCGCAACGGATACCATCAAAAACCAAGGCGGAATGGGGTGATAATTATGTAATCCATAAGCAGGAAGATTTATACAAAATCCCGAGTGAGTTGATTTGTGAAATTTTGGTGAGTTTGGTGGATTAAGGAAAACGAGTTTGGGGTTGGTGTTGAAACTTGAAATTTGCAGGGTCAAATGTTGACATTGGAAGGGTCACATCTCAACATTGGAAGGGTCAAATGTTGACATTGGAAGGGTCACATCTCAACATTGGAAGGGTCACATCTCAACATTGGAAGGCTCACATCTCAACATTGGAAGGCTCACATCTCAACATTGGAAGGGTCACATCTCAACATTGGAAGGGTCAAATGTTGACATTTGCCCACTCATGAAACATGTGCACAAACACTCACATGCAACGGCGAGGGCACTGGTTGAAGATGAAGTCGTTGTAGACGAAGCGCGGGCGGTTTTTGTTGTCGGGTTGTTGTAAAAATCTATTGTATGGTCGGTTGTGTGGTTTGTTGTTTGGTGGTTTTTTTCTATGAGGGTCTTACCCCAGAGCAAAAATATTATTTGTGTCGTGAAACCTCACGAACTCGGCAGAGCTTCGTGTCTAAAACTATTTAAAGGGTAGATTGCTTATTATTGTAAGAGATTATGGAAAGAACATATTGCGCGTGTTGTGGATGTTATAAGGCAATAGATGTATTTTCAGGAAGTTGTAAAACTTGTGATAGATGCCGTGAAAAGCAGAAAACGAAAGACCAAAGAAAGAGACTGAAAAACGCGATGGATAAGCAACAGAAAGAAATAGAAGAAGGAGAAAAACAATATTGTTCACATTGTAAAATGAATAGAAAGATTGGGTTATTTTCGGAAAATCATAAAACTTGTGATTTGTGTAGAGAAAAATGAAAATCTACTCGCAGACATGGAGAGATAATCATAAAGAGGAGATAAGCGAAATAAATAAAGACTATGGCATGAAAATATTTGTGTGCTCTGTTTTTGATTGTGAGGTTAGATTGAAACATAAAGCGAGGCATGAAAAAACAAAGAAGCACATTGATAATTTAAAAAAGAATGAGGTTGAGGATAATTGAAATGGTTTAAGTTATTCTTGAAAAATGAATAACTTGAAACATTGTATTAATTATTATATGGTTTTGGTAAGTGGATTGATAAATTATGTTGGGCGGGATTTGGAAAAGTGGGTAGTTTGCTTGTTGGTAAGCTACTGCTTGCTCTTGTGACCAAGTGACCAACAAAAAGTAAAGGCGTGCGTAGCCAACATGGAACATTGAGGGCCCTTCACATGACACAATTCCATGGGTTCCACTGTCCTATGTTGACGGGTCAAGCTTCGGCATATTGCACATATTGTCTCCCAATATTGTTTGCGTAACTTCTTTCTGGTGTGCTAGTGAAACTTTTGGTATCCGCATACAGTGTCCCAGCACTTTGATCCGATGGGAGTTAACGTGAAATGTGAGCAACATTTGCCCCAGCATTCAGTGTTGAACAGGGGTGGGTAGTTCATGCGACAATGACCACAAGATGGCGAATCATGCAATTAGAATAGGCAAAATGTGTCGCCGTGCTGTGGCCCTGAAAGTAGAGCGCGTTGAGCCAGCGCGGCATGGCTGGAATATGTGCGCATGGTGCAGACGGGTGCCGGCTTGCGTAATCTTACAGGATTGCACAGCGCCTTGCGGCTCATAGATTTTGTATCTTGGTTGCTCGGGTCAGGGCTTTTTCAATCCATGCTTGGTATCCACGCACGGCGGTATCAACAAATCATGTTGTAACATGTTATCTCAAGCGCTTCAAGCATTGGCGATGCTGGTGGTCCGAAACTGCTGGTGATTGCAAGTTGAGGTCCGGGTTCCTCAATTGACACACCTGACATTTGGTCTTGCAGGGTCCATGTAGGGAGCTTGTTGAGGAGACACCCCCTCCACGTATGGACGGCTAGATTGACGCAGAAATTGTAGATCTTGGCTGCTTTTGTCCGTAGTTCGCTTGAATAGAGCAACGCCCAGAGATGAGTGGGCAAGGCAGATCGCGACGGGGCTTAAGTAGTTCTTGCCTTACCGGCGTTTAAGTGGATCCAGGGTTGTTTGCCTGCTTACTGCGGGCGTGTTGAAATTCCTACACGCTGAGGAGCACTTGAGGAGGCAGGATGAGGCCAAGCAGTTCAAGCGAGGCGCCTTGTGACTATATGGGATCTCCGCAGTGCCCGAAACTGCGGCAGTTGATTCCATTGCGGTCGTTGCGCTTGAAGACCCATCGCTTCATTTGGTCGGCAGAGAAAGTAGCTGAAGGTTCCCATGATCTTGTCGCGACTGCAATTTGCAGATCCTAGTGAAACGATTGTGGCTTGCTGCAACACATGTTATACCATGTGGTTTATTGTTCGTTTATCGTGACTTTCAGGATAACGTCCTTGTCCCCAAGTGTCAGTGATTTGAAAAGGGTCACGTGGGCGTGACGCGAGCATGCAACCCTTTCTGGACAGGCAGCTGATCTTCACACAGGTGCCAACCGATTTTCAACAGACGTTCGTCGCTGCAGGTGAGCAAGAGGACGATGGGTTGCCTCACGCAGGATTCGCCTTGCGCCTTTCGCGTATGCTACAAAATGCAGAGAGCGTTGGTTGCGGGTCTGTTGCGCGACAGATTGGCTGTTGGTCATTATCCAACTGCTGTTTTCAAAGGCTGTTCTGTGCACTGGTGCGCTGCAGTTTGCTCCCCCTGTACGTGGCTGCTCATGGCTTTCTGGGCGCGCGCTAGAGCAAAACCTTGGACACAGTCTAAGCTTGAGACGCCCTGAGATTCCAAGTTTTCGTTTTGTCCCTTTTTTAAGCATGAGTCTTCCGGGCTTGACATGGTTGAAGGCCCGCGATGGGTTCCATCCTCAATCTTAGAAGGACCTAGCCACAGCCATGGGGCATGAGGCTGGCAACGGCCAGAGAGGGAAGGTTGTTGGCAACCAGGCGCCCGTTATGTTTTTTTGAGGCATGCGGTGTTCTTTCTTTGTTGTCTTCTTTTGCGGGTGACCCTTGGGTGTTGTCTTGTTTCCATTGGGATTGAGTCGTCTTATTTTGGGTAGGCTATCGGCTTTTGGAATCGTGGCAGACATGATCCTGCAATCTGATGTTCAAGGCATAATCGGGGGCGAATCGAGCAGATCAGTGTCATAGTGTCGTCAACACTTTCTTTTGGGTGGGTCGTTGGGTGAAGGTGCCGCGCGCTGGCTCTTCCTGTGCATCATTGGACTGGGTGCTGGTTTGGTAGCCGTGTTCGTGGACGTTTCCATCGACAAGGCGCACATTTTGAAAGGGTAGGGCAGGCCAAGCGGAACACAACGACCGCTTCTCCACGACAGCTTCAATATGACACAAGGAGACAAAGGAATCCGCTCTGCATTTTTGCTGAAAAGTTGCAATTTTCGGGCCCTCGCTTTGTGTGTTACACTTGTACTGCAAAGTTTTGATATTCGAGCTAGCGCTGCCAAAGTGTACTTCGTGTACTGACAGAATAGTTGCGGCGTTTGAGTGAGCAACGGGCGGTGTGCAAAAGCATTGGGAATGGATAAGATCTTCCCCAACAAGTAAAACGATAAGGTCTCCCCAAACCAGACAACGTTTAGCGGGACTTGTTATGGTCGCCGCGGGACAGCTTGAGCAGTTACGGTGGGGTTTGATGGCCCGGCCAGGTCTTATACTTTCCGTGTAACATTCCATGACTCCATACCATTGCCTGATTCCCAACGCAAGCCCACAAAAACCATCAAACGCCGCGTAGCAGCCAGTCATCCTTTTCTAGCAGTTTGCGGTCGCTTCCACCATTGGTTAAATTCAGCGGGGGTCAATGAGTCCCTGAGCAGGGAAAGAGGTAGAATCAGAACAGGTGGTTTCTCAAGTGGCTAAGAACTTCCTCCCCAATGAATTTCCGCTACACTACTTCAGAAACATCCAGCCCTGGCCCTTTTGGCACATTTTTCACAGGGGCTCAGCGACCCCGAGCCGCAACACAACAGAAAGACCAACAACAGCAACAACAACAACAATCAACAATCAACAATCAACCATCAACAATGAACAATGAACAAGGAACAATGAACAATCAACAATCAACAGTCAACAATCAACAACCAACAACCAACAACCAACAACAGACAACAACAGACAACAACCGACAACAACGGCCAACAGCAGCCAACAGCAACCAACAACAAGCAACAGCAGACAACAACAGCCAACAACAGCCGACAACAGCCAAGAACAGCCAACAACAACAGACAACAACAGACAACAACCAACAACAGACAACAACAGACAACAACCGACAACAACGGCCAACAACAGCCAACAGCAGTCAACAACAAACAACAGCAACCAACAACAACCAACAACAACAAACAACAGCCAACAACAGCCAAGAACAACCAACAGCAACCAACAACAACCAACCACAACCAACAACAGACAACAAAAGACGACAACAGCCAACAACACCCAACAACTGACAACAACAGCCAACAACAGCCACCAACAACCAACAGCAACCAACAACAACCAACAACCAACAACAGACAACAATAGCCAACAACAGCCAACAACAGCAAGAGCCAACAACAACCAGCAACAACCAACAACAATCAACAACAGACAACAATAGCCAACAACAGCCAGCAACACCCAACGACAGCCAACAACAACAACCAACAACAACCAACAACCGCCAGCAACAACAACAAGAACAAGATCAAGAGGAAGATCAACAAGAACAGTAACAACCAAAACAACAACGGCAACAGCAACAGCAACAACAACAGCAACAACAACAACAACCACAACAGCAACACCAACACCACCACCACCACCGCCAACAACAACATCAACAACAAAAAACAACAACAGCAACAACAACAACAACAACAACGGCAACAACAACAACAATAACAACAGCAACAGCAACAACAACAACAACAACGGCAACACCAACACCAACACCAACAACAACAGCCAACAACAACAACAGCAACAGCAGCAGCAGCAGCAGCCAACAACAGCCAACCGCCACCAACAACCAACAGCAACCAACAACAACCAACAACAACCAACAACAGACAACAATAGCCAACAACAGCCAACAACAGCAAGAGTCAACAACAACCAACAACAACCAACAACAGACAACAATAGCCAACAACAGCCAGCAACACCCAACGACAGCCAACAACAACAACCAACAACAACCAAAACCACCAGCAACAACAACAAGAACAAGATCAAGACGAAGATCAACGAGAACAATAACAACCAACAACAGCCAACAACTGACAACAACAACAGCAACAACAACAACAACAGCAACATCAACACCACCACCACCACCGCCAACAACAACATCAACAACAAACAACAACAAACAGCAACAACAACAACAACAGCAACAACAACAACAGCAGCCAACAACGGCCAACAACAGCAACCAACAACCAACAGCAACCAACAACAACCAACAACCAGCAACAACAACCAACAACAACCAACAACCACCGGCAGCAACAGGAAGAACAAGAACAAGAAGATCAAGAGCAATAACAAGAAAAGAACAACAACAAGACCAATAACAACACAAACAACAACAACCACAACCACAACCACAACCACAACGATGACGACGACAACCACAACATCAACAACAACAACATTAACCACAACCACAACCGCAACCGCAACCACAACCACAACAACAACAATGACGACGACGACAACATCAACAACATCAACAACAAGAACAACAACAACAACCGCAACAACCGCAACAGCCACAACAACATCAACAACAACAACAACAGCCAACAACATCCAACAACTGACAACAACAGCCACCAGCAACCAACAGCCACCAACAACAACCAACAACAACCAACAACAGACAACAATAGCCAACAACAGCCAACAACAGCAAGAGTCAACAACCAACAACAACCAACAACAGTCAACAACAGCCATCAACACCCAACGACAGCCAACAACAACAACCAACAACAATCAACAACCACCAGCAACAAGAACAAGAACAAGAGGAAGATCAAGAAGAGGATCAAGAGCAAGAACAAGAACAAGAACAACAACACGAACAATAACAACACAAACAACAACAACAACAACAACAACAACAACAACAACAACAACAACAACAACAACAACAACAACAACAACAACAACAACAACAACAAAACAACAACAACAACAACAACAACAACAACAACAACAACAACAACAACAACAACAACAACAACAACAACAACAACAACAACAACAACAACAACAACAACAACAACAACAACAACAACAACAACAACAACAACAACAACAACAACAACAACAACAACAACAACAACAACAACAACAACAACAACAACAACAACAACAACAACAACAACAACAACAACAACAACAACAACAACAACAACAACAACAGCAGCAACAACAACAACAACAAAGATAGCAACAACAACAACAACCGTCAACAAACAACGCCAACAACAACGACAACAACCAACAACCAACAACTAACAACTAACAACTAACAACAAACAACAAACAACAAACAGCAAGCAACCAACAACCGCCACAACAACAACAACCAACTACAACAACCAACTACAACAACCAACAACAACCAACAACAGACAACAACATACAACAGCAGCGAACAACAGCCAACAGCAGCCAACAACAGTCAACAACAAACAACAGCAACCAAGAACAACCAACAACCACCAACAACAGCCAACAACAGCCAACAACAGCCAACAACAGGCAACAACAGCCAACAACAACCTCCCACAACCAACAACAGGCAACAACAGACAACAAAAGCCAACAACGCCCGACAACTGACAACAACAACCGAAAACAGCCAACAACTGTCAACAACAGCTAGCAACAGCCACCAACAACCAACAGCGACCAACAGCAACCAGCAACAACCACCAACAGACAACAATAGCCAACAACAGCCAACAACAGCCAACAACAGCAAGAGCCAACAACAGCCAACAACACCCAACCGACAGCCAACAACAACAACCAACACCAGCCAACAACAGCCAACAACAACCAGCAACAGCCAGCAACAGGCAACAACAAGAACCAACAACAGCCAACAACCGCCAGCAACAACAAGAACAAGAACAGAAAGAAGAACAAGAACAAGAACAAGAACAACAACAACAAAAGCTGCCAACAACAGCCAACAACAGCAACCAACAACCAACAGCCACGAACACCAAACAACAACAACCAACAACACACAACAACACCCAACGACAACGACAACAACAGCAACAACAACAACCAGCAACAACAGCATCAACAACAACAACAACAGCATCAGCAACAGCAGCAGCAGCAGCAACAGCGACAACATCACAACAACTACGGCAACAGCAACAACAACAACAACGACCACAACCACAACCATATCAACCAACAACCAACAACCAGAAACCAACAACCAACAACCAAAAACAGACAACAACCAACAAAAACAGCCCACAACAGCCAACGACAGCCAACAGCAGCCAACAGCAACCAACAACAATCAACAACAGCCAACAACATACAACAACAACCAGGCACAACCAACAATAGACAGCAAGAGACAACAACAGCCAACAGCAGCCCACAACACCCAACAACAGCCAGCCGCAGCCAGCAACAACCAACAACAACCAGCAACCGAATTCAAGAGACAACAACAGCCAGCAGCGCCCAACAACACCCAACAACAGCCAACAACAGCCAACAGCAACCAACAACAACCTACAACAACCAGCAACAACACTAACAACAATAAGAGCAAGAAGAAACAAAAGAAGAAGAACAAAAACAACAACAACAACAACAACAACAACAACAACAACAACAACAACAACAACAACAGCAACAGCAACAGCAACAGCAACAGCAACAGCAACAGCAACAGCAACACTAACAACAACGACGGCGACGGTGACGACAGCAGCAGCAACCGCAACAACGACAACAACAACAGCCAACAACAGACAACAACAACCAACAACACCCAGCAACAACAACAGTCATCAACAGGCAACAACAGCCACCAACAACCAACAGCAACAACAGCAACCAACCACACGCAACAACAGACAACGACAGCCAACAACAGCCCACCCAACAACAGCCAACAACAACTAACAACAACCCGCAACAACCAGCAAGAACCAACAACAACCAACAACAACCAACAACAACGCCAACAGCCAACAACAGCCAACAGCAACCAACAACAACCAGCAACAACACTAACAACAACAAGAACAAGAAGAAACACAGTAACAACAACAGCAACACCAACAACATCAACATTAACAACAACGACGACGACGACAGCAGCAACAGCAACAACAACGACGACGACAACAACAACAGCCAACAACAGACAACAACAACAACCAAAAGGAACCAACAACAACCAGCAACAACCAACAACAGACAACAACACAACAACAGCCAACAACAGCAACGACACCCAACAACAGCTCACAACACCGAGCAACAGCCATCAACCGCCAACAGGAACCAACAACGACAACAACAACGACAACCAGAACAACAACAACCAACAACAACCAACAACAGCCAACAACAGCCAACAACAGCCAACAACCAAGAACCAACGACCAACAACTAACTAACAACAAACAAAAAACAACAAACAACAGGCAGCAACAACCAGCAACAACCAACAACAACCAACAACGCCAGCAGCCAACAACAGCCAACAGCAACCAACAACAACCAACAACAAACAACAAAATTAAAAACAACAACAACATGAACAAGAGGAAACACAAGAACAACAACAACAACAACAACAGCAACAACAACAACAACGGCAACCAGCAACCAGCAACCAACAACCAACAACCAACAACCAACAACCAACAACCAACAACCCACTACAACCACGACGACGACGACGACGAAAGCAACAACCAGCAACCATTAACCAGCAACCAGCAACCAACAACCAACAACAAGAACAACGACGACGACGACGACAACAACAACAACAGCAACAACAACAACCGCAACAACAACAACAAGAACAACGAGGTAACCTTCACCCTCCGCGGCTCTTCGAACTCACACGTTCTTCGCACAACGTGTTGGTCTGTTTTTCCAGTCATGAAATTCTGGTCAAACACAGTCCAGTCGCAACAAGTTGAATCAAGGCAAAAGCAACAACAGCAACATCAGCAACAACAGCAACCAGCGCCAAACTCAATACCAACAGCAGGCCAACGGCCTTTTCGCTTGCGACCGGGCCACTGGACTTGACAACAGCCACCCTTGTTGACCGGGTGTGCCTTTTGTTCCGTTTGACCGCACGTGCATCTTTTACCGCGCGTTATTGCTCCACCACGCCCCACCCCACCCCGTTGACTGCGTGTGAATCTTGCACAGAACATTACTACCCCACCCCGCCCCACCCCTGACATGACAGAAGCCCATCACTGAAATCCAGGACTGCGCGCGCATCTTTGCTGCGCCCCCCATTGACTGCGTGTGCGTCTTTTACCGAACGTTACTACCAGACTCCCCACCTCCGCCCCCAACCCGCCCCATCGTTGCCTGCGCGGTGCGTCTTTTACCGAACGTTATTGCCCCACCCCACCCCGCCCCCCCGTTGACTGCGTGCGCGTCTTGTACCGAACGTTATTACCCTACCCCGCCCCACCCGACCCCGCCCCGCCCCGCCCCGTTGACCACGTGTGCGTCTTTCACCGAACGTTTTTAACCCGCCCCGCCCCACCCCGCGTTGACTGCGTGTGCATCTTTCATCGCACGTTACCACCTCACCCCACTCCGCCCCACCCCCTGTTGACTGCGCGCGTGTTTTTTTTCCGAGCATTCTTTCCCCACCCGCCAGTTGACTGCGTTTGCGTCTTTTACCGAACATCATTACCCCACCCCGCCCCACCGCCTGACTGCGTGTGCGTCTTTTACCGAACGTTACTACCGCACCCCGCCTAGCCCCGCCGTTGACTGCGTGTGATCTCTTACCAAACATTATTACCCCACCCCGCCCACCCAGCCCACCCCACCCCCGGTTGACTGCGTGCGCATCTACAAAACACATAGAGTTCACAAGGCCGCAAAGGACGCAGCCCGCCACCACCACCAACAACAACAGCATCAACAAAGATCAAAAACAAGAACAAGAACAAGAGCAAGAGCAAGAACAAGAACAAGAAGAACAATAACAAGAACAAGAACAACAAAAACATCAACAATAACAATAACAACACAAACAATATGAACGACAACGAGAACCACAACCACAACAACAACAGCAAGAATAACAAGGTAGCCTTCACCCTTTGCGGCCCTGTGAACTCACACATTCTTCGCACAAAGTATTGATCTCTACCAGTCATGAAATGCTGGCCAAACAAAGCCCAGTCGCAACAAGTTCAATCAAGGCAAAAGC
This sequence comes from Effrenium voratum, assembly GCA_963377175.1. Taxonomy (NCBI): domain Eukaryota; class Dinophyceae; order Suessiales; family Symbiodiniaceae; genus Effrenium; species Effrenium voratum. The sequence goes on along the minus strand of CAUJNA010000225.1, from coordinate 967,715 downwards.
AACAACAGCAGCAACATCAGCAGCAACAGCAACCAACGCCAAACTCAATACCAACAACAGGCCAACGATTGCCTCGCAGGCGGCAGGGCCACTGGACTTGACAACAGCCACCCTTGTTGACCGCGTGTGCTTTTGTTTACCGCATGTTATTACGCCCCGCCTTGCGCCCCGTTAAATGAGGGCGCATCTTCTACTGAACGTACCCCGCCCCAGCCCCTGACATGACAGAACCCAATGACTGAAATCCAGAGCTGCGTGCGCATCTTTGCTGCGCCCCCCGTTGACTGCGTGCGCGTCTTTTACCGAACGTTACTACCAGATCTCCCGCCCCCCCCGAACCCGCCCCGCGCCGTTGACCGTGCATGCATCTTTGACCGAACGTTATTACCCCACCCCACCCCTTCCCCCCGTTGAGTGCGTGTGCGTCTTGTACCGAACAGCCAACAACAGCCAAGAAAACAACCAACAGCAACCAACAACAGCCAACAACAGCCAACAACAGCCAACAACAGTCAACAACAAACAACAGCAACCAACAACAACCAACAACAACAAACAACAGCCAACAACAGCCAAGAACAAACAACAGCAACCAACAACAACCAACCACAACCAGCAACAGACAACAACAGACAACAACAGCCAACAACACCCAACAACTGACAACAACAGCCAACAACAGCCAACAACAGCCAACAACAACCGACAGCAACCAACAACAACCAACAACAACCAACAACAGACAACAATAGCCAACAACAGCCAACAACAGCAAGAGTCAGCAACAGCCAACAGCACCCAACGACAGCCAACAAGAACAACAACCAACAACAATCAACAACCACCAGCAAGAACAAGAACAAGAGGAAGATCAAGATCAAGAACGAGAACGACAACAAGAACAACAACAACAACAACAAAAACAACAACAGCAACAACAACAGCAACAACAACAACAGCAACACCAACACACCACCACCAACAACAACAACAACAACCAACAACCACCGGCAACAGCAGCCAACAACGGCCAACAACAGCAACCAACAACCAACAGCAACCGACAACCAACAACAACCAACAACAGACAACAACAAACAACAACAGCCAACAACACCCAACAACGACAACGACAACGACAACAACAACCAACAACAACCAACAACAACCAACAACAGACAACAACAGACAACAACAGCCAACAACACCCAACAACAACAACGACAACGACAACAACAGCAACCAACAACAACAACCATAACAACACAGCAAGAACAAGAACAACAACAACAACAAGAACAATAACAACACAAACAACAGCAACAACAACCACAACCACAACCGCAACGACAACGACAACGACGACGACAACAACAACACCAACAACAACATCGACAACAACAACAACAACCACAACAACCACAACAGCCACAACGACAACATGAACATCAACATCAACAACAACACCAGCCAACAACAGCCAACAACAGCCAACAACAACCAACACCAACCAACTACAACCAACTACAGCCGACAACAGACAACAACAGACAACAACAGCCAACAACACTCAACAACTGACAACAGCAGCCACCAACAACCAACAGCCACCAACAACAACCAACAACAGACAACAATAGCCAACAACAGCCAACAACAGCAAGAGTCAACAACAACCAACAACAACCAACAACAGACAACAATAGCCAACAACAGCCAACAACAGCAAGAGTCAATAACAGCCAGCAACACCCAACGACAGCCAACAACAACAACCAACACCAGCCAACAACAACAAACAACAGCCGACAACAACCAACAACAGCCAACAACACGCAGAAACAACAACAACAGCCAACAACAACCAACACCAGCCAACAACAACCAACAACAGCCGACAACAACCAACAACAACCAACAACACGCAGAAACAACAACAACAACAACAGCCAACAACAGGCAGCAACAGCCACCAACAACCAACAGCAGCAACAACAACCAACAACAACCAACAACAACCCACCACAGACAACAACAGACGACAACAGCTAACAACAGCCAACAACACCCAACAACAGCCAGCAACAACCAACACCAACCAAGAAGAACGCCAGCAACAGCCCACAACAACCAACAGCAACAACAACAACCAACAACAACCAACCACAGACAACAACAGACAACGCCAGCCAACAACAGCCAACAACACCCAACAACAGCCAGCAACAACTAACAACAAGCAGCAACAACCAACAACAACCAAGAAGAACGCCAGCGACAGCCAACAACAACCAACAGCAACCAACAACAACCAACAAAAACCGGCAACAAAATCAACACCAAGAACAAGAACAACATTACAAACAAGAACAACAAGAAGAACAACAACAACGACGACGACAACAGCAGCAACAACGACGACAACAAAAACAACAGCCAACAACAACAACCAACAACAACCAAAACCACCAGCAACAACAACAAGAACAAGATCAAGACGAAGATCAACGAGAACAATAACAACCAACAACAGCCAACAACTGACAACAACAACAGCAACAACAACAACAACAGCAACATCAACACCACCACCACCACCGCCAACAACAACATCAACAACAAACAACAACAAACAGCAACAACAACAACAACAGCAACAACAACAACAGCAGCCAACAACGGCCAACAACAGCAACCAACAAGCAACAGCAACCAACAACAACCAACAACCAGCAACAACAACCAACAACAACCAACAACCGCCGGCAGCAACAGGAAGAACAAGAACAAGAAGATCAAGAGCAATAACAAGAAAAGAACAACAACAAGACCAATAACAACACAAACAACAACAACCACAACCACAACCACAACCACAACGATGACGACGACAACCACAACATCAACAACAACAACATTAACCACAACCACAACCGCAACCGCAACCACAACCACAACAACAACGATGACGACGACGACAACATCAACAACATCAACAACAAGAACAACAACAACAACCGCAACAACCGCAACAGCCACAACAACATCAACAACAACAACAACAACAACAACAACAACAGCCAACAACATCCAACAACTGACAACAACAGCCACCAGCAACCAACAACCAACAACAACCAACAACAGACAACAATAGCCAACAACAGCCAACAACAGCAAGAGTCAACAACCAACAACAACCAACAACAGTCAACAACAGCCATCAACACCCAACGACAGCCAACAACAACAACCAACAACAATCAACAACCACCAGCAACAAGAACAAGAACAAGAGGAAGATCAAGAAGAGGATCAAGAGCAAGAACAAGAACAAGAACAACAACAAGAACAATAACAACACAAACAACAACAACAACAACAACAACAACAACAACAACAACAACAACAACAACAACAACAACAACAACAACAACAACAACAACAACAACAAACAACAACGACAACAACAACAACAACAACAACAACAACAACAACAACAACAACAACAGCAGCAACAACAACAACAACAAAGATAGCAACAACAACAACCGTCAACAAACAACGCCAACAACAACGACAACAACCAACAACCAACAACTAACAACTAACAACTAACAACAAACAACAAACAACAAACAACAAACAGCAAGCAACCAACAACCGCCACAACAACAACCAACTACAACAACCAACTACAACAACCAACAACAACCAACAACAGACAACAACATACAACAGCAGCGAACAACAGCCAACAGCAGCCAACAACAGTCAACAACAAACAACAGCAACCAAGAACAACCAACAACCACCAACAACAGCCAACAACAGCCAACAACAGCCAACAACAGGCAACAACAGCCAACAACAACCTCCCACAACCAACAACAGGCAACAACAGACAACAAAAGCCAACAACGCCCGACAACTGACAACAACAACCGAAAACAGCCAACAACTGTCAACAACAGCTAGCAACAGCCACCAACAACCAACAGCGACCAACAGCAACCAGCAACAACCACCAACAGACAACAATAGCCAACAACAGCCAACAACAGCCAACAACAGCAAGAGCCAACAACAGCCAACAACACCCAACCGACAGCCAACAACAACAACCAACACCAGCCAACAACAGCCAACAACAACCAGCAACAGCCAGCAACAGGCAACAACAAGAACCAACAACAGCCAACAACCGCCAGCAACAACAAGAACAAGAACAGAAAGAAGAACAAGAACAACAACAAGAACAACAACAACAAAAGCTGCCAACAACAGCCAACAACAGCAACCAACAACCAACAGCCACGAACACCAAACAACAACAACCAACAACACACAACAACACCCAACGACAACGACAACAACAGCAACAACAACAACCAGCAACAACAGCATCAACAACAACAACAACAGCATCAGCAACAGCAGCAGCAGCAGCAGCAACAGCGACAACATCACAACAACTACGGCAACAGCAACAACAACAACAACGACCACAACCACAACCATATCAACCAACAACCAACAACCAGAAACCAACAACCAACAACCAAAACCAGACAACAACCAACAAAAACAGCCCACAACAGCCAACGACAGCCAACAGCAGCCAACAGCAACCAACAACAATCAACAACAGCCAACAACATACAACAACAACCAGGCACAACCAACAATAGACAGCAAGAGACAACAACAGCCAACAGCAGCCCACAACACCCAACAACAGCCAGCCGCAGCCAGCAACAACCAACAACAACCAGCAACCGAATTCAACAGACAACAACAGCCAACAGCGCCCAACAACACCCAACAACAGCCAACAACAGCCAACAGCAACCAACAACAACCCACAACAACCAGCAACAACACTAACAACAATAAGAACAAGAAGAAACAAAAGAAGAAGAACAAAAACAACAACAACAACAACAACAACAACAACAACAACAACAGCAACAGCAACAGCAACAGCAACAGCAACAGCAACAGCAACACTAACAACAACGACGGCGACGGTGACGACAGCAGCAGCAACCGCAACAACGACAACAACAACAGCCAACAACAGACAACAACAACCAACAACACCCAGCAACAACAACAGTCATCAACAGGCAACAACAGCCACCAACAACCAACAGCAACAACAGCAACCAACCACACGCAACAACAGACAACGACAGCCAACAACAGCCCACCCAACAACAGCCAACAACAACTAACAACAACCCGCAACAACCAGCAAGAACCAACAACAACCAACAACAACCAACAACAACGCCAACAGCCAACAACAGCCAACAGCAACCAACAACAACCAGCAACAACACTAACAACAACAAGAACAAGAAGAAACACAGTAACAACAACAGCAACACCAACAACATCAACATTAACAACAACGACGACGACGACAGCAGCAACAGCAACAACAACGACGACGACAACAACAACAGCCAACAACAGACAACAACAACAACCAAAAGGAACCAACAACAACCAGCAACAACCAACAACAGACAACAACACAACAACAGCCAACAACAGCAACGACACCCAACAACAGCTCACAACACCGAGCAACAGCCATCAACCGCCAACAGGAACCAACAACGACAACAACAACGACAACCAGAACAACAACAACCAACAACAACCAACAACAGCCAACAACAGCCAACAACAGCCAACAACCAAGAACCAACGACCAACAACTAACTAACAACAAACAAAAAACAACAAACAACAGGCAGCAACAACCAGCAACAACCAACAACAACCAACAACGCCAGCAGCCAACAACAGCCAACAGCAACCAACAACAACCAACAACAAACAACAAAATTAAAAACAACAACAACATGAACAAGAGGAAACACAAGAACAACAACAACAACAGCAACAACAACAACAACAACGGCAACCAGCAACCAGCAACCAACAACCAACAACCAACAACCAACAACCAACAACCAACAACCCACTACAACCACGACGACGACGACGACGAAAGCAACAACCAGCAACCATTAACCAGCAACCAGCAACCAACAACCAACAACAAGAACAACGACGACGACGACGACAACAACAACAACAACAACAACAACAGCAACAACAACAACCGCAACAACAACAACAAGAACAACGAGGTAACCTTCACCCTCCGCGGCTCTTCGAACTCACACGTTCTTCGCACAACGTGTTGGTCTGTTTTTCCAGTCATGAAATTCTGGTCAAACACAGTCCAGTCGCAACAAGTTGAATCAAGGCAAAAGCAACAACAGCAACATCAGCAACAACAGCAACCAGCGCCAAACTCAACACCAACAGCAGGCCAACGGCCTTTTCGCTTGCGACCGGGCCACTGGACTTGACAACAGCCACCCTTGTTGACCGGGTGTGCCTTTTGTTCCGTTTGACCGCACGTGCATCTTTTACCGAGCGTTATTGCTCCACCACGCCCCACCCCACCCCGTTGACTGCGTGTGAATCTTGTACAGAACATTACTACCCCACCCCGCCCCACCCCTGACATGACAGAAGCCCATCACTGAAATCCAGGACTGCGCGCGCATCTTTGCTGCGCCCCCCATTGACTGCGTGTGCGTCTTTTACCGAACGTTACTACCAGACTCCCCACCTCCGCCCCCAACCCGCCCCATCGTTGCCTGCGCGGTGCGTCTTTTACCGAACGTTATTGCCCCACCCCACCCCGCCCCCCCGTTGACTGCGTGCGCGTCTTGTACCGAACGTTATTACCCTACCCCGCCCCACCCGACCCCGCCCCGCCCCGCCCCGTTGACCACGTGTGCGTCTTTCACCGAACGTTTTTAACCCGCCCCGCCCCACCCCGCGTTGACTGCGTGTGCATCTTTCATCGCACGTTACCACCTCACCCCACTCCGCCCCACCCCCTGTTGACTGCGCGCGTGTTTTTTTTCCGAGCATTCTTTCCCCACCCGCCAGTTGACTGCGTTTGCGTCTTTTACCGAACATCATTACCCCACCCCGCCCCACCGCCTGACTGCGTGTGCGTCTTTTACCGAACGTTACTACCGCACCCCGCCTAGCCCCGCCGTTGACTGCGTGTGATCTCTTACCAAACATTATTACCCCACCCCGCCCACCCAGCCCACCCCACCCCCGGTTGACTGCGTGCGCATCTACAAAACACATAGAGTTCACAAGGCCGCAAAGGACGCAGCCCGCCACCACCACCAACAACAACAGCATCAACAAAGATCAAAAACAAGAACAAGAACAAGAGCAAGAGCAAGAACAAGAACAAGAAGAACAATAACAAGAACAAGAACAACAAAAACATCAACAATAACAATAACAACACAAACAATATGAACGACAACGAGAACCACAACCACAACAACAACAGCAAGAATAACAAGGTAGCCTTCACCCTTTGCGGCCCTGTGAACTCACACATTCTTCGCACAAAGTATTGATCTCTACCAGTCATGAAATGCTGGCCAAACAAAGCCCAGTCGCAACAAGTTCAATCAAGGCAAAAGCAACAACAGCAGCAACATCAGCAGCAACAGCAACCAACGCCAAACTCAATACCAACAACAGGCCAACGATTGCCTCGCAGGCGGCAGGGCCACTGGACTTGACAACAGCCACCCTTGTTGACCGCGTGTGCTTTTGTTTACCGCATGTTATTACGCCCCGCCTTGCGCCCCGTTAAATGAGGGCGCATCTTCTACTGAACGTACCCCGCCCCAGCCCCTGACATGACAGAACCCAATGACTGAAATCCAGAGCTGCGTGCGCATCTTTGCTGCGCCCCCCGTTGACTGCGTGCGCGTCTTTTACCGAACGTTACTACCAGATCTCCCGCCCCCCCCGAACCCGCCCCGCGCCGTTGACCGTGCATGCATCTTTGACCGAACGTTATTACCCCACCCCACCCCTTCCCCCCGTTGAGTGCGTGTGCGTCTTGTACCGAACAGCCAACAACAGCCAAGAAAACAACCAACAGCAACCAACAACAGCCAACAACAGCCAACAACAGCCAACAACAGTCAACAACAAACAACAGCAACCAACAACAACCAACAACAACAAACAACAGCCAACAACAGCCAAGAACAACCAACAGCAACCAACAACAACCAACCACAACCAGCAACAGACAACAACAGACAACAACAGCCAACAACACCCAACAACTGACAACAACAGCCAACAACAGCCAACAACAGCCAACAACAACCAACAGCAACCAACAACAACCAACAACAACCAACAACAGACAACAATAGCCAACAACAGCCAACAACAGCAAGAGTCAGCAACAGCCAACAGCACCCAACGACAGCCAACAACAACAACCAACAACAATCAACAACCACCAGCAAGAACAAGAACAAGAGGAAGATCAAGATCAAGAACGAGAACGACAACAAGAACAACAACAACAACAACAAAAACAACAACAGCAACAACAACAGCAACAACAACAACAGCAACACCAACACACCACCACCAACAACAACAACAACAACCAACAACCACCGGCAACAGCAGCCAACAACGGCCAACAACAGCAACCAACAACCAACAGCAACCGACAACCAACAACAACCAACAACAGACAACAACAAACAACAACAGCCAACAACACCCAACAACGACAACGACAACGACAACAACAACCAACAACAACCAACAACAACCAACAACAGACAACAACAGACAACAACAGCCAACAACACCCAACAACAACAACGACAACGACAACAACAGCAACCAACAACAACAACCATAACAACACAGCAAGAACAAGAACAACAACAACAACAACAGCAAGAACAATAACAACACAAACAACAGCAACAACAACCACAACCACAACCGCAACGACAACGACAACGACGACGACAACAACAACAACACCAACAACAACATCGACAACAACAACAACAACAACCACAACAACCACAACAGCCACAACGACAACATGAACATCAACATCAACAACAACACCAGCCAACAACAGCCAACAACAGCCAACAACAACCAACACCAACCAACTACAACCAACTACAGCCGACAACAGACAACAACAGACAACAACAGCCAACAACACTCAACAACTGACAACAGCAGCCACCAACAACCAACAGCCACCAACAACAACCAACAACAGACAACAATAGCCAACAACAGCCAACAACAGCAAGAGTCAACAACAACCAACAACAACCAACAACAGACAACAATAGCCAACAACAGCCAACAACAGCAAGAGTCAATAACAGCCAGCAACACCCAACGACAGCCAACAACAACAACCAACACCAGCCAACAACAACAAACAACAGCCGACAACAACCAACAACAGCCAACAACACGCAGAAACAACAACAACAGCCAACAACAACCAACACCAGCCAACAACAACCAACAACAGCCGACAACAACCAACAACAACCAACAACACGCAGAAACAACAACAACAACAACAGCCAACAACAGGCAGCAACAGCCACCAACAACCAACAGCAGCAACAACAACCAACAACAACCAACAACAACCCACCACAGACAACAACAGACGACAACAGCTAACAACAGCCAACAACACCCAACAACAGCCAGCAACAACCAACACCAACCAAGAAGAACGCCAGCAACAGCCCACAACAACCAACAGCAACAACAACAACCAACAACAACCAACCACAGACAACAACAGACAACGCCAGCCAACAACAGCCAACAACACCCAACAACAGCCAGCAACAACTAACAACACGCAGCAACAACCAACAACAACCAAGAAGAACGCCAGCGACAGCCAACAACAACCAACAGCAACCAACAACAACCAACAAAAACCGGCAACAAAATCAACACCAAGAACAAGAACAACATTACAAACAAGAACAACAAGAAGAACAACAACAACGACGACGACAACAGCAGCAACAACGACGACAACAAAAACAACAGCCAACAACAGACAACAACAACCAAAAGGAACCAACAACAACCAACAACAACCAACAAGAGACACCAACAGACAACATCAGCCAACAACAGCCAACAACAGCAGCTCGCAACACCCAGCAACAGCCATCAACAGCCAACAGCAACCAACAAAGACAATAGCAACGACAACAAGAACAACAACTAACAACAACGACAACGAGAGCAACAACAACCACAACCATCAACAAACAACGCCAACAACAACGACAACAACCAACAACCAACAACTAACAACTAACAACAGCCAACAAACAACAATCAACCAACAACCAACAACCACCACAACAACAACCAACTACAACAATCAACTACCGCAACCAACAGCAACCAGCAACAAGCAAGAACAGCCCACAACAGCAATCAACAGCCAACAACAGCCAAGAAAACAACCAACAGCAACCAACAACAACCAACAACAGACAACAACAGACAACAACAGCCAACAACAGCCAACTGCAGCCAACAACAGTCAACAACAACAGCAACCAAGAACAGCCAACAACCAACAACCAACGATCAACAACTGACAACTAACATCTACCAACAAACAAAAACAACTAACAACAAACAACCGCCAGCAACAACCAGCAACAACCAGCAACAACCAACAACAACCAACAACGCCAGCAGCCAACAACAACGAACCGCAACCAACAACCAACAACAAACAACAACATTTAAAACAACAACAACATGAACAAGAGGAAACACAAGAACAACAACAACAGCAACAGCAACAACAACAACAACGGCAACCAGCAACCAGCAACCAACAACCAACAACCAACAACCCACTACAACCACGACGACGACGACGACGACGAACACAACAACCAGCAACCATTAACCAGCAACCAGCAACCAACAACCAACAACAAGAACAACGACGACGACAACAACAACAACAACAACAACAAGAACAACAAGGTAACCTTCACCCTCCGCGGCTCTTTGAACTCACACGTTCTTCGCACAACGTGTTGGTCTGTTTTTCCAGTCAAAAAAATTCTGGTCAAACACAGTCCAGTCGTAACAAGTTGAATCAAGGCAAAAGCAACAACAGCAACATCAGCAACAACAGCAACCAGCGCCAAACTCAATACCAACAGCAGGCCAACGGCCTTTTCGCTTGCGACCGGGCCACTGGACTTGACAACAGCCACCCTTGTTGACCGGGTGTGCTTTTGTTCCGTTTGACCGCACGTGCATCTTTTACCGAACGTTATTGCTCCACCACGCCCCACCCCACCCTGTTGACTGCGTGTGAATCTTGTACCGAACATTATTACCCCACCCCGCCCCACCCCTGACATGACAGAAGCCCATCGCTGAAATCCAGGACTGCGTGCGCATCTTTGCTGCCCCCCCGTTGACTGCGTGCGCGTCTTGTACCGAACGTTATTACCCTACCCCGCCCCACCCGAGCCCGCCCCGCCCCGCCCCGTTGACCACGTGTGCGTCTTTCACCGAACGTTTTTAACCCGCCCCGCCCCACCCCGCGTTGACTGCGTGTGCATCTTTCATCGCACGTTACCACCTCACCCCACTCCGCCCCACCCCCTGTTGACTGCGCGCGTGTTTTTTTCCGAGCATTCTTTCCCCACCCGCCAGTTGACTGCTGTGCAGCTTTTCCCGAACATCATTTCCCCACCCCGCCCCACCGCCTGACTGCGTGTGCGTCTTTTACCGAACGTGACTACCGCACCCCCGCCGTTGACTGCGTGTGATCTCTTACCAAACATTATTACCCCACCCCGCCCACCCAGCCCACCCCACCCCCGGTTGACTGCGTGCGCATCGACAAAACATATAGAGTTCACAAGGCCGCAAAGGGCGCAGCCCGCCACCACCACCAACAACAACAGCATCAACAAAGATCAAAAACAAGAACAAGAACAAGAGCAAGAGCAAGAGCAAGAACAAGAAGAACAAGAACAAGAACAAGAACAACAAAAACATCAACACTAACAATATCAACACAAACAATATGAACGACAACGAGAACCACAACCACAACAACAACAGCAAGAATAACAAGGTAGCCTTCACCCTTTGCGGCCCTGTGAACTCACACATTCTTCGCACAAAGTATTGGTCTCTACCAGTCATGAAATGCTGGCCAAACAAAGCCCAGTCGCAACAAGTTGAATCAAGGCAAAAGCAACAACAAGAGCAACATCAGCAGCAACAGCAACCAACACCAAACTCAATACCAACAACAGGCCAACGATTGCCTCGCATGCGGCAGGGCCACTGGACTTGACAACAGCCACCCTTGTTGACCGCGCTTGCTTTTGTTTACCGCATGTTATTACGCCCCGCCTTGACCGTGTGTGCCCCGCCCCAACCACCCCGCCCCGTTTACTGCGTGCGCATCTTCGACTGAACGTACCCCGCCCCAGCCCCTGATATGACAGAAGCCAATGACTGAAATCCAGAGCTGCGTGCGCATCTTTGCTGCGCCCCCCGTTTACTGCGTGCGCGTCTTTTACCGAACGGTATCACCAGATCTCCCGCCCCCCCCCCCCAACCCGCCCTGCGCCGTTGACTGTGCGTGCATCTTTGACCGAACGTTATTACCCCACCCCATCCCTTCCCCCCGTTCACTGCGTGTGCGTTTTGTACCAAACAGCCAACAACAGCCAAGAAAACAACCAACAGCAACCAACAACAGCCAACAACAGCCAACGACAGTCAACAACAAACAACAGCAACCAACAGCAACCAACAACAACAAACAACAGCAAACAACAGCCAACAACAGCCAAGAACAACCAACAGCAACCAACAACAACCAACCACAACCAACAACAGACAACAACAACCAACAACAGCAAGAGTCAGCGACAGCCAACAGCGCCCAACGGCAGCCAACAACAACAACCGACAACAATCAACAACCACCAGCAACAACAACAAGAACAAGAACAAGAGGAAGACCAAGAGCAAGAGCAAGAACAAGAACAACAACAAGAACAATAACAACAAAAACAACAACAGCAACAACAACAGCAACAACAATAACAACAACAGCAACACCACCACCACCACCAACAACAACATCAACAACAACCAACAACCACCGGCAACAGCAGCCAACAACGGCCAACAACAGCAACCAACAACCAACAGCAACCAACAGCAACCAACAACAACCAACAACAACCAACAACAACCAACAACAGACAACAACAGCCAACAACACCCAACAACGACAACGACAACGACAACAACAACCAACAACAACCAACAACAGACAACAACGGAAAACAACAGCCAACAACACCCAACAACAGCAACGACAACGACAACAACAACAACAACAACAACCAACAACAACCATCAACACCAAGAACAACCACAACAGCATCAGCAACATCCAACCAAAGCCAACAACTGACAACAAGAGCCAACAACAGCAAGAGTCAACAACAACCAACAACAACCAACAACAGACAACAATAGCCAGCAACAGCCAACAACAGCAAGAGTCAACAACAGCCAGCAACACCCAACGGCCGCCAACAACAACAACCAACACCAGCCAACAACAACCAACAACAAGCAACAACAACCAACAACAACCAACAACCACCGGCAACGACAGCAAGAACAAGAACAACAAGAAGATCAAGAGCAAGAACAAGAGCAACAACAACAACAATATCAATAACGACACAAACAACAACAACAACAACAACAACAACAACAACACCCAACAACAACAACGACAACGACAACGACAACAACAACCAACAACAACATCAACAACAACAACAACCGCAACAACCACAACAGCCACAACAACAACAGCAACATCAACAACAACAACAACAGCCAACAACAGCCAACAACAGCCAACAATCGCCAACAACAACCAACACCAACCAACTACAACCAACTACAACCGACAAGAGACAACAACAGACAAGAACAGCCAACAACACCCAACAACTGGCAACAGCAGCCACCAACAACCAACAGCCACCAACAACAACCAACAGCCACCAACAACAACCAACAACAGACAACAATAGCCAACAACAGCCAACAACAGCAAGTGTCAACAACAATCAACAACAACCAACAACAGACAACAATAGCCAACAACAGCCAACAACAGCAAGAGTCAACAACAGCCAGCAACACCCAACGACAGCCAACAACAACAACCAACACCAACCAACAGCAGCCAACAACCACCGGCAACAACAGCAAGAACAAGACCAAGAAGAATATCAATAGCAAGAACAAGAACAAAAACAACAACAATATCAATAACGACACAAACAACAACAACAACAACAACAACAACAACAACAACAACAACACCCAACAACAACGACAACGACAACAACAACCAACAACAACCAACAACAGCAACAGCAACAACAACAGCAACAGCAGCAGCAGCAGCAGCAACAGCAACAGCAACAGCAGCACCAACAACAACAATGACCACGACAACAACAACCAACAACAACCATCAACGCCAAGAACAACAACAGCATCAACAACAACAACAACAACAGCAACAACAGCAACAGCAGCAGCAGCAACAGCAGCAACAGCAACAACGGCAACAACAACAACAACAACAACAGCAACAGCTGCAACAACAACAACCACAAACACAACCACAACAACCAACAACCAACAACACACAACCAACAACACACAACCAACGACACAACAACAGCCAACAACAGCCAAGGACAGCCAACAGCAACCAACAACAACCAACAGCAGACAACAACACACAGCGACAGCCAACAACAGCCAACAACAACCAACAGGAACCAACAACAACCAGCAACAGCCAGCAACAACCAACAACAGACAACAACAGCCATCAACAGCCCACAACAGCCAGCCGCAGCCAGCAACAACCAACAACAACCAACAACAACCATCGACAGCCGACAACAGACATCAACAGACAACAACAGCCAACAACGGCCAACAACACCCAACAACAGCCGACAACAAACAACAACAACCAACAACACGCAGAAACAACAACAACAACGGCCAACAACAGGCAACACCAGCCACCAACAACCAACAGCAGCAACAACAACCAACAACAACCAACCACAGACAACAACAGCCAACAACAGCCAACAACACCCAATAACAGCCAGCAACAACCAACAACAACCAAGAAGAACGCCAGCAACAGCCCACAACAACCAACAGCAACAACAACAACAACAACCAACAACAACCAGCCACAGACAACAACAGACAACGCTAGCCAACAACACCCAACAACAGCCAGCAACAACTAACAACAAGCAGCAACAACCAACAACACCCAACAACAGCCAGCACCAACTAGCAACAACCAGCAACAACCAACAACAACCAAGAAGAACGCCAGCAACAGCCAATAACAACCAACAGCAACCAACAACAACCAACAAAAACCATCAACAACATCAACGCCAAGAACAAGAACAACATTACAAACAAGAACAACAAGAACAACAACAACGACGACAACAGCAGCAACAACGACGACAACAAAAACAACAGCCAACAACAGACAACAACAACCAAAAGAAACCAGCAACAACCAGCAACAACCAACAAGAGACACCAACAGACAACAACAGCCAACAACAGCCAACAACAGCAGCTCACAACACCCAGCAACAGTCATCAACAGCCAACAGCAACCAACAAAGACAATAACAACGACAACAAGAACAACAACTAACAACAACGACAACGAGAGCAACAACAACTAACAACAACGACAACGAGAGCAACAACAACAACAACGCCAACCATCGACAAACAACGCCAACAACAACGACAACAACCAACAACCAACAACTAACAACTAACAACAGCCAACAAACAACCAACAACCAACAACCAACAACCACCACAACAACAACCAACCACAACAATCAACTACAACAACCAACAGCAACCAGCAACAAGCAACAACAGACAACAACAGCCAACAACGGCCCACAACAGCAAACAACAGCCAACAACAGCCAAGAAAACAACCAACAGCAACCAACAACAACCAACAACAGACAACAACATACAGCAGCAGCCAACAACAGCCAACTGCAGCCAACAACAGTCAACAACAAACAACAGCAACCAAGAACAACCAACAACAACCAACCACAGCCAACAACAACCAACAACAGCCAACAACAGACAACAAAAGCCAACAACGCCCGACAACTGACAACAACAGCCAACACAACCAACACCAGCCAACAACAGCCAACAACAACCAACAACAGCCAACAACAGCAAGAGTCAACAACAGCCAGCAACGCCCAACGACAGCTAACAACAACAACCAACACCCAACAACAACCAACATCCACCGTCAACAACAGCAAGAATAAGAACAAGAAGAACACCAAGAGCAAGAACAAGAAAAAGAACAACAAGAACAATAGCAACACAAACAACAACAACAACAACAACAACAACAACAACAACAACAACAACAACAACAACAACAACAACAACAACAACAGCAACAACAACAACCACAACGAAAACGACAACGACACCGACAACGACGATGACGGCGACAACAACAACATCAACAACAACAACAACAACCACAACAACCACAACAACAACATCAACAACAGCCAACAACAGCCAACAACAACCAACACCAACCAAGTACAAACAACTACAACCAACAACAGACAACAACATCCAACAACGCCCAAGAAGTGACAACAACAGCCACCAACAACCAACAGCCACCAACAACAACCAACAACCCACAACAGACATCAATAGCCAACAACAGCCAACAACAGCAAGAGTCAACAACAACCAGCAACAGCCAACAACAGACAACAATAGCCAACAACAGCCATCAACAGCAAGAGTCAACAACAGCCAGCAACACCCAACGACAGCCAACAACAACAACCAACACCAGCCAACAACAACCAACAACAACCAACAACAACCAAAAACCACCGGCAACAACAGCAAGAACAAGAACAAGAAGAAGATCAAGAGCAAGAACAAGAACAAGAACAACAACAAGAACAGTACCAACACAAACAACAACAATAACAACAACAACAACAACAACAACAACAACAACAACAACAACAACACCAACAACAACAACAACAACAGCAGCAGCAGCAGCAGCAGCGGCAGCGGCAACGGCAACGGCAACGGCAACAGCAACAGCAACAGCAACAACAGCAACAACAGCAACAGCAACAACCACAACCACAACAACCACAACAACAACAACAGCAACAGCACCAGCAACAGCGACGGCAACAGCAACAGCAACACCAACAACGACAACAACAACAGCAGCCAACAACAGCCAACAACAGCAACCAACAACAAACAACAACCAACAAGAACCACACACAACCAGATGGATGTTGGTATTGTTGTGGCTCTCAAGGAATCACTAACTGCCAGGACCAGAGACAGAGAGATGTGACCAAAGGAAACCGACCAAAGTGAGGTGATGGCAGGTCGCTTCTCTCCCCATTTCTTCATTCCTCTTCCTGTGTCTCTTCTTCCTACGTCAAGAACCACATCCACAAACAACATCCACACACAACCAACAACAACAAACAACAGACAACAACAGACAACAACAGCCAGCATCAGCCAACAACACCCAACAACAAGGACAATGACCACGACAACAACAACAACCAACAACAACCATCAACACCAAGAACAACAACAACAGCATCCACAACAACAACAACAGCAACAACAGCAACAGCAACAGCAGCAGCAACAACAACAGCAACAGCAACAACGGCAACAACAACCACAAACACAGCAACAGCGGCAACAACAACCATAAACACAACCACAACAACCAACAACCAACAACGCGCAACCAACAACACGCAACAACAGCCAACAACAGCCAACAGCAACCAACAACAACCAACAGCAGACAACAACAGCCAGCGACAGCCAACAACAGCCGACAACAGACAACAACAACCAACAGGAACCAACAACAACCAGCAACAACCAACAACAGACAACAACAGCCATCAACAGCCACAACACCCAGCAACAGCCAGCCGCAACCAGCAACAACCAACAACAACCAACAACAACCAACAACAGCCGACAGCAGACATCAACAGACAACAACAGCCACAGCCAACAACACCCAACAACAGCCGACAACAACCAACAGCAACCAACAACAGGGAGAAACGACAACAACAGCCAACAATAGGGAACAACAGCCACCAACAACCAACAGCAGCAACAACAACCAACAACAACCAACCACAGACAACAACAGACAACAACAGCCAACAACACCCAACAACAGCCAGCGCCAAGTAACAACAACCAGCGACAACCATCAACAACCAACAACAACCAAGAAGAACGCCAGCAACAGCCCACAACAACCAACAGCAACAACAACCAACAACAACCAACCACAGACAACACCAGCCAACAACAGCCAACAACACCCAACAACAGCCAGCAACAACTAACAACAACCAGCTACAACCAGCAACAACCAACAACAACCGAGAAGAACGCCAGCAACAGCCAACAGCAACCAACAACAACCAACAAAGACCAGCAACAACATCAACACCAAGACCAAGAGCAATAAGACACGCAAAAACAACAAGAACATTAACAACAACGACGACAACAGCAGCAACAACGACGACAACAAAAACAACAGCCAACAACAGACAACAAGAACCAAAAGGAACCAACAACAACCAGCAACGACCAACAAGAGACACCAACAGACAACAACAGCCAACAACAGCAGCTCACAACACCCAGCAACAGCCATCAACAGCCAACAGCAACCAACAGCAACAAACAACGACAACAACAACGACAACAAGAATAACAACTAACAGCAACTAACAACAACGACAACAAGAGCAACAACAACAACCATAAACAAACAACCCCAACAACAACGACAACAACCAACAACAACTAACAACTAACAACAGACGACAAACAACAAACAACCAACAACCAACAACCAACAACCACCACCACAACAACAACCACAACAGACAACAACAGACAACAACAGCCAACATCAGCCAACAACACCCAACAACAACAACAACCAACAACAACCATCAACACCAAGAACAACAACAGCATCAACAACAACAACAGCAACAACAGCAACAGCAACAGCAGCAGCAACAACAACAGCAACAGCAACAACGGCAACAACAACAACAAACACAGCATCAACAACAACAGCAACAACAGCAACAGCAGCAGCAACAACAACAGCAACAGCAACAACGGCAACAACAGCCAACAACAGCCAACAGCAACCAACAACAACCAACAGCAGACAACAACAGCCAGCGACAGCCAACAACAGCCGACAGCAGACAACAACAACCAACAACAACCAACAACAACCAACAACAACCAGCAACAACCAACAACAGACAACAACAGACACCAACAGCCAACAACACCCAATAACAGCCGACAACAACCAACAACAACCAACCACAGACAACAACAGACAACAACAGCCAACAACAGCCAACAACACCCAACAACAGGCAGCAACAACTAACAACAACCAGCAACAACCAGCAACAACCAGCAACAACCAACAACAACCAAGAAGAACGCCAGCAACAGCCCACAATAACCAACAGCAACCAACAAGAACCAGCAACAACATGAACACCAAGAACAAGAACAATAATAGAGACATGAACAACAAGAACAACAATCGCAACGACGACAACAGCAGCAACAACGACGACAACAAAAGCAACAGACAACAACAGACAACAACGGCCAAAAGGAACCAACAACAACCAGCAACAACCAACAAGAGACACCAACAGACAACAACAGCCAACAACAGCAGCTCACAACACCCAGCAACAGCCATCAACAGCCAACAGCAACGAACAGCAACCAACAGCAACCAACAACGACAACAGCAACGACAACAAGAACAACAACAACCAACAACAAGAACAACAACTAACAACAACTAACAACGACAACAAGAGCAACAACAACCGTCAACAAACAACGCCAACAACAACGACAACAACCAACAACAACTAACAACAGACAACAGACAACAAACAACCAACAACCAACAACCAACAACCAACAACCACCACAACAACAACAACAACCAACTACAACAATCAACTACAACACCCAACAGCAACCAGCAACAAGCAACAACAGACCACAAACACAACGACAACAACCAACAACCAACAACGCACAATCAACAACACGCAACAACAGCCAACAACAGCCAACATCAACCAACAACAACCAACAGCAGACAACAACAGCCACCGACAGCCAACAACAGCCGACAACAGACAACAACAACCAACAGGAACCAACAACAACCAGAAACAACCAGCAACAACCAGCAACAACCAACAAGAGACAACAACAGCCATCAACAGCCACAACACCCAACAACAGCCAGCCGCAGCCAGCGACAACCAACAACAACCAACTACAGCCAACAACAGACAACAACAGCCAACAGCAGATAAACAACAGGCAACAACAGCCACCAACAACCCGCAGCAGCAACAACAACCAACAACAACCAACCACAGACAACAACAGACAACAACAGCCAACAACACCCAACAACAGCCAGCACCAACTAACAACGACCAGCAACAACCAACAACAACCAAGAAGAACGCCAGCAACAGCCCACAACAACCAACAGCAACAACAACAACCAACAACAACCAACCGCAGACAACAACAGACAACACCAGCCTACAACAGCGAACAACACCCAACAACAGCCAGCAACAACTAACAACAACCAGCTACAACCAGCAACAACCGAGAAGAACGCCAGCAACAGCCAACAGCAACCAACAACAACCAACCAAGACCAGCAACAACATCAACACCAAGACCAAGAACAATAAGACAAACAAGAACAACAAGAACATTAACAGCAACGATGACAACAGCAGCAACAACGGCGACAACAAAAACAACAGCCGACAACAGACAACAACAACCTGAAGGAACCAACAACAACCAGCAACGACCAACAAGAGACACCAACAGACAACAACAGCCAACAACAGCAGCTCACAACACCCAGCAACAGCCATCAACAGCCAACAGCAACAAACAGCAACCAACAGCAACCAACAACGACAACAACAACGACAACAAGAACAACAACAACCAACAACTAACAACAACGACGACAAGAGCAACAACAACAACCATCAACAATCAACCCCAACAACAACGACAACAACCAACAACAACTAACAACTAACAACAGACGACAAACAACAAACAACCAACAACCAACAACCAACCAACAACAGCCCGCAACAGCAACAACAGCCAAAAACAGCCAACAACAGCCAAGAAAACAACCAACAACAAACAACAAGAACCAACAACAGACAACAACAGACAACAACAGCCAACATCAGCCAACAACACCCAACAACAACAAGCACAATGACCGCGACAAGAGCAACAACCAACAACAACCGTCAACACCAAGAACAACAACAGCATCAACAACAACAACAACAGCAACAACAGCAACAGCAACAGCAGCAGCAGCAACAACAACAGCAACAGCAACAACGGCAACAACAACAAACACAGCAACAGCGGCAACAACAACAACAACCACAAACATAACCACAACAACCAACAACCAACAACGCACAACCAACAACACGCAACAACAGCCAACAACAGCCAACAACAGCCAGCAGCAACCAACAACAACCAACAGCAGACAACAACAGCCAGCGACAGCCAACAACAGCCGACAGCAGACAACAACAACCAACAGGAACCAACAACAACCAGCAACAACCAGCAACAGACAACAACAGACAACAACAGACAACAACAGCCATCAACAGCCACAACACCCAACAACAGCCAGCCGCAGCCAGCAACAACCAACAACAACCAACAACAACCAACAACAGCCAACAACAGCCAACAGCAGACATCAACAGACAACAACAGCCAACAACAGCCAACAACACCCAATAACAGCCGACAACAACCAACAGCAACCAACCACAGACAACAACAGCTAACAACAGCCAACAACACCCAACAACAGGCAGCAACAACTAACAACAACCAGCAACAACCAGCAACAACCAACCACAACCTAGAAGAACGCCAGCAACAGCCCACAACAACCAATTGCAACAACAACAACCAACCACAGACAACAACAGACAACATCAGCCAACAGCAGCCAACAACACCCAACAACAGCCAGCAACAACTAACAACAACCAGCAACAACCAGCAACAACCAACAACAACCGAGAAGAACACCAGCAACAGCCAACAACAACCAACAGCAACCAACAACAACCAACAAAAACAGCAACAACATTAACACCAAGAACAAGAACAATAATACAAACAAGAACAACAAGAACAACAACCGCAACGACGACAACAGCAGCAACACCGACGACAACAAAAGCAACAGACAACAACAGACAACAACGGCCCAAAGGAACCAACAACAACCAGCAACAACCAACAAGAGACACCAACAGACAACAACAGCCAACAACAGCAGCTCACAACACCAAGCAACAGCCATCAACAGCCAACAGCAACCAACAGCAACCAACAGCAACCAACAACGACAACAACGACAACAAGAACCACAACAACCAACAACAAGAACAACAACTAACAACAACTAACAACAACTAACCACGACAACAAGAGCAACAACAGCCATCAACAAACAACGCCAACAACAACGACAACAACCAACAACAACTAACAACTAACAACAGACAACAGACGACAAACAACAAACAACCAACAACCAACAACCAACAACCACCACCACAACAACAACAACCAACTACAACAATCAACTACAACAACCAACAGCAACCAGCAACAAGCAACAACAGACCAGAACAGCCAACAACAGCCCGCAACAGCAACAACCGCCAACAACAGCCAAGAAAACAACGAACAGCAACCAACAACAACCAACAACAGACAACAACATACAACTGCAGCCAACAACATCCAGCAACAGCCAACAACAACCACCCACAAACCAACCACAGGCAACAACGGACAACAAAAGCCAACAATGCCCGACAACTGACAACAACAGCCAACAACAGCCAACAACTGCCAACAACAGCCAGCGACAGCCACCAACAACCAACAGCAACCAACAACAACCAGCAACAACCAACAACAGACAACAACAGCCAACAACAGCAAGAGCCGACAACAGCCAACAACACCCAAACGACAGCCAACAACAACAACCAACACCAAGCAACAACCGCGAGCAACAACAAGACCAAGAACAGAAAGAAGAGCAAGAACAAGAACAACAACAACAAAAGCAGCCAACAACAGCCAACAACAAT